>OU015496.1:96720617-97130617 GCA_907164885.2 Dolomedes plantarius
AAGATCATAAGGAGAAGGAAGTGAATGAAGACAAAATCTCTGAAGGGGAGCTGCTGAAAGACTGTGGAATTAAGGACAATGTAAGTAATATTTATATCTTTTTATTTTGATATTGGTAAGAGTTTCCAATTTGATAAATCTGAAATTTTTTAGTTTAAATATTACGGATGTAAGGGGGACCAATGTTATGGAGAGGTAGTAGCATGCTGGTTAATATATTGGTTGGAAAGCTGATGACAGATGGTATAGTTTGTATAGACTTTGATCTATCTTTAAAGTGTCTGAATACCAGAATTATTTTTTTCTAGACACACTAAATTTTTTGTTGGTGACATTTTATATCAACAGAATCGTTATGATTTTAATTGACTGTATCTGAATTCTGCTTGTACTTTCCCAAACCAGGAAATTTTAACTTTACGGAATTTTTATTCTCTTTTGGAGTTAATGATGAATCCCCAATGAAATTTAGAGTAGAGACAAATTTTTTTCACTGCATGCGCTTCTATAATTTCTTAGTTTGGGCGGAGTCTGGGTATGACAATGAATTGTCACGCCTGTTTCAGTTAACTGGGACTGTACTTGGAATAGAAAATAATAGGTCGCATTTGGTTATATTTTAATCCAGTGGTCGTTACATTGTTGCAGTGTTTGAATTATGACTTTTCCTTCTTTCAGTATGGTAATGTAGCCCATGCAACGTTTCATAACATGTTAAAGCCTGATTCCCTAAGAACATAGCTGCAAAACTTCTTAATATGTCTGGGCTTCTGCGCTAGAGTGAAACGGATTTTTGAATCATTCATCGATCCTAAAATTGTAGTTTCGGATTTACTGGACAGTTGGTAAATTGGTTGGGATTGAGATTTTTAGAGGAATTTTGTTTGTAGAAGATTTTTTGAGGGATTGATATTGACATAGAATCCCAGGATTGATCTTATAAAATAAACTACGATTACGGCCTTATGAATTCTGTATATTCCAGTTGTTCTCAGAATCGAGAGAATGATCTGCCATTCAAGGCTTGGTGTTTCATTTTTACAATACAAAACCTTAAGAACTGTACATCTTAGCTCAGCTCGAAATGCATTGTACCGTAACTTGGCCAATAAATCACACTTTCACTTTAGGAAAGACATCAGGTAGCGTTTTCTTAACTTTATTTACGGCACAGAACACACACACACACTATATACAACAGAATTATATACAAGAAGTAAAACACATCACCACACTCGAACTTATCTCTCAAGCGTCCCCCCTCTCACCAAAGGGTAATGACCTTCTCCCCACCAATTCTTTTCTTCTTGACGCATGCGCTTAGAAACAGCTCGGGGGACTTAACTCGCACGCAGACTTTTTGGGGGTGAGATATAGTACGGTACAACTCCTCTCCTCCCCGAGGACTTTTCGAGCAGGTTGTTCTGCGAGAAAAGGTAGGGAAAAACAAAACACAGCGAAAGAAAACAGTGCAGTGCCAAGGCTAAAAGTTACAGTGGCAATACATAAACTTAAAATACCTTAATTGCTATAAGTAATAGAAATCATACATAACACAAAATTCAACATATACTAATAACAGGAAGAAATTATTATGGAATTAGTACAATAGTTTAATATTGTTTACAACAGAAACCTTCCTTTTCTACTATTTCTTTTCTTAGGCAAATAAAAACAAGCAAAACGAACAGTCTTTACAAAAATAAACTTCATAAAATAAACAAAATTAAACAGTGAGAAAGGAATTTTTTTTTCGTTTAATCTGGCCATGGAACACGGCTAAGGCTATCAGCATTTTTGTGTAAAGTTCCTCGACGATGCACTACTTCATAATTGTATGGTTGAAGTCCTAATGCCCAACGCATTAATCTGGGGTTTGAGCTGGCATTTGTACTGAGCCACACTAATGGATTGTGGTCGGTTTGTATTTTGAATTTTTGTCCATCAAGATAACAATGCAGTTTCTTTACAGCCCAAACGATAGCGGCACATTCCTTCTCAGTGGTAGAATAACGTCTTTCCGTTTCAGAGAATTTCTTACTGAGAAACAGCACTGGATGTTCTTCTCCTTGGTCGTCCACCTGAGAAAGAACGATTCCCATTCCTAAATCGGAAGCATCGGTTTGAAGTAAAAATTCTCGACTAAAATCAGGTGCATATAAGACTGGTTGACAACTAAGAATCCTTTTTAATTCGTGAAAAGCAGACTCACACTCTGGCGACCAATTTATACACCCTCTTTTATTTTTTCCTTTCAAAGCTTCAGTTAAAGGTGCAGCAATTACCGAAAACATGGGAATATATCGGCGATAATAGCCGGCTAACCCAAGGAAAGCTCGTATTTCAGTTTTAGTAGATGGAGCTGGAAACTGTTTGATAACCTGGACTTTTAACTCGGCAGGTCTTCTTTGGTTCTGTCCAATATAGTGTCCCAAATATTTGACAAATTCTTGTGCAAACATACACTTTGAAGGTTTAATTGTTAGGTTTGATTTTGAAATTCTGTTTAGGACTTTATCTAAATGTTTAACGTGATCTTCCCAATCACTATAAAAAATTGCTACATCATCTAAATATGGCACGGCGAATTCTTCACACCCTTGCAATAATTCAGCCATCATTTTGCTAAAAAAGTACGGGGCATTCTTTAGCCCGAATGGCATTCGTAAAGGACGATAACTTCCAAAACTGGTAACAAATGCCGCCAATTTTTGCGATCTTTGACTGAGAGGTATCTGCCAGTACCCCTTGGCAAGGTCTAGGACAGTAATGAATTTCGCCGAAGAAACAAGTTCTACTCTTTCTTCGATGTTTGGGAGAGGAAAATATTCAGTCTTTGTGACTTCATTTAGCCTGCGATAGTCAATGCATGGTCTTGGATCTCTGCCTGGAACCTCTACAAGGATCATGGGAGATGTGTAATCAGATACTCCAACCTCAATGACTTTATATGGCAACATCTTTTCAATTTCGCATCTCAAAATTTCAGTCTGTCTGGGAGACATTCGATATGGTTTTGCTCTTACCGATTTATCATCTATTAATTCTATGTCATGTTCAACCAGATGTGTCATACCAGGCTTATTAGAAAAGGCTTTAGAATATTTTAATAAAAGATCCTGCAACTGCTGAATTTGACAGGATTCCAATCTTTTCTCCAACTGACTCTCTTGGACAATTTCAGCAAAATTAAAAATATTGGGATTTGACTCCATGCTTGGGAAATCAATGTAAAGCTCTGGTTGTTCAACAGCTTCGCTACAATCTAGAAAATTAATCAATTCTGGTCTCGAATGGTAGGGTTTCAAAAGGTTTACATGATAAATTTGGGACGTTTCTTTCTTATTCGGCGTGCTGACGATGTAGTTAGTATCCGAAATCTTACTCAGAATTGTTCCTGGTCCGGTCCACTGGACTGCCAGCTTATTTGTTTTATTTGTAGCCAAAATGAGAACTAAATCTCCTTCTTTAAACTCTCTTTTCACAGCGTTCTTATCATACCACGTCTTCCGTTTACTTTGAACCTCTTCCATTTTTTCAACCGCAAGCTCTTGACATCTCTTAAGTCTATTTAGCAATTCAAAAACGTATTCGACAACTGTATTCTCAACTTCAGGCGGATGCAACCAACTCTCATACAATAATGTCAGGGGAGTTCTCAAATTCTTGCCATGCACTAACTCCGCTGGTGTAAACCCTGTGCTTTCATGAGTTACAGTTCGTAATGCAAAGAGAGCTGAGTGAATATGTTGTTCCCAATCTGGTGCGGCTTCTAAGCAAAGAACTCGTAAAATACGCTTTATCGTACGATGGAAACGTTCTATGGGATTACTCTGAGGATGATAAACATAGCTATGAGCAATCTTGATTCCAAATCGTGTCAAAAATTCCGTTGTAAGAGCACTCATGAAGGATGTTCCTTGGTCACATTGAATTTCCTTTGGAAACCCCATTCGGCTGAAAATTTGCAGTAAAGCATCTACAACAGATACTGAACTAATATCTGTGACAGCGACCGCATCCGGATATTTCGATGATAAACACATTGCAGTGATTATATATTTCTTCCCAGTAGGTGTAACAGGTAATGGTCCACACGCATCTACATTTATTTTAGAAAAAACTTCTTGAATAACAGGAACAATTTTCATTGGAGCTTTCTTTTTGTCATTTGGTTTTCCTGCTCTCTGACAAGCATCACAACTGCGTACATAATTTTCCACCTCTTGGAAACACTTCGGCCAGAAAAAATGTCTTGCCAAAATATCCTTGGTCTTTGTCACGCCGAGATGTGCTGAAGTACCTTCGTGGCATAGAGCTTTTAAACGCTCTCGATATTCTACAGGAATAATTAGTAATAGCCTTTGTTTTCCGGTTTTATCAAATTTTCTTTTCAACAGCAAGTTACCTTTCACGATATAAATTTCTTTGGACGTATCTGCAGATGAGGTTTCACCTGCCTTTTCAAACAATGGCTGCAAATCCTTGCATTGCTTCTGTGCAATAGCAAAAGTCTCCTTATCTACTTTCAAAAGTGAGAGGGAGGGGTCATCCACTTTTATACACGGAAGAAATGATTGATTCTTATCCAACTCACTATCTTCCTGATGGACTGTTGCACTTTCTAATTCAGTTGTCGCTTCTTCTTTTTCTTCAAACTCTCTTTGAAGCTGTTTTTGCCTTCTTGTCTGCATTGCATTCAACTGGCATGGGAGAACATTTTGTTCCTTCATGTCATTTAGCAAAGAAGCAGTTCTGTTTCCTAACAAATATCTGCCTTGATCTAATTCATCCCTAATTACTGCTGCCTTCGTGATAACAATTCCAAAGTCACCAACCAGTTTCACTTCAGCTAAGGGTAAACATGTGCGAGCAAGATCTAAAGGTTGTTGTACCCATACATGTTCTCCAGTAAACATATTTGGAGTGATGTATTTTTGGCATACAATGTCTATACTTGCTCCAGAATCCCGTAAAATAGGCATGTCAAATCCATTTACTTGCCCCATCGTGGTATAGGGTAGCAAAACTCGTCTTCGCCTCCTCCGATTCGATTTACGCTTGCAGCTGATTCCGGGATTTTCTTCAGTTTAGGGCACCGAGGTCTGATGTGCTGATAAGAGCCACATTCATAACATTGTGGTCATCTTCTTTTTTCAAAAATTTCATCTCTTTTTGGCCATCTGGGTTGCTCTATCGTCTGTTGGCCTTCAGCTCTAGCCTGAGTGTTATTCTCTAACTTGTCTCTAGAGTCAGAAGCAAATTTCTGTTTGGACTTCGGAGCAAATCTTTCTTCAGTTTTGTTAAGATTATTTTTCTTTCTAACATTCCCTCTGACATTTTCATAAGCATCAAGTTTTGATGCCAAATCACTCGGAGAAATCATTTCCATCCATTCGTCAATAAAGTGATCACGAATTTCGACGGGAACACGGCGTTTTAATTGATCAGTTACCATTAATTTAAGTAACTGTTCAAAAGTTGAGATTCCTAAACCCTTCACCCACTCTCTGCAATAATTTTCCAGTTCATACACATAGTCTCCCCATGTTGACTCGGCACCTCTCTGATGCTTAACAAATTTCTGGCGAAATTTTTCAGGACTAAGTTTGAACCTCTTCAGGAGCAAATTCTTGACATGCTCGTACTTTTTAGCGTCTTCTGCAGGTTCACGATCTATCAACTCTGTTACATCATAGGGAAGCAATCCTAGAAGATGGGACACCCAATCTACAGACTCAATCTGTGCCCATTCAGCTTGTCTCTCAAAAAGTTGGAGGTACAAGCTAATATCGCTTTCTTTTTCATCAAACCTTTGAATCAATTGCCGGAGGTCAACTTTCGAACGGGAGGATTCACTACTAACTGGTCTTGCAACAGTTCCAAGTCTTAATTTTTCCAATTCAAATTCATGTTCTTTTCTCCTTTTCTGCTCCCCAAATTCTCGTTCTTCTCTCTTTTTCTTCTCCTCAAATTCTCGTTCTTCTCTCTTTTTCTTCTCCTCAAATTCTCGCTCTTCTCTCCTTTTCTTCTCTTCTTCTCGTTCTTTCCTGCTGTCTATGATTACAGTAAGTTGTTCCATGACAAAATCTTCTTCATAATTTTTGCTCTCTATAATCAGGTTCTTGATGTCGGCTATTTTAAATTCAGCCCTTACTTCTAAACCTAATTCTTCAGCTAAAAGTTTTAGATCTTCTTTCTTTCCTCGACCAAGAAAAGCCATATTTGTAGGCAAATAGCTTCGTAGACTCAAAAAATTTAGGACTATTCAAACAGAAATCGAAATTACTGGCTCAAATAAAAAATGGCTAACTATAACTTTTCTCACTATCCCAAGTAGAACAACAGTAAATAGATTTACTTAAACTTAAAATAATTAAGTAAAGCTTTGTTTTTTTTTTATTAAAACGATATAAAATCTCAATTTAAGTAACTGACTTTACTTCTGTTTCAGAAACGTAACTAAAATGATTACTTTGGATTTCCTTGAAATCAATTATTCATACGTAACATAATATATTTTACACATGCAACACTCAATGCCAATTTCAAAATAATTAACACAATTAAATACACTTATTTAAAATATCTAAAATATTTCTATCTGAGCAATGATGCTCCACCTGTTAGCATGATATACATACAATTACGACAAATTAATTCCGTTTACGACAATTCTTAGATTTTAAAAACTGTGCACTTCAGAACGTAAATATATATATATATATACACAAGAAATAATAATAGTTGGCATTGATGCCCCACGACACTTTAAAAAAAATCATACAAAATGAGCTTTGTGATGACTAACTTAGTTTCTTAATTTTTGCAATGATGCAATAACTCAATAGCATTGATACCCAATAAAACAAAACAAAAATATATATATATATATATTCTTTCAATAGAACAATGATGTTCGCATTAATACACCATGGCAATGATGCCAAGAATATAAACAAAAGTTTCAAATGAGCAATGATGCTTAAACATTTAATTAATTCAATGGCAATGATGCCCAAGGAAAAATACACTTAATATATATTTCTTTTCATCAGAACAATAAAAGCATTTTCACTTTTGCCACTGCAACAAACAGGAAACAAAAAATTGCTTGGCACTCACCGATCTTGCTTCTAAATCCAAACTCGCCATTTCGAACGAAGGCAGGTATTCAACTCACATCTGCATCGTCGGTGGATTTTGTACCACCGCTATCCACCATTTAAAGCTGTACCGTAACTTGGCCAATAAATCACACTTTCACTTTAGGAAAGACATCAGGTAGCGTTTTCTTAACTTTATTTACGGCACAGAACACACACACACTATATACAACAGAATTATATACAAGAAGTAAAACACATCACCACACTCGAACTTATCTCTCAAGCGTCCCCCCTCTCACCAAAGGGTAATGACCTTCTCCCCACCAATTCTTTTCTTCTTGACGCATGCGCTTAGAAACAGCTCGGGGGACTTAACTCGCACGCAGACTTTTTGGGGGTGAGATATAGTACGGTACAGCATCTTTGTTTTGTTAGATTTGCAGATGTTCCTGTAGCAAATATTGAAAAAGTTTTGCTCATCTTAAAGATTCGTTAGCCGGACACAGTCTGCGCACAGGCAAAAAGCAAATTCTTTATTATGAATTATTTCACTTCTTTAAATGGTATCTTTAGCTTCCCACATCACTTCTGCCTAGCAAATTATTATGACCTGTCACAAACTGCGGCTTGAAAATTCAATCGCAAAAGTGAAAACTTTAGCCTAAAACTCTTGGTTAACGTGCAATGAAAAGGATAAAAACTTACAGCTCCATGTCTGTGCAAGCGACTAAAATCGTCTTTATAACAGATACTAAATTACAAGAATGAATAATAAAAAGTGATATTACTGATCACACTGTTTCTTAATGAGCCATTTTCTTAAGAATTTTGTTTTACATTGCACAAGACTGGGCTGTTAACCAATATAATCTTATGCACAAATTTCTAGGAAACATGCGGTAGAATGTAAAGAATATGCCCTTTACGCGAATTTTTTTAAAAAAGTTCTATTCTCTATTTCATTCACAGAATCTTTCATCAGATGCAAATATTTTAGAAGACAAAGAAACATCTGACAAAAATATAACAGGTAAGAATTTTAGTCTCAAAAGATTCCCCCATCCTTTAGTAAATGCGTATGAAAGTACAATCTCCGAAGAAGCTTATCCATGAATATATGCAGGTTGATCATATTGACAGGTGGAGAGTACCCCGAGTCTGGTAATATGTAAATGGGTAATACCAGAGAATGGGAAACTTAATGTTCCGATTATTTTGTCTTGGTAGAAGACAGTTTTAACAATAAGTTATTAGCAAACTATAATTTCCGTTTCTAAATCTTCTATTTCGCTGGTTTTCATTTTAAAATTTCGTATTTCCGTATTTCATTCAATACGGAAAATAAAAGCATCTACGTAGTTAGCACATGTGCTTACACGACTACTGATTTTATATCATTTTAGGTTTAAAGTTGCATTTGCTGACGAGATGAGACTTTAATAATGGTGTTTAAATTTTCGTAGTTATGATGCAGTTATTCATAACTTTATCCCTCCAGCCAGGGGGGGGGGGAGGGATTTCATATTTTTTCTGTACAAAATCTCGGCGAAATTTGTATATCATGTACAGGTAAAAAACATATAATTCTTACCAACATTGCTTTTTGAAGCCAGATTATAAAATTAAAGTTCCTCACCTGGATTTCCAGTGACAGTAGTTCGTGTCAGGACTGTATACGTCTAGTTTCCTTTCAATGGTCAAAAATAACATAACTACATCAGAGCATTTCGTTTATTCACCAATATAATAAGGATCCAATAGGATCCAATAGTAAAACTGGTCAGCATTCCTTATATAAGAACGATCAGAGAGTATAACACATTAACACGTGAAACATCTCTATATAAGTGCCATCTACAGGCGAATACCAAGACTGCCACCCGAGGAGGAAGAAAACAATATTTAACAACAGGTTCATTATGGGAAGACTTTTAATGCAATAAAAAATACCAAAATAAGGGGAGAAAAAGGAAATAATTTTATTTATTAACTTACAACTTGCAGGAAACTGGAATGTCGAGTCAATTTAGAAAATAAAACATTTCCTAGTGGTACTATTATTTAGAATGATACGCATTTCTTAGAAGCAATATTTTCTAGACGTTCTTTTAGTGGAGTACTTAGCGCTCATGCCGTACCACCCCCGTAAAAACCGCTGAAATAGGTTTTTTCACACCTTTATCCTTCCGCCAAGCTTTCAAATATTGAGAGTAGCAGGAGGAGTTGCTTAAATGGATGACTGATGATGTTTGTTTGTTAATTTTGATCTTGGTTTCTTCCGTAATATGTCGATATTATGGTACGGTACTCTAAACGTTTAGTCTCCCTCCGCGTAGATATCATTAGCAGCTTCTCGGGGAAATAGCTTCAAATTCCATTGTTTCCCCCGTTTCCTGTGAAAGTCGGGGAAAAGCAAACGAAATGGCAAACGGTACTTCTTAAGTTACAGGAAATTTGGACTTCTGCTTATATTGAGTAGGATAGGATAATAGAAAGGAATTAACACTAAAAAAAGGGGATTAGCTTTTAAAAATTTTTTTTAAAAATTCACCAAAAATAATATTTAAATTTATATTAGTCAACACGAAAAAACAAAATTCACCAGCCAACGAAAAATAAAATTTCATCAGCTACTTTACGTAATATTACAAGAAACCTAATATATAAAAATGAAAATTTGTTTGTCTGTTTTTGTATAGAAATCCACAGTTTAGAAGCAGCGATCGTGAAATTTTACATAGAGGCGTCGTTAAACACAGCGGGGGGAAGTAAGAACTTCCGGAATCGAAATTAATTACCGTTAATTTTTATTTAATAAAAACCAATTTTTTTGAAGGGTGCGTCCACTAAATGTAAGCTGTTATAATTCCTGGATTCACCCCTCTGGATTCACACGCCAACGGCAGCCACGTTACGGCTTATCAACAGTGATAACCGTAAACATAGAAAATAAATAAAATCAAAAAGTTTCAAGTCATATATTAAACAAAAATAATAAATGAAAATAATAATCAAGTCAGATTTTATATTCTAAAATTTATGTTTTAAGACATTTCGATTAACGATAGTCGATCTTCGATTGTAAACAAATGTTTTTTGTTGCCATTTTCATTTTAGAAGTTGCTTTGTTCAGTAAATGCTTTTTTTTCCAAAATTGAAATATATCTTTATCAAAATATATTTATTGATCTTTATCATAAGATAACTTTATTTTGAAAAGTAAATTTTAAATTTCAATTTTCTTTAAATGCCTCGAAAATATTTCCTTACTGGAGCTTTAGACAGATTAAAGAATTCTAAAAAAACTTTTGTATAATTTATAGATTTGTGTGTGTTTAAGGTGGTCCAGAACTCAAAATTCTTCAAATTTATTGCATTAAAAGATTTTCTGTTATTTTCCTCTTAAAATGACGTTTAAATCATGTTTCTGTCTAAATTAGAACAGGAGATATTAATTTTTTGTTTTGCAACATTCTAATAACTTTAAACCTTTAAACCCGCTTTTCTGCATGATGTTTTTTTTTTTCTTTCCCCATTTCTCGTCTTTAAACTGTTATAAGTCAAGAACCGTTAAAAATAAATGGCTCAAACTTGGAACATGTCTTTTTCAATTATTTTACTTTAATTTTGATTCAGCAAATTTGAAAAAAATGTTTACTTTTGAAAATATGATTTTTAAAAAATAAGTTACATCATTTAAAAAAAATTTTTACTCTAAATATTTTTAATTTTTTTAACATTGATATTTTAAGAAATGCTGAATCAAAATTAAAAGTTATATATTTCTGTTTAATTAAATGAAAAATTTTGAAATTCGACAAATAATATTTCGAGTTATAACGATTTTAAATTACCCCCCTTTTTTAAAGATTTAAAATTTTAAAATTTTAAAAAAACTGTATGAGAAGTTTTACGATGTAATTTTGTTTACAAATTATATGGTTAGCCATCACAAAAAAATCAAAATTTTAACTCAATAAATTTAAAAAAAAAATTAAAATGTGTCCCGGACCCCCTTATTTATTGTAATTCATAGATTTATATTTTTATAAACGTTGCATTCTTGCATACTTTTTGCCTTTAAATATTAGCAGAGAGTGGCAACACTGACTTGATTGTTTACCTGTGATCTGCTTGAACTTTACGATAAATATCTATTAATAGCGTAAAGAAAATTAAAACGGAAAAATATTGCTGCGAAAGTAGTTTTAATGACTGTGTTTTTGACTAAGCGGTCCACTAAGGTGTCCTTTGTGAAATCTTTATGTTTAACAAAGACTCAAAGTTTAGAATAGCATCTAACTTTTGTGTAATGTGCTGTAAATGTTCATTTGTTAAGGGATTTTCATCATCTAAAAAAACTAAACAACGTTATGACACAAATTTGATTTTTGTGTTTGGTTTAAGATTATTAGGTAAAGGGTTAACTACTGCAAAAAACTCTGTGCTACATTGAACATGTCTACATTTTCCAAATTTTTTTCCATGAACTGGAAAAAAAGATTTTTAATGCTGTAAATTTTTCTGCCAAAGATTCAAGGAATCAAGTTGCAAAAGAAGTGAAACATTTGAAAGTGAATAAGAAGAAAATGATTAAATGTGGTATACCGGTGGATGGCTCTTGGCAAAAGCGGGGCTGTTCATCTTTAAATGGATTTGTTAGCGCTATTTCTATAGACATGGGAAAATTCCTTGATATTGGGACTTTATTCCAATTTTTTAGAATATGCAAAGTGTTGCAAAAAAGGACAAAAGATGGTTCGAATGAAAAAGCACGCCATATATGTACAATGAACCACAAACTGTCAACTGCAAGCATGGAATCAGTAGGAGTGTACAGAATATTGAACGTTCTGAGACTCTAAGAGGTCTGCAATATAACGAATATTATTGAGATGGAGATTTCGAAGGTTACCTATCTATAAAGAATATTTATGGCAAAGATTCTGTCCAAAAACTTGAATGCATTAGCCATGTTCAGAAGAGAGTAGGTAGTCGACTGCGTAAATTAAAAGAAACAGTTCCACCTTTAAAAGGCAAATACAAACTTACAGATGTCGTAATTGATAAGTTGCAGAATTACTATGGAATTGCCATTCGATCAAACATTGGTAATTAAGTATCTATGTAGTTAGCTACAATAGCAGCTTTTTCACCTATGCTCATCTTAGAAAAATTCAATTCATGGACAGTATCCAAAAGGTGTTGAAGTTTGGTGTAAATACCAGCGGTGTCAATCATCAGGTAAAAAATTTAATGATATTTCAGAAGGTTTGCCACAATACAGAATAAACTCTGTGAAACCCGTTTATATGGAATTATGTGATAACAGATTATTGAAGAAATGTGTTCATGGAAAAACTCAAAATGCTAAAGAAAGCTTTAATAATCTGTTATGGACTATTATTCCAAAAGAAGTGTTTGTAGAACACACAACATTCCGCTTGGGATCCATTATAACTGTGTGGCATTATGGCAAATGTTGATATGTCCGAAAAATTCAATTTTCTGTTTTAAGTTGATATGTCACACTTACAATTGGTTCTTTAACATGGCAAAAGCTGCTAAGCGGAATTATGAAATAATACAAAGTTATACGTATTGACAAATGCTGATAAGTATAAAAGAGGAAATACTTGGTATGGTAAACTATGATATATTACTTATCAGACACTAGTACCATCTATAAATAACATAAATACTGAAATTAGAATGTGGCAGAAGTTGATATGTCATCATATCAACATGTGGCTTCCTATATTATCTACAACAAACCTCTCTGTGTGACATAAACTCTCTTACGCTGTTATACTCAACCTGTTGATATTTACCTCAGTAATCTCTGTAATAGTTAAATTCACCAATTTATTCGAGCTTATCAGTGACTTTCATTGAGTTTTGTTACTTAAATTAGTTTCATTTCAGCTTTGTGGTTTTTAAATTGTTTAGAAATAGGGAAGATTTTCTAAAAGCTTTGAAAGATGTTGAATCAAAACCAATTTTGATACACAACTCTGAACAGGTGAATATTATTATTAACTTTTGTAATTTTAATCTTTTAGAAATAATCCTAAGAAAAAAAACCTAAGAAAACCCTATACCCCCCTTTTTTTAAACCCTAAAAAAAAAATGAAAAATAGAAAATATGAAAAAAGATCATGGACTGCAATATACTAATCGAAAAGGAAAGGAGTGCGCTGCAAAAGAGTTTAAGAGCATGACAGATTGTTGTCGTAGAAAATGTAGTTGTTTGTTCCCTCCAGATGTTCAAAAAGAAATTGTTACAAGCTTTTATCTACTTTCTATGGAAGAACAGAAACCAATTTTAAGTGGCGGGGGTTTCAATTTAAATAAAAAAGAAGGCAGGAAAAGAGAGGAAATACTGGAATACAACACTCCCGTACATTAACAGCTATCTATACATTGAAAGTAGGACAGGAAAGCATACGAGTTTGCAAAAAAATGTATGAGGCTGATTATGGAATAACAAGAGGAAAAGTAAATCGATTAGTTGAAAAAATTAAAAAATGCCGTAATGGATTCGCACAAGCAGACAACCGTGGCCATCATTCACCTGCCAACAAGCTGGTAGAAGCAAGAGAAATGATGAAAAACCACCTGGAGAAATATCTGAAATATCAGAAATACTATTCCAGAAGGGATTCATCTAAGTTTTACCTTAACAGCAACCTCAACATTAAGAAAAGGTATGAGTAGAAGAAGGACCACGAAACTGCTGACTTCCAATGTGGGTCGTACGAGGTGTTTAAAGATTTTTTAAGGCTTCAGGGTATAAATTTAAAAAACCGAAAGTCGACACATATAAGACATGTGATATGTTTACACTGAAGCTAAAGTAGTGTAAAAATAAAAAGGAAAAAACTGCTTTAGAGCTGGAGCGCAAACAGCACTAAGAAACAGCTGATTTAGGCTACTCTAGAAAAAGAGATGATAAAGCAGATGCCTCAATCTCTCCACACTAACGAGTACTTGTGTTGATTTGCAGCAAGTATTAGACACACCGTGTTTAACCACAGATGTTTCATTTTATAAACGTTTACTATCAACTTACAACTTAAGGGCCTGTTCACATAGGAGTCCGTTGCGTTGCGTTAAGGAAAAGATGACGTTGAGACGAAAATAAACCAATCATACGCCTCCAAACGATTAGCAATGAAATTTTTAACGCCTATGATTGGTTTATTTTCGTCTCAACGTCATCTTTTCCTTAACGCAACGCAACGGATTCCTATGTGAACAGGCCCTAACAGTTAGGGATTTCAGTGAAGGTTCAACTGATTGCTTTATGTGGTATGAGGGTATAGCTAGGCGTGGGTCAGAAGATATCGTTTCTTGCTTGTATAAAAAAAATGCTCAGCTTACCAGCCCAAGTGTCTCATGTAATTACTTATTCTGACTCTTACGTTGCCCAGAACCGGAACACTAATATGAGTATCTCGTTTAGTTATTTTGTTGCATCCTCTTTGTCAATAAAAACTGTGGACCAAAAATTTTTGTTACCTGGCCACACTCACATAGAATGTGATGTAGATCATGCGAAAATAGAAAGAGATAAAAAAATCTTACCGAAATCGATATAATGGTTACACGGACTGGTTTTAGTTTGTTCGAACAGTACGTGGCAAAAAAATATTTAGAGTGCATGAAATGAAACATTCGGATTTCTTTTCTTTTTCCCAGTTCTTGAACACCACCCTTATCAAAAACTCTAGTACCAGTGATAGTACTATAGTAAATTGATTTCAAATTATATGGATAAAATACGAGAAACCGTTCGGTGTCCTTCAAATTAAGTAGAGCTTAAATGAGAATGATGATTTCAAAATTCTAGATTTCAGAAGTAGAGGAAGAAGAAGGCCTCCAAATCTCAGGAATAGTAATGATCCTGGATCGCAAAATCTTGAGTTGTGTTATGACATCCATTGCCTATCAATCCCCCTCCAAAAAAAAAAAAAAAAAACAGATTTTTTTTGAGTTTGTTGCTCCTGATTCATGAAGACTGCCATGAATTTTTCAAAAGTCTTCCTATATCAGCTGGAACTCCTGAAGTTGACGATGATTGTGCTAGTGGAGATGATATTATGTAACCTTTAAAACTAATTTTTTTTAAATTTTCAATTATTTTAATATTTTATTTGTATTTTGTATTTTTGATATGTCATACCTCAACCTGAATAAAATTTGGCAAAAGTCGATATGTTTTCTTTATTTCTCAACCCTCCCCAAAATTTTAGTCCTTACAAAAGTCCCTAATTGAAAATTTTCATTGAAGACTAGCCATATGCTTGAGGTTAAATATAAGTATTATCTAAAGAATATGTGGATTGAAAAACTTAATTGAGCGATTTTATATTTCACAACAAAAGTTACTTTTTCAATTTGCCAAAAACATGAAAAAAATGACATATCAAAATTTTTTTATTGTGGCACATTGTGACATAATGCCACAGAACTATTATACAGTTTAATAATGGCTGTATGGGTTTCATAAAAGCGTTTGAACTTTTAGATTTGATTCCTGGTTCACATACACTTTCAGGATACAAGAACATTGATGGTGAGCGTATTGTCGACTCAAAAAGACACTCTTTGCAAAGGGCAAAAGTGGCAAAAAAAATTATTAAGGGCTTCACGAAAGAGAAAATACTCTAAAAATGAAATAAAGGAGGGTCCAACCTATAAAGCTGAAGATTTTTAAGTAATTTGAACAATATATTTGCAAATTTTTTCTGTAATGAAATCTTTAATTGCATTTTACAGAAAACTACATTTTTACGATTTTTTTACTCAGGAAACACAGGATAACAAAAAATAAATTTGTCATTACAATTTGATACTTATTACACATAATTAACATAATGATGAGAGTGTAATGAATCAAAAGTTTGATTGTAAAAGCATTTTCTTAAAAATTACAGCTATTTTTTATAAATTATGACAAGGAAAATCTTAAAAAAAAATCCGAAATGTTGTTTCGATTGTGTATATCTCCTAAGTATTTTAACGTATTTCTAAGATTGAGTTAAATTAGTTTTAAATTCAGAGGTTTACTATAAATTTATATATTTTTATATTGGGTTATCATATTGATGTGTATAACATTTCACATGCTTTTTTTTTATACAGTTGGTTCTCTGTTTAACGACGCTCTACTTAACGACGATCTCTATTTAAAGACGATATTTCCCGGTCCCGGTCCCTCCGACGTAAAAAAATTCTATTTTAAGACGATTTTGTTTCTATTTAACGACGATTTTTTCTTACATGAAAAACTTTTTCTTCAACATTTTATCTACTGGAGGGTTACTTTCTGTGGGGGAGTTTGGTTTCAAAAACAGACCCGGAATTTCCTTTATGTTTGTTGCAATCATGGACTTGTTGCAGTGGAAAAAAAAACGGGGGAGGGGGCGGGGGATAACTGTTTCTCGGAAGATCGAACATTCTTCCCTGGTGGATCGAATTTCTTAGTGCGGGTGGAATCACTCTATTGTACATACCATGTTTCATGTGATTTATGAACTGTCCAAAAGCACCCCTCTCTCACTCCTTCTGGGAAGCACGTGTTCATGTTTAGAGAATTCATGGTTGGGTGTAGGAGCTCATTCCAGTACGAATACGAGGTGAGCAGAGCAAAATGGCATCAAAGCGAAAGCATCTTACGCTACACGAAAAAGGGATAATTATTGAAAACTGGGAAGAAAGTGTTGGAATAACAAAAGTCCAATTCGCAAGACAATTTCAGCTACCCGAGTCTACTCTCAAAGGCATTTTAGCAAGCAAAGAGAAAATTCTTGAAGCAGCACAAAAATTTGGTTTGAGATCCAAATCCAAACGTCAGAAAATTCAATGTGGCCGATCAGAAGAGTTTGAGAAGGCAGTCCTGCAATGGTTTCATCAAGCAAGAGCATCTAACATTCCAATTTCCGGAGTGATATTTAAAGAGAATGCTATTATTCTGGCAGAAAAGTTTGGAATGCAAAATTTTCAGGCTTCGGCTGGTTGGCTAACAAAGTTCAAAGAAAGATACGGGCTTGTATTTAAAAGCATATCTGGCGAAAGTGGCTCCGTAGATGAAAAAATAGTGGATGAATGGAAAATAGTGCTGAAGGGGAAATTAGATGGATATGATGAGAAGAACATATTCAATGCAGATGAGACGGGCCTATTCTACAATATGGTGCCTAATAAAACCTTAACGTATATGGGCGAAAAGTGTTTTGGTGGAAAACACAGTAAAGAACGATTGACTATTTTTACTGTGCACTAATTCGGATGGATCTGAGAAATTTCCACCACTAGTTATAGGCAAATCAAAGCAACCAAGGTGTTTTAAGAATATCACCAGGAAACCTTGTGAGTACCGCAAAAACAATAAAGCGTGGATGACATCACACATTTTTATTGACTGGATTAGTAAATTTGATGCAAAAATGCATCGAGAAAAGTGAAAAGTTTTACTTTTAATCGACCGATACACTGCACATACTCCAAATATCCCTGAACTTACAAATTTGACTATCCATTTCTTACCAGCTAATTGCACTAGCAAGTTGTAGCCATTAGACCTGGGTATCATTCGCAGTGTGAAAGCATACTACAGAAAGTTTTTAATTAGGAAATTAATAAACAATTCGGCTGACAGTATAAAAATTAGAAAATTTACAATCTTGGAAGCAATGCACATGATAACATCAGCATGGAAAGAAGTTTCTTCATCCACAATAAAAAACTGCTTTCGCGTTGCTTGAATTCACAAAGAACTTGTAGTGGAACTGCAAAGTACGGATGTAGAAATCAACGAAGATGACATTACCCCTGAAGAATGGAGAAGTCTTGTTGAAGATGAGGATGTTTCAATTCAAGATTTCTACAATTGTGATAAATATGTTTTAACAACAGATTTCAGAAATGTAGAACAAATTTATTAAGATATTGTAAACGAAAACACAGTGTCAGACGAAGAAGGTGAAGTTGAAGACACGGAAAACGAGACACTGCCACCGTCTTACACAGATGCAATTTCTGCTCTAGATGTTCTCCGACGCTATATTACATCGAAAATGGAAGGTGACTCATTTAACATTTTAGAAAATCTGGAAAAGAGAATAACGAAAACAAGGCGAATGAAGCAATCAACACTTTTTGAATTTTTTGAAACGTAATTTATTGTATTGTTTGTACTCTTTTTTTTCAATGTAATTTAAAATAACTTTTTGTGAATAAAATAGTGATGATAATAAAAATAACATTTTTAAACACGCCAATATATTAAGAAATATATTGACAGTCCTAAACCTGTAAAGTGTGAAGGGAAATGTTATTTTTTCACAAATTCTGTTTAAGGACGATCTCTACTTAAGGACGATTTTTCACGGTCCCGTGAAAGTCGTTAAACAGAGAACCAACTGTACTATGTTATTTATACTGTGTTTAATTTTTCATGCAGAGTTCACAAGGCCAAAAGACACTTTGACATTTTTTCTTTCTAGCTTTTAGTGATATAATGATGAAAGGCTGAATCTAGCTGAATTATGAGAGTGTATTATAAATTTATATATTTTTATGCTGGGTTTTCATTTTTATGATGATGTGTATAACATTTCGCAAGCTTTTTTTATTCTATGTTATTTATGCTATGTTTAATTTTTAAATTGATTTTGGTAAACACACATTCCTAAAATCTAGGCCAACGCTGGGTACTCCTGCTAGTACTAATAAAAAAAATCAAAACTTGTTATGACCAATTATCAATGTTACTCTTACAATGCATTGAAGATTAAGGAAAATTGCACATTTTTTTCCCCAATCCCGTTTACACTATTTAGGTAATTGATAATTAGATCACAACCAGTTTAAACAAATTACAGCAGAGGCGTAAAAGAGATATGTAATACAAAGCTGTTATATTTAAGGTCAATTATAAAAACACTGAACTTATAATTATTTAAAGAGTATTTATCTCTTATTAAGATACCTAAATTAACGGTTAATTCAGCGACACAACACCACTCCAATCTCAAAGCTATGGAATCGGCCTGCATGGAATATGTATTTCCGGTGGATTTATCACCATTTTTCAAAATTTTTTTTACCAATGACACATTTCACCTCGATTGCTATTCATTCAAGGTAGAAATGTGAACATTGTAGCCAAAGATATTTTTATAATTAGCAGTACAATTTATAACAATAATAATAATAATTATTATTTTAAAAAAAATTTCTTATGCAGAAACATGTGAACAAAGTCCTTAGGTATACAGAAAAAAAGGAAAAATATAAACTGCAAAGGAGGACAAAATGGGAAATACATAAACACAAAAAAGAAACTAAGAGCTTGTTCACATAGAATCTGTTAAAGATTCCGTTAATGCTGATTGGTTAAATGGATCAATGATTGGTATATGATTGGTTAAAATTTTTACGCTGACGCTGACGGACTCTATATGAACAGGCCCTAAGATACAATTCTCTGGGATCACGGGTCTCCCAATAACGTCTGCACGGAGAATGTCCAGTTAAGGAGGGCCAGGACATGATGTGCTTACCGTCCATGTTTGAATTCCAAAGAGGGCACATACGGCTAGAAAAAATTCTCATTCTGTTTAAATACACAGCTAGGCAGTCGTGTTCCGTTGCAATCCTGAAAGCAGTAATCGCAATTTCCCGTGAAAAATTGGGAAGGCCATTCAGG
Organism: Dolomedes plantarius; assembly: GCA_907164885.2. Taxonomy (NCBI): domain Eukaryota; kingdom Metazoa; phylum Arthropoda; class Arachnida; order Araneae; family Dolomedidae; genus Dolomedes; species Dolomedes plantarius. The sequence goes on from OU015496.1 coordinate 96,740,442, forward strand.
ATCTTGCTCCAGACTTTATAATAGTAACTAGCTGAGTGGCAACCCGACGTGTTGCATTTTCGATTTAAAATGAAATGGTTTTATTTCTTAAAGACTGAAAACTGTTTAATCACTTTTAAAAATACATTAGAATTTTTAAAAAACGAAATAATGATTTAAAATTCCCTTTTTCAAATTTTAGTTTTTGGCTTTTGAAATAATTCTTTCAAATATCCGTTTTCAAATTTTGCTTTTTTTTAAAAAAAAGAAGCTCATTCAATTAGAAAAAAATTCTAAAGGTTTTAACTTCTCCTTTCCTAAAACTAAAATTATTTATGGTGCTTTAAAATTATTTCTGGATTTCAATTATTAAATGACTCGTTCTCAACTAATACTTTTTCATTTTGGCAACATGGCCGACTGTAAATAGAAAATCTCATGGGCGAAAAAGTGCTTAAAAAATAGAAAGACAGTTCTAAGGAATTCAAAATTGGTGGCGAAAGAATCCTCATCAGTTGCTCATTAATTAGAAACAAATTTCACGAACTTGTTGGAATTATTAGTGAGTAAAATAATAAATCGAAAAATTACGAACTCCCCATTCAGTTACATTAAGATACTATGGCAATCAGTGCGGGAAATTTCAAAAGAGAGTTTTCTAAGTACGCTTTTTTAGAATAACATTTATTTTATTAATTGTATTTGGTATATTTTGAAAGCTGAACATCTAGCAAATGCCGATAAATCGTAAAATTGACATTCATAGGTGCAGAAAACCGAAATATTTGTCCATCAAAATTCTCGATTTCGGGAAATTTGGAAAACTGCTTTGGGGAAAAAGCTTCGTTTGAAATGAAAAACATTTTTAACTTTATAAAAATGTGTATATTCTTAAAGATGAAGAGTTGTAAAACACATGGTAATGAAAAATTTGTCGATTGGTGGGCGAAAAAGTTCAATTTTTGCATGCATGAAAATAGTGGAAATTTGCGAAAAGGAAAGGAGCTGGCCCACCCGGAATGTCATCTGTTTCTGCTGTCCGCTTCTTTTGAGTTCGGCGGTTTTAATTTTATAATTAAAAAAGTTTAAAGTTTTGAAAGTTGAGGATGGCACCAGTGCACGCGTCTCGTCCGTCCGCGTCCATCGGTACCAGTCGCGATATCCTGCTATGCTCGGTTCGCGAGATTAGCCCGTCCCCGTGTCTGCTGACTGACACACTAAAATTTGTTTACCTTCAGCTGTTATTATATAGTAGATATTAATTATTATCATTATTTGTGCTGTGCTCGACTCCTTTGCAGTGCAAGAGTTTTTCAGTGACTGCAGATCATATTTTAATTTTTGCGCGATGCATTTTCATCTCGTAACAATTTTTATGGGAAAAACTCCGCAAAATCTTGTTCCAGGTTGAAAATTCTTAAAATATGCATGTGAGTAGAAAAATAAAATTTTCTACTCTAGTACCGTTTCAGCCATTACATAAGATGTAGGAATTCTCCAATCTATAGACCCAAATGTTTTCGTTAAATTATCGATTCTTCTATTGTTTTCAAAAGTATGTGATAAATCAATACAGCAGAGAAGATTGATTGCTGAAAGCATGTTTCACACTTCGGGTAGATATCATAGTTTGCTATTTCTGTGTTATTTCCTTTCTTTTTTCATTCTGTTATCTCTCTGACACTCAGTACACATTTTCTAGAAATCGTTTTATGCAAAGGATTGGGTGTTTTATTTATATTTATGTATAAAACGAAACTGCAGCATCATGAAATTGAAAGTTTTCTCTAAAAATTGGTCAGTTATGTTACTTTTATTGTGTTTTCACAAAAAAATTTTTAAGTATGCAACACCATGATTTCAAAGTAACATGCTACTGAAAGAAAGATAAGATTTTGCAAGGAGGAAGATAACTTACCTTCTCGTGATTAAACGTGAGGGCAGGGGCGGCTGCAGTCCAGAGTTTTTTTTCGGGAGGGGGGCAAAGTCGGCTCTTAGGGTTATATATATATATATATATATATATATATATATATATATATATATATATATATATATATATATATATATATATATATATATAATAAGAAATAAACATAGTCTAATTTTAAATTTAAACTCATTTAGTATTAGGTCTAGGATTATATGATTTTAGGCTATTGAAAAAAATACACCGGGCTTTGGGAGGAGCAATTGCCCCTACTGCTCCCCCCCCCCTTGGATCCGTCAATGCGTGTGTGTGTGTGTGTGGGGGGGAAGTTGGCAGAATTTTTGAACCGTATTTGAAGCTTCAGAACACAATGGCAAAGCAGCTTGAGACCTGCCGTTTAAATACTATTCTAAATGCTTACAAGCACTCATGTCAGCTTCTGGACATGCATGGTTTGACTCTAAAAGGAAAAAGACAGGGCAATAAAGGTAAAATTTTCGTAATTCCGGACCTTTAAAAAGAAATCTCTCTGACTTGTGTACCGAGAATAGGCAGCCTATCCATTAAAGGGTATAAGGTTTTGCAGAAGTCTACACATCTTGCAGAGTATGAAATTTGACGACCTTAGTAGGAGAAAAAGACGTCATTGGGGCATATGCTTGTAATATCTGCCAATGAATGTTGTTGCCCTGTGCAAGTATATGTTAGACTGACGTCAGATTCTCCCGATGAAAATTTCGCATGTCCCGAGACTCGAGTCCCTGATTTGAGGTATTCTTAAATTCTGTTAACAAGTATTTTATAGCCAAGCTTTGTGATTAATTGAGGACGTGCGGCAGATACTTCTTAATAAATTTTGCCTTCAGACTATTGTCACTCGAGGACTGTGCTCTGGATTCATCGTGTATACCTTGCTGACACTGAACGCATTCGTATTATCCTAGAGAAAAGGTATAGTCTAGGAAAAGGATATAGAACGTACTGAAAAGAGTCGTTGTCGCTCGTTATTAATCATTGTTAATTATTGTAAAGTTTAGTATGAGAGTTGGAGTAAGTATTATAATTAAAAAAATGTTTCTTCACAGAAAGGACTCAGTTAAAGAAAAACAAGACAGATTCATTTGTACCAAACACTTGCAACCAGAGCAGAAATGAAAAAAAAGCTCCGAGAGAACTTTCTTCCGACCTGTCACCTGAGACGCAAGCACCGGATACACAAATAGTTGAAGGAAAGGATAGTCAAATACGAGTAAATAATCTAAGCAGTAGAGTAGAAATGGAAAGAAATGAAGGTAAAGAAAACGCCGAAGGGTCTGAAGTCTCTGTAGAGGAAACCTCTCCTGAGGTTGACAATAGAGTAGAAGTCGAAAGAAGAGAAGGTACAGAAAACACCGAAAGGTCTGAAGGGTCTGTAGAAAAAACCTCTACTGAGGTTCACAGTAGACCAGAAGTCGAAAGAAGAGAAGGTAAAGAAAACGCCGAAGGGTCTGAAGGGTCTTTAGAAAATTTCCCTCATGAAGTTGACATGGAAACACCTAGACAAACAAATGCAAATGAAGATGATGTGGCAGATCAACTTCTGGACAAGAAAGGAGAACTTTCAGTTTCAGATCCGGCGAAATGTGATGTAAGAATTCTTTATTAAATTAATAACACACTTTCATACATCTCAAAAGTACGTAATTTCAAATGTTAGATAAAAAGCTTTTAGTTAATAGATATTTAGGATTTAGGTATGATAAGGATAATTAGATCTGATAAGGATAAAAATAAATGAAAAGTGTGTGAAATTGGACCTTATGTCCTTAGGTAAATTTTATTGGCATTTATTTTTTTCCTTATCAGACAGATTATTATGAAAAAATTTGTAGGATACTAAGATACGATGTTCTTTATTAGCGGTGTATTTTGGAGAGATTTCGTGTGAAAATTGGTAGGATACTGAAATACCATGTTCTTTATTAGCGGTGTATTTTGGAGAGATTTCGTTTATCTATTTTTCAGTATTTGTGAAGTGATCTTCAATATTATTTATGAAGAAAATTTCACAACACATATGAAAGAATAGTTTAGTCAACATAAGTTATCTCAAAATATAATCACGAAAATCACTATACTGAATGTAAATTTGAGATGTCAGGCCAAATTTGAACGTATACTTTAAGAATTAAGTTGTAGAAAAAAGAGCACACACATGCAGTCGTTTAAGGAATTTTAGATTTATATGTTTTTAAAGAAAACAAATCATTAAAAATTCTATTTGCAGTGAACATGTCTCTGCAGTTAAATAGACTAAAAAAACAATGTACAGCAAAGTAAGCATGGAAAACTCCCCATAAAAACGCATGTATCTTCTAATACAATCATCCTAAAAACATGCGAATTTTGCTATACTATCCTCTGCACTTGATGCTCTATAGAATGTTTTAGACCAAGAATAGAAATTTGTGCTTTTTTGGTCCAGAATTTTTGGCCCAGATACCCCTTAACTTTGAAAATTGATATTATACATCATGCATTTTAATTGGATAAAATGTCGTTAATTTTAAATGCTAATCATCCATTCAATTGATTTTCTAGCTTTTTTTCTCTGATAAATTCTTTATATATAAAGCATTTCAAAATTAAGTTCGCATAGAAATAGGAAAAAAGGAAACCTTATTTTAATCTTTTCTTCATTCTAGGGACAAGAAAGCGAAGACTTGTCTAATGGGAAATTTTCCCCCACACACGCAGATAAGATGGCTGGAGCTCCTGTAAGTGATCGTGGTGACGGTGGGTCCGACACAGAGACTATAACCAGTTCAAACGGGTCTGAGAAAAATTTGTGTGAACCACGCACTCTTCAAAACGATGTAGTTAAACCTGAAAGCGAAACGGAAAAACATAGTCAGTCTGACTCTGACGAACATTCTAACGACACAGGGAAAAGCTCTTCCCGCAAAGATGAATGGACCCAGGAAAATGATGAAAATTCTTCTTCTAAATCATCGCCTCAAAATAAAGTAAGTATGTTAAAATGATCTTTCGTGAGAATGTTTTTTTCAGAATAAAAAATAAACCTTATTTTCTGTATAAAAGAGTCCGTTAAAATCGGAACACTCTTCCCATGAATAAAATTTATCACGGTTGAAGAAACCAAGTTGCCACTAATGCCCCATATAGGAAAAAATATTCTTAAATTATAATTTTGGGCTATTAACGTCATTAAAGACAATTCCCTTTTCTCGTTTTTTGTTAAACCTGACAAAAAAATTGTGTAGAAGATGTATCATGGGGAGAAATCTTATAAAACCGCATCTAAGTGATGTTACCAATCTATACTTATATATAAAAAGAGAGAGAGCGATTTTTAACGTGGAGGGTAATCTTCAGAACCACTGTAGCTATTTGAAAAATTCTTTCACTGTTTGAAAGGTACATTATTCCAGATGGTCATAGACTATACATTATGTGTAAAACACCGTACTTGGTCCAAGGACGCAATATCAGATATTCACAGGTTGTTTTCCGAGTGGTTTACTCTTTCATATCTCCGAGTATGGAGTAGTCGATATTGTAAAAAAATCACCCGCCTAAGTTAATGGGGCGATATCCTTTTTGGGTTCCACATGCAGTGAGGCTGTTGACTCGGTTTCACAAGATTCTTTTCAAATTGAACATTTGAAACTTTAAACAAACATTTTTTTATTTAAATTTAACAAATTCATCAGAACATCAAAGTACTATTACAACCTCTTCTCACCGAGTACATCGTATATCTTAAAACTCAGCAAAAATCTATCGAAGTTGCCATACTGTCCTTGTAACGTAACAAAAAAATAAAATGAAAACCAAGCATGCAAATGACATTACGTCACACTGAAAAATAGTAATTTATATGAATGCCGGCACGTGGGATAAAATATAATAATTATCACACAATATTGGTGAAACGTGCAAAACTCAACTTTTCTCGCGGGCACGTTTCCTGGACGTTACATTATGTATATCTAATCAGTAGAAATAAAGTTAGGAGCTTAATCCTAACAATCTCTATTGTTACCGCTACTGTCCTCTACCGCTTTTTGCGCCGAAGTCTTCAATGATCTTTAGCGTGGTGCTATCTATACTTATATATAAAGAGAGAGAGAGCGATTTTGTACGTGGAGGGTAATCTTCAGAACCACTGTACCTATTTGAAAAATTCTTTCACTGTTTGAAAGGTACATTATTCCAGATGGTCATAGGCTATATATTATGTATATCTAATCATTAGAAATAAAGTTAGGAGCTAAATCCTAGCAATCTCCATTGTTACCGCTACTGTCCTCTACCGCTTTTTGCGCCGAAGCCTTCAACGATCCTTATCGTGGTGCTATCGCGGTGGGCTTCTGTTCTGACGCTAACGGTTCGTATTTCGCCGTTCTCAGGCATGCCTTCTTCTTTTAAAAAATTTATTTTAATTATTAGCTAGCATAAAATTGATTTAAGGTATTATTTAGGTTATTATTAAGGTAAAAAAAGATTTACAATTTATTGGCTATCAACTGGAAATTTATTGGAATAATATTTTGTTCAACCCGGAAAAAGTCGGGACGGGGCGCTAGTTGTAATAAAAATCTTCTCATTTCTCTTTATGGATGATCTTGTAGGTAGAAAAAATCATACTGATATCTTCAAATGCATCACATTCTTTCTTTCAAAAAAGGCTAGGCAAACTTAGAAATCTAGCCGCATTTATTGTTGTTGATGTTATTGCTTATGCCCCTTGACCGACAGAAATATCAGATCAAGTCCCGAAGGCCATGGACGATGAAGGTGCGGCTCCTGTTTTGAATTAAAACCACAAGGGTCGAAGTCCGAGTTGGCTGAATGACCGGTCCCGAATTTTTAACCGAGTCAAGTGACGAGACCTGAACACTTGACCCCGCACCTCAAGAGGTAAATTTGAGAACTTGGAGGACATTGAGCAGCATTTAATATTTTACCTATCTCCCATACTAATAGAAAGAGAAAAATGTCTATTCTTGATGATGTTGCTTAGTATGATCATGTAGTTAGATGTACCGAAAAGTCAAATGATTTAAATTATCTCAATTGATACTGGAAATAGTAAGTCAAAATCATTACGTCTGATCAAAATATATCACTAAGCAGAGAACCTGTATACGATAGAAACAAATGGAAAAAAATTATTTACTTTGATAAGAACTGGGATTTTTATGTAAATAACTTCTCACCGTGTATTTCTACTCCAAAATACGTCTGATGTAAATGGACCAATATCTCACCCTTGAAATAATGTCATAAAGAGGATGTTCAGTTTGCACATTTAAGAGTTCCCACTCGGCATTTCTATAAGGCACCAGGTTAATTCGTACGTCAAAGTATCAAAGTGCCCTTTTCCACAACGAGGCAAATAAAACTTTTGGAATACATTTAAATGATCAAAATTCGCAGGAATTCATCAGATCATTACTTTTATTATAGTTTAAATTCCAGAATATCCATTCACAAAGTACCAGGTACTGGTATTATACATATTAAATGCATTTAATACTAGAGTTTACAATTTGTTTATCTTCATTTCCATCGTACATGACTCTAATAAAATGTCATTTTCACTGAAACGTGATTAGTACACTCTTTATGAAGACTACATTTAATGAAACACCTGATATAGGAATTCATTGAGATTTTGAAGGCGTGACGTCAATTTACCACGTAGGGATTCCTGGTTGTGCGAAATTTTCAATTTCAGAAATGCGTCGTTAGTACTTCTTACTGATCCCACAACCTCCTGAACGCATTCTAAACTCCTCCTACTGAATTGTCTTTTTTGATTTATACACAACCCGACACCCCACAAAAATAAAAAGAATCATTGGAAGGAACATAACAGAAGGAAGTTTTGCAAAGAAAATATAAAGAGGGAATGAATTTGATTACAATAGTAATTTTCCCAAAATGCCTCTCGCCTCCCAATATATTTGAAACTTTTCTGCGGACTGCTTCGCAAAGAAAATGTTTTCTATCCGTTGGTACATTAGGTCAACAGAGTTAGCAACTGGGACAAAGACAAACACCAGAATGTAATGGTGGGTCATAAGGCTCATGTCCGAATCGTAGCCGAAATACCGCTACGGCTTTCCGACGGGATCTTCAGGCACTCTTACGGAGTATTCCTGTTCTTAGTAGAAATCGGATCTTTTAACGTCTATAGATGATTCAAGAACAATAGTCTACGTTTAAAACATTTTGCTGAATGGAATGACGCTTTAGAATCATTCTGCTGTACAAACTTTGCTTCTTTTTGACCAACATATCTGCCTACTCATTCCCCTAGAAAAAAAAAAAAACCCTTTTGATCATTTGTTGTAAATATGTTAAATCTTTGCCATATGCAGCCAGCCTATTAGTTGAGCCATTCACATGCCAAATCGATTAAGTCCACCCATTGAAATTTTTGAAATTTTCGTGTCAAAACACTTGATAGAATCTTAACTTTTTAGTTCGTAATAAATTTCCCAAATGAAAATGGATTAACACCACTAAATGACAAATTTTTTTTTTTGGTCATCGAATGACAACCTACTTTTTTTTCAGAAACCGATCAAGTTAAGTCCGTAGTCTAATGTAAATAGTTGCAGTAATGCAATTCAAACGCAGATGCGAGTACGTGATGATAACGGTAAATCGTTTAGTGCTGTTTCCTCACAAAATAGTAAAATAAATGAGATAGTCGCAGTCTAACTGCTGTAGGAGTAAGTACCTGTGAATTATTAAACAATTATTTCAATTTTTCTGTGGTAAAAAATAATTTAAGACTGAATTGAATGTTTTTAATTTTTTTTACTTGCTACGCAAGTGAAAGTCTCTTAGTCACGCAAAAATTGTAATAATGATAACTTTTACTCCAGGGATATTCTATGTTATAGATTTTATATGTCGTCAGATGAAAGATACATTTATAATTATATATTCTACTACGTTTATTTGAATTCCTATCTTCAGAGGAAAAAAAACAGTGTATATTATTTTCTCAATTTACTCAACTTTTCTGTTTCATGGAGTGAACTGATTTGTTAAGTGAGCGGCTCGATTCGGTATACAAATTAAATCATCGGGGCGATAGAACTTTGTTTCTTACTTTTCTAAACAGGTCATCTTAAAATAAATTTATGAAAAGCTTAATTTTTCATGTAGTCTGAATTTAATTGGTAGTGCTATAATATGGAGATATTTACGAGTATCAATATATATAATTCTGGAGTTTTGAGCAATTCCTTAATGTTCTAAGTTTCCAACAAAATAACACACTAAAGAAAAATTAGTTTCTGCGATTGCTCTTAATAACTTTACACTCCATAATAATTCCTACTGAAATTATTTCGCTGAGAATACAGAACTCTCCGAACTGTAACTTTTGTAACTGTGGGAAACATACGAATGTTGGAAATGAAGTGACTTAGGCTGCTGTCTGCTAACCCTATTGGATTCGCTCACCTCAATATTAACCTATGGAGAAATTTTGTCTACTATTTACAGCTACATAAATTCTGATAATTAAAAAAATGAAAAGGTTAGTTTCAGATAGTCTGAACTTTTCTGCACATTGCAACAGGATTTATTTTACAAATTTTATCCACCATAGGAATTTAGAAGTGTTTAAAACTCACTATACCTGATTTATTTCCCCAAATAATTTAAAGTTTAAAATATTATTTGCATAAAAAAACGTAACAGGCCCCAAGGTGTAAAATTTCTTTCTCTATTACGGGGCATAACTAAAAAAAAAATCTTTAAATCCAAGTCAGAAATCCTTGGACAGATATTCTTCGTAAGTTTACATTAAGGTGAAGGAATCCAACAGTGTTAGTATACAGCAGCCTTAAGTATGTACTCAAATGTGATGCATTATCTTAAGGAAGTTTTCGAGATTGTTATAATTTATTGCACTATAAAGTGCTCTTGAAATTTATGTTTATTACATATTATTACTGCTAGAATGAACGATTACCTGGTGATTTACGATACGACTTGTGATGGAAGCATTTGATCTCTTTGCGTTTATTTGACTATCGACAGAAGGAATTTTTCGTACCGATTAAGTCAATTATAAGATTTGCTTTTAAGAGTATGGCATATACGGATGTTTTATAACATTGAGTTTTCGAGATGCGAGATTCCTTTCCAACTTTACCACAAAGTTGTTTTTGAGTTCAATGCCTATGTTTAAAGTAGCAGCATCAACGAAATTATCATTTCAAGTTGAAAAAAAGTTGCATTCGTTAGCCGGACACAGTCTACGGACAGGCAACAAGCAATATCTTTATTAGGAATTATTTCACTTCTTTAAATGGCATCTTTAACTTCCCACATCACTTCTGCCTAGCAAATTTTTATGACCTCTCACAAACTGCGGCTTGAAAATTCAATCGCAAAAGTGAAAACTTTAGCCTAAAACTCTTGGTTAACTTGCAATGAAAAGGATAAATACTTACAGCTCCATGTCTGTGCAAGCGACTAAAATCGTCTTTATAACAGATACTAAATTACAAGAATGAATAATAAAAAGTGACATTACTGATCACACTGTTTCTAAATGAGCCATTTTCTTAAGAATTTTGTTTTACATTGCACAAGACTGGGCTGTTAACCAATATAATCTTATGCACAAATTTCTAGGAAACATGCGGTAGAATGTAAAGAATATGCCCTTTACGCGAATTTTTTTTAAAAAGTTCTATTCTCTATTTCAGTCACAGAATCTTTCATCAGATGCAAATATTTTAGAAGACAAAGAAACATCTGACAAAAATATAACAGGTAAGAATTTTAGTCTCAAAAGATTCCCCCATCCTTTAGTAAATGCGTATGAAAGTGCAATCTCCGAAGAAGCTTATCCATGAATATATGCAGATTGATCATATTGACAGGTGGAGAGTACCCCGAGCTTGGTAATATGTAAATAGGTAATACCAGAGAATGGGAAACTTAATGTTCCGATTATTTTGTCTTCGTAGAAGACAGTTTTAACAATAAGTTATTAGCAAACTATAATTTCTGTTTCTAAATCTTCTATTTCGCTGGTTTTCATTTTAAAATTTCGTATTTCCGTATTTCATTCAATACCGAAAATAAAAGCATCTACGTAGTTAGCACATGTGCTTACACGACTACTTATTTTATATCATTTTAGGTTTAAAGTTGCATTTGCTGACGAGATGAGACTTTAATAATGGAGTTTAAATTTTCGCAGTTATGATGCAGTTATTCATAACTTTATCCCTCCAGCCAGGGAGGGGGAGGGGAAGGATTACATATTTTTTCTGTACAAAATCACGGCGAAATTTATATATCATGTACAGGTAAAAAACATACAATTCTTACCAACATTGCTTTTTGAAGCCAGATTATAAAATTAAAGTTCCTCACCTGGATTTCCAGTGATAGTAGTTCGTGTCAGGACTGTTTGCGTCTAGTTTCCTTTCAATGGTCAAAAATAACATAACTACATCAGATCATTTCCTTTATTCACCAATATAATAAGGATCCAATAGGATCCAATAGTAAATCTGGTCAGCATTCCTTATATAAGAACGATCAGAGAGTATAAAACATTAACACGAGAAAAATATCTATATAAGTGTCATCTACAGGAGAATACCAAGACTGCCACCCGAGGAGGAAGAAAACAATATTTAACAACAGGTTCATTATGGGGAGACTTTTAATGCAATAAAAATTTCAAACTAAGGGGAGAAAAAGGAAATAATTTTATTTATTAACTTACAACTTGCAGGAAACAGGAATGTCGAGTCAATTTAGAAAATAAAACATTTCCTAGTGGTACTATTATTTAGAATGATACGCATTTCTTAGAAGCAATATTTTCTAGACGTTCTTTTAGTGGAGTACTTAGCGCTCATGCCGTACCACCCCCGTAAAAACCGCTGAAATAGGTTTTTTCACACCTTTATCTTTCCGCCAAGCTCCAAGCTAGACGACAAGGAGATTGAAGGCGCGTCATAAATTTATGGTAGAAACTTTCAAATATTGGGAGTAGCATGAGGAGTTGCTTAAATGGATGACTGATGATGTTTGTTTGTCAATTATGATCTTGGTTTCTTGCGTAATATGTGGATATTATGGTACGGTACTCTAAACATTTAGTCTCCCTCCGCGTAGATATCATTAGCAGCTTCTCGGGGAAATAGCTTCAAATTCCATTGTTTCCCCCGTTGCCTGTGAAAGTCGGGGAAAAGCAAACGAAATGGCAAACGGTACTTCTTAAGTTACAGGAAATTTGGACTTCTGCTTACATTGAGTAGGATAGGATAATACAAAGGAATTAACACTAAAAAAAGGGGATTAGCTTTTAAAAATTTTTTTAAAAAATTCCCCAAACATAATATTTAAATTTATATTAGTCAACATGAAGAAACAAATTCACCGGCCAACGAAACCTAAAATTTCATCAGCTACTTTACGTAATATTACAAGAAACCTAATATATAAAAATGAAAATTTGTTTGTCTGTTTTTGTATAGAAAGCCACAGTTTAGAAGCGGCGATCGTGAAATTTTACGTACAGGCGTCGTTAAACACAGTGGGAGGAAGTAAGAACTTCCGGATTCGAAATTAATTACCGTTAATTTTTAATTAATAAAAACCAATTTTTTTGAAGGGTGCGTCCCTTCAAAATGCATGCATTGACTCTAGAAGGAAAAAGACAGGGCAATAAAGGTAAAATTTTCGTAATTCCGGACCTTTAAAAAGAAATCTCTCTGACTTGTGTACCGAGAATAGGCAGCCTATCCATTAAAGGGTATAAGGTTTTGCAGAAGTCTACACATCTTGCAGCCTATGAAATTTGACGTACTTAGTAGGAGAAAAAGACGTCGTTGGGGCGTATGCTTGTAATATCTGCCAGTGAATGTTGTTGTCCTGTGCAAGTATATGTTAGACTGACGTCAGCTTCTCCCGATGAAAATTTCGCATATCCCGAGACTGGAGTCCCTGATTTGAAGTATTTTTAAATTCTGTTAACAAGTATTTTATAGCCAAGCTTTGTGATTAATTGAGGACGTGCGGCAGATACTTCTTAATAAATTTTGCCTTCTGACTATTGTCACTCGAGGACTGTGCTCTGGATTCATCGTGTATACCTTGCTGACACTGAACGCATTCGTATTATCCTAGAGAAAAGGTATAGTCTAGGAAAAGGATATAGAACGTACTGAAAAGAGTCGTTGTCGCTCGTTATTAATCATTGTTAATTATTGTAAAGTTTAGTATGAGAGTTGGAGTAAGTATTATAATTAAAAAAATGTTTCTTCACAGAAAGGACTCAGTTAAAGAAAAACAAGACAGATTCATTTGTACCAAACACTTGCAACCAGAGCAGAAATGAAAAAAAAGCTCCGAGAGAACTTTCTTCCGACCTGTCACCTGAGACGCAAGCACCGGATACACAAATAGTTGAAGGAAAGGATAGTCAAATACGAGTAGATAATCTCAGCAGTAGAGTAGAAATGGAAAGAAATGAAGGTAAAGAAAACGCCGAAGGGTCTGAAGTCTCTGTAGAGGAAACCTCTCCTGAGGTTGACAATAGAGTAGAAGTGGAAAGAAGCGAAGGTACAGAAAACACCGAAAGGTCTGAAGGGTCTGTAGAAAAAACCTCTACTGAGGTTCACAGTAGACCAGAAGTCGAAAGAAGAGAAGGTAAAGAAAACGCCGACGGTTCTGTAGGGTCTTTAGAAAATTTCTCTCATGAGGTTGATATGGAAACACCTAGACAAATAACTGCAAATGAAGATGATGTGGCAGATCAACTTCTGGACAAGAAAGGAGAACTTTCAGTTGGAGATCCTGCGAAATGTGATGTAAGAATTCTTTATTAAATTAATAATACACTTTACTACATCTCAAAAGTATGTAATTTCAAATGTTAGATAAAAAGCTTTTAGTTAGTAGATATTTAGGATTTAGGTATGATAAGGATAATTAGATCTGATAAGGATAAAAATAAATGAAAAGTGTGTGAAATTGGACCTTATGTCCTTAGGTAAATTTTATTGGCATTTATTTTTTTCCTTATCAGACAGATTATTATGAAAAAATTTGTAGGATACTGAATTACGATGTTCTTTATTAGCGGTGTATTTTGGAGAGATTTCGTTTATCTATTTTTCAGTATTTGTGAAGTGATCTTCAATATTATTTATGAAGAAAATTTCACAACACATATGAAAGAATAGTTTAGTCAACATAAGTTATCTCAAAATATAATCACGAAAATCACTATATTGAATGTAAATTTGAGATGTCAGGCCAAATTTGAACGTATACTTTAAGAATTAAGTTGTAGAAAAAAGAGCACACACATGCAGTCGTTTAAGGAATTTTAGATTTATATGTTTTTAAAGAAAACAAATCATTAAAAATTCTATTTGGAGTTAAATAAACTAAAAAAACAATGTACAGCAAAGTAAGCATGGAAAACAACCCATAAAAACGCATGTATCTTCTAATATAATCATCCTAAAAACATGCGAATTTTGCTATACTATCCTCTGCACTTGATGCTCTATAGAATGTTTTAGACCAAGAATAGAAATTTGTGCTTTTTTGGTCCAGAATTTTTGGCCCAGATACCCCTTAACTTTGAAAATTGATATTATACATGATGCATTTTAATTGGATAAAATGTCGTTAATTTTAAATGCTAATCATCCATTCAATTGATTTTCTAGTTTTTTTTCTCTGATAAATTCTTTATACATAAAGCATTTTAAAATTAAGTTCGCATAGAAATAGGAAAAAAGGAAACCTTATTTTAATCTTTTCTTCATTCTAGGGACAAGAAAGCGAAGACTTGTCTAATGGGAAATTTTCCCCCACACACGCAGATAAGATGGCTGGAGCTCCTGTAAGTGATCGTGGTGACGGTGGGTCCGACACAGAGACTATAACCAGTTCAAACGGGTCTGAGAAAAATTTGTGTGAACCACGCACTCTTCAAAACGATGTAGTTAAACCTGAAAGCGAAACGGAAAAACATAGTCAGTCTGACTCTGACGAACATTCTAACGACACAGGGAAAAGCTCTTCCCGCAAAGATGAATGGACCCAGGAAAATGATGAAAATTCTTCTTCTAAATCATCGCCTCAAAATAAAGTAAGTATGTTAAAATGATCTTTCGTGAGAATGTTTTTTTCAGAATAAAAAATAAACCTTATTTTCTGTATAAAAGAGTCCGTTAAAATCGGAACACTCTTCCCATGAATAAAATTTATCACGGTTGAAGAAACCAAGTTGCCACTAATGCCCCATATAGGAAAAAATATTCTTAAATTATAATTTTGGGCTATTAACGTCATTAAAGACAATTCCCTTTTCTCGTTTTTTGTTAAACCTGACAAAAAAATTGTGTAGAAGATGTATCATGGGGAGAAATCTTATAAAACCGCATCTAAGTGATGTTACCAATCTATACTTATATATAAAAAGAGAGAGAGCGATTTTTAACGTGGAGGGTAATCTTCAGAACCACTGTAGCTATTTGAAAAATTCTTTCACTGTTTGAAAGGTACATTATTCCAGATGGTCATAGACTATACATTATGTGTAAAACACCGTACTTGGTCCAAGGACGCAATATCAGATATTCACAGGTTGTTTTCCGAGTGGTTTACTCTTTCATATCTCCGAGTATGGAGTAGTCGATATTGTAAAAAAATCACCCGCCTAAGTTAATGGGGCGATATCCTTTTTGGGTTCCACATGCAGTGAGGCTGTTGACTCGGTTTCACAAGATTCTTTTCAAATTGAACATTTGAAACTTTAAACAAACATTTTTTTATTTAAATTTAACAAATTCATCAGAACATCAAAGTACTATTACAACCTCTTCTCACCGAGTACATCGTATATCTTAAAACTCAGCAAAAATCTATCGAAGTTGCCATACTGTCCTTGTAACGTAACAAAAAAATAAAATGAAAACCAAGCATGCAAATGACATTACGTCACACTGAAAAATAGTAATTTATATGAATGCCGGCACGTGGGATAAAATATAATAATTATCACACAATATTGGTGAAACGTGCAAAACTCAACTTTTCTCGCGGGCACGTTTCCTGGACGTTACATTATGTATATCTAATCAGTAGAAATAAAGTTAGGAGCTTAATCCTAACAATCTCTATTGTTACCGCTACTGTCCTCTACCGCTTTTTGCGCCGAAGTCTTCAATGATCTTTAGCGTGGTGCTATCTATACTTATATATAAAGAGAGAGAGAGCGATTTTGTACGTGGAGGGTAATCTTCAGAACCACTGTACCTATTTGAAAAATTCTTTCACTGTTTGAAAGGTACATTATTCCAGATGGTCATAGGCTATATATTATGTATATCTAATCATTAGAAATAAAGTTAGGAGCTAAATCCTAGCAATCTCCATTGTTACCGCTACTGTCCTCTACCGCTTTTTGCGCCGAAGCCTTCAACGATCCTTATCGTGGTGCTATCGCGGTGGGCTTCTGTTCTGACGCTAACGGTTCGTATTTCGCCGTTCTCAGGCATGCCTTCTTCTTTTAAAAAATTTATTTTAATTATTAGCTAGCATAAAATTGATTTAAGGTATTATTTAGGTTATTATTAAGGTAAAAAAAGATTTACAATTTATTGGCTATCAACTGGAAATTTATTGGAATAATATTTTGTTCAACCCGGAAAAAGTCGGGACGGGGCGCTAGTTGTAATAAAAATCTTCTCATTTCTCTTTATGGATGATCTTGTAGGTAGAAAAAATCATACTGATATCTTCAAATGCATCACATTCTTTCTTTCAAAAAAGGCTAGGCAAACTTAGAAATCTAGCCGCATTTATTGTTGTTGATGTTATTGCTTATGCCCCTTGACCGACAGAAATATCAGATCAAGTCCCGAAGGCCATGGACGATGAAGGTGCGGCTCCTGTTTTGAATTAAAACCACAAGGGTCGAAGTCCGAGTTGGCTGAATGACCGGTCCCGAATTTTAACCGAGTCAAGTGACGAGACCTGAACACTTGACCCCGCACCTCAAGAGGTAAATTTGAGAACTTGGAGGACATTGAGCAGCATTTAATATTTTACCTATCTCCCATACTAACAGAAAGAGAAAAATGTCTATTCTTGATGATGTTGCTTAGTATGATCATGTAGTTAGATGTACCGAAAAGTCAAATGATTTAAATTATCTCAATTGATACTGGAAATAGTAAGTCAAAATCATTACGTCTGATCAAAATATATCACTAAGCAGAGAACCTGTATACGATAGAAACAAATGGAAAAAAATTATTTACTTTGATAAGAACTGGGATTTTTATGTAAATAACTTCTCACCGTGTATTTCTACTCCAAAATACGTCTGATGTAAATGGACCAATATCTCACCCTTGAAATAATGTCATAAAGAGGATGTTCAGTTTGCACATTTAAGAGTTCCCACTCGGCATTTCTATAAGGCACCAGGTTAATTCGTACGTCAAAGTATCAAAGTGCCCTTTTCCACAACGAGGCAAATAAAACTTTTGGAATACATTTAAATGATCAAAATTCGCAGGAATTCATCAGATCATTACTTTTATTATAGTTTAAATTCCAGAATATCCATTCACAAAGTACCAGGTACTGGTATTATACATATTAAATGCATTTAATACTAGAGTTTACAATTTGTTTATCTTCATTTCCATCGTACATGACTCTAATAAAATGTCATTTTCACTGAAACGTGATTAGTACACTCTTTATGAAGACTACATTTAATGAAACACCTGATATAGGAATTCATTGAGATTTTGAAGGCGTGACGTCAATTTACCACGTAGGGATTCCTGGTTGTGCGAAATTTTCAATTTCAGAAATGCGTCGTTAGTACTTCTTACTGATCCCACAACCTCCTGAACGCATTCTAAACTCCTCCTACTGAATTGTCTTTTTTGATTTATACACAACCCGACACCCCACAAAAATAAAAAGAATCATTGGAAGGAACATAACAGAAGGAAGTTTTGCAAAGAAAATATAAAGAGGGAATGAATTTGATTACAATAGTAATTTTCCCAAAATGCCTCTCGCCTCCCAATATATTTGAAACTTTTCTGCGGACTGCTTCGCAAAGAAAATGTTTTCTATCCGTTGGTACATTAGGTCAACAGAGTTAGCAACTGGGACAAAGACAAACACCAGAATGTAATGGTGGGTCATAAGGCTCATGTCCGAATCGTAGCCGAAATACCGCTACGGCTTTCCGACGGGATCTTCAGGCACTCTTACGGAGTATTCCTGTTCTTAGTAGAAATCGGATCTTTTAACGTCTATAGATGATTCAAGAACAATAGTCTACGTTTAAAACATTTTGCTGAATGGAATGACGCTTTAGAATCATTCTGCTGTACAAACTTTGCTTCTTTTTGACCAACATATCTGCCTACTCATTCCCCTAGAAAAAAAAAAAAACCCTTTTGATCATTTGTTGTAAATATGTTAAATCTTTGCCATATGCAGCCAGCCTATTAGTTGAGCCATTCACATGCCAAATCGATTAAGTCCACCCATTGAAATTTTTGAAATTTTCGTGTCAAAACACTTGATAGAATCTTAACTTTTTAGTTCGTAATAAATTTCCCAAATGAAAATGGATTAACACCACTAAATGACAAATTTTTTTTTTGGTCATCGAATGACAACCTACTTTTTTTTCAGAAACCGATCAAGTTAAGTCCGTAGTCTAATGTAAATAGTTGCAGTAATGCAATTCAAACGCAGATGCGAGTACGTGATGATAACGGTAAATCGTTTAGTGCTGTTTCCTCACAAAATAGTAAAATAAATGAGATAGTCGCAGTCTAACTGCTGTAGGAGTAAGTACCTGTGAATTATTAAACAATTATTTCAATTTTTCTGTGGTAAAAAATAATTTAAGACTGAATTGAATGTTTTTAATTTTTTTTACTTGCTACGCAAGTGAAAGTCTCTTAGTCACGCAAAAATTGTAATAATGATAACTTTTACTCCAGGGATATTCTATGTTATAGATTTTATATGTCGTCAGATGAAAGATACATTTATAATTATATATTCTACTACGTTTATTTGAATTCCTATCTTCAGAGGAAAAAAAACAGTGTATATTATTTTCTCAATTTACTCAACTTTTCTGTTTCATGGAGTGAACTGATTTGTTAAGTGAGCGGCTCGATTCGGTATACAAATTAAATCATCGGGGCGCTAGAACTTTGTTTCTTACTTTTCTAAACAGGTCATCTTAAAATAAATTTATGAAAAGCTTAATTTTTCATGTAGTCTGAATTTAATTGGTAGTGCTATAATATGGAGATATTTACGAGTATCAATATATATAATTCTGGAGTTTTGAGCAATTCCTTAATGTTCTAAGTTTCCAACAAAATAACACACTAAAGAAAAATTAGTTTCTGCGATTGCTCTTAATAACTTTACACTCCATAATAATTCCTACTGAAATTATTTCGCTGAGAATACAGAACTCTCCGAACTGTAACTTTTGTAACTGTGGGAAACATACGAATGTTGGAAATGAAGTGACTTAGGCTGCTGTCTGCTAACCCTATTGGATTCGCTCACCTCAATATTAACCTATGGAGAAATTTTGTCTACTATTTACAGCTACATAAATTCTGATAATTAAAAAAATGAAAAGGTTAGTTTCAGATAGTCTGAACTTTTCTGCACATTGCAACAGGATTTATTTTACAAATTTTATCCACCATAGGAATTTAGAAGTGTTTAAAACTCACTATACCTGATTTATTTCCCCAAATAATTTAAAGTTTAAAATATTATTTGCATAAAAAAACGTAACAGGCCCCAAGGTGTAAAATTTCTTTCTCTATTACGGGGCATAACTAAAAAAAAAATCTTTAAATCCAAGTCAGAAATCCTTGGACAGATATTCTTCGTAAGTTTACATTAAGGTGAAGGAATCCAACAGTGTTAGTATACAGCAGCCTTAAGTATGTACTCAAATGTGATGCATTATCTTAAGGAAGTTTTCGAGATTGTTATAATTTATTGCACTATAAAGTGCTCTTGAAATTTATGTTTATTACATATTATTACTGCTAGAATGAACGATTACCTGGTGATTTACGATACGACTTGTGATGGAAGCATTTGATCTCTTTGCGTTTATTTGACTATCGACAGAAGGAATTTTTCGTACCGATTAAGTCAATTATAAGATTTGCTTTTAAGAGTATGGCATATACGGATGTTTTATAACATTGAGTTTTCGAGATGCGAGATTCCTTTCCAACTTTACCACAAAGTTGTTTTTGAGTTCAATGCCTATGTTTAAAGTAGCAGCATCAACGAAATTATCATTTCAAGTTGAAAAAAAGTTGCATTCGTTAGCCGGACACAGTCTACGGACAGGCAACAAGCAATATCTTTATTAGGAATTATTTCACTTCTTTAAATGGCATCTTTAACTTCCCACATCACTTCTGCCTAGCAAATTTTTATGACCTCTCACAAACTGCGGCTTGAAAATTCAATCGCAAAAGTGAAAACTTTAGCCTAAAACTCTTGGTTAACTTGCAATGAAAAGGATAAATACTTACAGCTCCATGTCTGTGCAAGCGACTAAAATCGTCTTTATAACAGATACTAAATTACAAGAATGAATAATAAAAAGTGACATTACTGATCACACTGTTTCTAAATGAGCCATTTTCTTAAGAATTTTGTTTTACATTGCACAAGACTGGGCTGTTAACCAATATAATCTTATGCACAAATTTCTAGGAAACATGCGGTAGAATGTAAAGAATATGCCCTTTACGCGAATTTTTTTTAAAAAGTTCTATTCTCTATTTCAGTCACAGAATCTTTCATCAGATGCAAATATTTTAGAAGACAAAGAAACATCTGACAAAAATATAACAGGTAAGAATTTTAGTCTCAAAAGATTCCCCCATCCTTTAGTAAATGCGTATGAAAGTGCAATCTCCGAAGAAGCTTATCCATGAATATATGCAGATTGATCATATTGACAGGTGGAGAGTACCCCGAGCTTGGTAATATGTAAATAGGTAATACCAGAGAATGGGAAACTTAATGTTCCGATTATTTTGTCTTCGTAGAAGACAGTTTTAACAATAAGTTATTAGCAAACTATAATTTCTGTTTCTAAATCTTCTATTTCGCTGGTTTTCATTTTAAAATTTCGTATTTCCGTATTTCATTCAATACCGAAAATAAAAGCATCTACGTAGTTAGCACATGTGCTTACACGACTACTTATTTTATATCATTTTAGGTTTAAAGTTGCATTTGCTGACGAGATGAGACTTTAATAATGGAGTTTAAATTTTCGCAGTTATGATGCAGTTATTCATAACTTTATCCCTCCAGCCAGGGAGGGGGAGGGGAAGGATTACATATTTTTTCTGTACAAAATCACGGCGAAATTTATATATCATGTACAGGTAAAAAACATACAATTCTTACCAACATTGCTTTTTGAAGCCAGATTATAAAATTAAAGTTCCTCACCTGGATTTCCAGTGATAGTAGTTCGTGTCAGGACTGTTTGCGTCTAGTTTCCTTTCAATGGTCAAAAATAACATAACTACATCAGATCATTTCCTTTATTCACCAATATAATAAGGATCCAATAGGATCCAATAGTAAATCTGGTCAGCATTCCTTATATAAGAACGATCAGAGAGTATAAAACATTAACACGAGAAAAATATCTATATAAGTGTCATCTACAGGAGAATACCAAGACTGCCACCCGAGGAGGAAGAAAACAATATTTAACAACAGGTTCATTATGGGGAGACTTTTAATGCAATAAAAATTTCAAACTAAGGGGAGAAAAAGGAAATAATTTTATTTATTAACTTACAACTTGCAGGAAACAGGAATGTCGAGTCAATTTAGAAAATAAAACATTTCCTAGTGGTACTATTATTTAGAATGATACGCATTTCTTAGAAGCAATATTTTCTAGACGTTCTTTTAGTGGAGTACTTAGCGCTCATGCCGTACCACCCCCGTAAAAACCGCTGAAATAGGTTTTTTCACACCTTTATCTTTCCGCCAAGCTCCAAGCTAGACGACAAGGAGATTGAAGGCGCGTCATAAATTTATGGTAGAAACTTTCAAATATTGGGAGTAGCATGAGGAGTTGCTTAAATGGATGACTGATGATGTTTGTTTGTCAATTATGATCTTGGTTTCTTGCGTAATATGTGGATATTATGGTACGGTACTCTAAACATTTAGTCTCCCTCCGCGTAGATATCATTAGCAGCTTCTCGGGGAAATAGCTTCAAATTCCATTGTTTCCCCCGTTGCCTGTGAAAGTCGGGGAAAAGCAAACGAAATGGCAAACGGTACTTCTTAAGTTACAGGAAATTTGGACTTCTGCTTACATTGAGTAGGATAGGATAATACAAAGGAATTAACACTAAAAAAAGGGGATTAGCTTTTAAAAATTTTTTTAAAAAATTCCCCAAACATAATATTTAAATTTATATTAGTCAACATGAAGAAACAAATTCACCGGCCAACGAAACCTAAAATTTCATCAGCTACTTTACGTAATATTACAAGAAACCTAATATATAAAAATGAAAATTTGTTTGTCTGTTTTTGTATAGAAAGCCACAGTTTAGAAGCGGCGATCGTGAAATTTTACGTACAGGCGTCGTTAAACACAGCGGGAGGAAGTAAGAACTTCCGGATTCGAAATTAATTACCGTTAATTTTTAATTAATAAAAACCAATTTTTTTGAAGGGTGCGTCCCTTCAAAATGCATGCATTGACTCTAGAAGGAAAAAGACAGGGCAATAAAGGTAAAATTTTCGTAATTCCGGACCTTTAAAAAGAAATCTCTCTGACTTGTGTACCGAGAATAGGCAGCCTATCCATTAAAGGGTATAAGGTTTTGCAGAAGTCTACACATCTTGCAGCCTATGAAATTTGACGTACTTAGTAGGAGAAAAAGACGTCGTTGGGGCGTATGCTTGTAATATCTGCCAGTGAATGTTGTTGTCCTGTGCAAGTATATGTTAGACTGACGTCAGCTTCTCCCGATGAAAATTTCGCATATCCCGAGACTGGAGTCCCTGATTTGAAGTATTTTTAAATTCTGTTAACAAGTATTTTATAGCCAAGCTTTGTGATTAATTGAGGACGTGCGGCAGATACTTCTTAATAAATTTTGCCTTCTGACTATTGTCACTCGAGGACTGTGCTCTGGATTCATCGTGTATACCTTGCTGACACTGAACGCATTCGTATTATCCTAGAGAAAAGGTATAGTCTAGGAAAAGGATATAGAACGTACTGAAAAGAGTCGTTGTCGCTCGTTATTAATCATTGTTAATTATTGTAAAGTTTAGTATGAGAGTTGGAGTAAGTATTATAATTAAAAAAATGTTTCTTCACAGAAAGGACTCAGTTAAAGAAAAACAAGACAGATTCATTTGTACCAAACACTTGCAACCAGAGCAGAAATGAAAAAAAAGCTCCGAGAGAACTTTCTTCCGACCTGTCACCTGAGACGCAAGCACCGGATACACAAATAGTTGAAGGAAAGGATAGTCAAATACGAGTAGATAATCTCAGCAGTAGAGTAGAAATGGAAAGAAATGAAGGTAAAGAAAACGCCGAAGGGTCTGAAGTCTCTGTAGAGGAAACCTCTCCTGAGGTTGACAATAGAGTAGAAGTGGAAAGAAGCGAAGGTACAGAAAACACCGAAAGGTCTGAAGGGTCTGTAGAAAAAACCTCTACTGAGGTTCACAGTAGACCAGAAGTCGAAAGAAGAGAAGGTAAAGAAAACGCCGACGGTTCTGTAGGGTCTTTAGAAAATTTCTCTCATGAGGTTGATATGGAAACACCTAGACAAATAACTGCAAATGAAGATGATGTGGCAGATCAACTTCTGGACAAGAAAGGAGAACTTTCAGTTGGAGATCCTGCGAAATGTGATGTAAGAATTCTTTATTAAATTAATAATACACTTTACTACATCTCAAAAGTATGTAATTTCAAATGTTAGATAAAAAGCTTTTAGTTAGTAGATATTTAGGATTTAGGTATGATAAGGATAATTAGATCTGATAAGGATAAAAATAAATGAAAAGTGTG
Source organism: Dolomedes plantarius (assembly GCA_907164885.2). Lineage (NCBI taxonomy): Eukaryota > Metazoa > Arthropoda > Arachnida > Araneae > Dolomedidae > Dolomedes > Dolomedes plantarius. The sequence continues at coordinate 96,764,537 of OU015496.1, forward strand.
TGAAATTGGACCTTATGTCCTTAGGTAAATTTTATTGGCATTTATTTTTTTCCTTATCAGACAGATTATTATGAAAAAATTTGTAGGATACTGAATTACGATGTTCTTTATTAGCGGTGTATTTTGGAGAGATTTCGTTTATCTATTTTTCAGTATTTGTGAAGTGATCTTCAATATTATTTATGAAGAAAATTTCACAACACATATGAAAGAATAGTTTAGTCAACATAAGTTATCTCAAAATATAATCACGAAAATCACTATATTGAATGTAAATTTGAGATGTCAGGCCAAATTTGAACGTATACTTTAAGAATTAAGTTGTAGAAAAAAGAGCACACACATGCAGTCGTTTAAGGAATTTTAGATTTATATGTTTTTAAAGAAAACAAATCATTAAAAATTCTATTTGGAGTTAAATAAACTAAAAAAACAATGTACAGCAAAGTAAGCATGGAAAACAACCCATAAAAACGCATGTATCTTCTAATATAATCATCCTAAAAACATGCGAATTTTGCTATACTATCCTCTGCACTTGATGCTCTATAGAATGTTTTAGACCAAGAATAGAAATTTGTGCTTTTTTGGTCCAGAATTTTTGGCCCAGATACCCCTTAACTTTGAAAATTGATATTATACATGATGCATTTTAATTGGATAAAATGTCGTTAATTTTAAATGCTAATCATCCATTCAATTGATTTTCTAGTTTTTTTTCTCTGATAAATTCTTTATACATAAAGCATTTTAAAATTAAGTTCGCATAGAAATAGGAAAAAAGGAAACCTTATTTTAATCTTTTCTTCATTCTAGGGACAAGAAAGCGAAGACTTGTCTAATGGGAAATTTTCCCCCACACACGCAGATAAGATGGCTGGAGCTCCTGTAAGTGATCGTGGTGACGGTGGGTCCGACACAGAGACTATAACCAGTTCAAACGGGTCTGAGAAAAATTTGTGTGAACCACGCACTCTTCAAAACGATGTAGTTAAACCTGAAAGCGAAACGGAAAAACATAGTCAGTCTGACTCTGACGAACATTCTAACGACACAGGGAAAAGCTCTTCCCGCAAAGATGAATGGACCCAGGAAAATGATGAAAATTCTTCTTCTAAATCATCGCCTCAAAATAAAGTAAGTATGTTAAAATGATCTTTCGTGAGAATGTTTTTTTCAGAATAAAAAATAAACCTTATTTTCTGTATAAAAGAGTCCGTTAAAATCGGAACACTCTTCCCATGAATAAAATTTATCACGGTTGAAGAAACCAAGTTGCCACTAATGCCCCATATAGGAAAAAATATTCTTAAATTATAATTTTGGGCTATTAACGTCATTAAAGACAATTCCCTTTTCTCGTTTTTTGTTAAACCTGACAAAAAAATTGTGTAGAAGATGTATCATGGGGAGAAATCTTATAAAACCGCATCTAAGTGATGTTACCAATCTATACTTATATATAAAAAGAGAGAGAGCGATTTTTAACGTGGAGGGTAATCTTCAGAACCACTGTAGCTATTTGAAAAATTCTTTCACTGTTTGAAAGGTACATTATTCCAGATGGTCATAGACTATACATTATGTGTAAAACACCGTACTTGGTCCAAGGACGCAATATCAGATATTCACAGGTTGTTTTCCGAGTGGTTTACTCTTTCATATCTCCGAGTATGGAGTAGTCGATATTGTAAAAAAATCACCCGCCTAAGTTAATGGGGCGATATCCTTTTTGGGTTCCACATGCAGTGAGGCTGTTGACTCGGTTTCACAAGATTCTTTTCAAATTGAACATTTGAAACTTTAAACAAACATTTTTTTATTTAAATTTAACAAATTCATCAGAACATCAAAGTACTATTACAACCTCTTCTCACCGAGTACATCGTATATCTTAAAACTCAGCAAAAATCTATCGAAGTTGCCATACTGTCCTTGTAACGTAACAAAAAAATAAAATGAAAACCAAGCATGCAAATGACATTACGTCACACTGAAAAATAGTAATTTATATGAATGCCGGCACGTGGGATAAAATATAATAATTATCACACAATATTGGTGAAACGTGCAAAACTCAACTTTTCTCGCGGGCACGTTTCCTGGACGTTACATTATGTATATCTAATCAGTAGAAATAAAGTTAGGAGCTTAATCCTAACAATCTCTATTGTTACCGCTACTGTCCTCTACCGCTTTTTGCGCCGAAGTCTTCAATGATCTTTAGCGTGGTGCTATCTATACTTATATATAAAGAGAGAGAGAGCGATTTTGTACGTGGAGGGTAATCTTCAGAACCACTGTACCTATTTGAAAAATTCTTTCACTGTTTGAAAGGTACATTATTCCAGATGGTCATAGGCTATATATTATGTATATCTAATCATTAGAAATAAAGTTAGGAGCTAAATCCTAGCAATCTCCATTGTTACCGCTACTGTCCTCTACCGCTTTTTGCGCCGAAGCCTTCAACGATCCTTATCGTGGTGCTATCGCGGTGGGCTTCTGTTCTGACGCTAACGGTTCGTATTTCGCCGTTCTCAGGCATGCCTTCTTCTTTTAAAAAATTTATTTTAATTATTAGCTAGCATAAAATTGATTTAAGGTATTATTTAGGTTATTATTAAGGTAAAAAAAGATTTACAATTTATTGGCTATCAACTGGAAATTTATTGGAATAATATTTTGTTCAACCCGGAAAAAGTCGGGACGGGGCGCTAGTTGTAATAAAAATCTTCTCATTTCTCTTTATGGATGATCTTGTAGGTAGAAAAAATCATACTGATATCTTCAAATGCATCACATTCTTTCTTTCAAAAAAGGCTAGGCAAACTTAGAAATCTAGCCGCATTTATTGTTGTTGATGTTATTGCTTATGCCCCTTGACCGACAGAAATATCAGATCAAGTCCCGAAGGCCATGGACGATGAAGGTGCGGCTCCTGTTTTGAATTAAAACCACAAGGGTCGAAGTCCGAGTTGGCTGAATGACCGGTCCCGAATTTTTAACCGAGTCAAGTGACGAGACCTGAACACTTGACCCCGCACCTCAAGAGGTAAATTTGAGAACTTGGAGGACATTGAGCAGCATTTAATATTTTACCTATCTCCCATACTAACAGAAAGAGAAAAATGTCTATTCTTGATGATGTTGCTTAGTATGATCATGTAGTTAGATGTACCGAAAAGTCAAATGATTTAAATTATCTCAATTGATACTGGAAATAGTAAGTCAAATCATTACGTCTGATCAAAATATATCACTAAGCAGAGAACCTGTATACGATAGAAACAAATGGAAAAAAATTATTTACTTTGATAAGAACTGGGATTTTTATGTAAATAACTTCTCACCGTGTATTTCTACTCCAAAATACGTCTGATGTAAATGGACCAATATCTCACCCTTGAAATAATGTCATAAAGAGGATGTTCAGTTTGCACATTTAAGAGTTCCCACTCGGCATTTCTATAAGGCACCAGGTTAATTCGTACGTCAAAGTATCAAAGTGCCCTTTTCCACAACGAGGCAAATAAAACTTTTGGAATACATTTAAATGATCAAAATTCGCAGGAATTCATCAGATCATTACTTTTATTATAGTTTAAATTCCAGAATATCCATTCACAAAGTACCAGGTACTGGTATTATACATATTAAATGCATTTAATACTAGAGTTTACAATTTGTTTATCTTCATTTCCATCGTACATGACTCTAATAAAATGTCATTTTCACTGAAACGTGATTAGTACACTCTTTATGAAGACTACATTTAATGAAACACCTGATATAGGAATTCATTGAGATTTTGAAGGCGTGACGTCAATTTACCACGTAGGGATTCCTGGTTGTGCGAAATTTTCAATTTCAGAAATGCGTCGTTAGTACTTCTTACTGATCCCACAACCTCCTGAACGCATTCTAAACTCCTCCTACTGAATTGTCTTTTTTGATTTATACACAACCCGACACCCCACAAAAATAAAAAAGAATCATTGGAAGGAACATAACAGAAGGAAGTTTTGCAAAGAAAATATAAAGAGGGAATGAATTTGATTACAATAGTAATTTTCCCAAAATGCCTCTCGCCTCCCAATATATTTGAAACTTTTCTGCGGACTGCTTCGCAAAGAAAATGTTTTCTATCCGTTGGTACATTAGGTCAACAGAGTTAGCAACTGGGACAAAGACAAACACCAGAATGTAATGGTGGGTCATAAGGCTCATGTCCGAATCGTAGCCGAAATACCGCTACGGCTTTCCGACGGGATCTTCAGGCACTCTTACGGAGTATTCCTGTTCTTAGTAGAAATCGGATCTTTTAACGTCTATAGATGATTCAAGAACAATAGTCTACGTTTAAAACATTTTGCTGAATGGAATGACGCTTTAGAATCATTCTGCTGTACAAACTTTGCTTCTTTTTGACCAACATATCTGCCTACTCATTCCCCTAGAAAAAAAAAAAAACCCTTTTGATCATTTGTTGTAAATATGTTAAATCTTTGCCATATGCAGCCAGCCTATTAGTTGAGCCATTCACATGCCAAATCGATTAAGTCCACCCATTGAAATTTTTGAAATTTTCGTGTCAAAACACTTGATAGAATCTTAACTTTTTAGTTCGTAATAAATTTCCCAAATGAAAATGGATTAACACCACTAAATGACAAATTTTTTTTTTGGTCATCGAATGACAACCTACTTTTTTTTCAGAAACCGATCAAGTTAAGTCCGTAGTCTAATGTAAATAGTTGCAGTAATGCAATTCAAACGCAGATGCGAGTACGTGATGATAACGGTAAATCGTTTAGTGCTGTTTCCTCACAAAATAGTAAAATAAATGAGATAGTCGCAGTCTAACTGCTGTAGGAGTAAGTACCTGTGAATTATTAAACAATTATTTCAATTTTTCTGTGGTAAAAAATAATTTAAGACTGAATTGAATGTTTTTAATTTTTTTTACTTGCTACGCAAGTGAAAGTCTCTTAGTCACGCAAAAATTGTAATAATGATAACTTTTACTCCAGGGATATTCTATGTTATAGATTTTATATGTCGTCAGATGAAAGATACATTTATAATTATATATTCTACTACGTTTATTTGAATTCCTATCTTCAGAGGAAAAAAAACAGTGTATATTATTTTCTCAATTTACTCAACTTTTCTGTTTCATGGAGTGAACTGATTTGTTAAGTGAGCGGCTCGATTCGGTATACAAATTAAATCATCGGGGCGATAGAACTTTGTTTCTTACTTTTCTAAACAGGTCATCTTAAAATAAATTTATGAAAAGCTTAATTTTTCATGTAGTCTGAATTTAATTGGTAGTGCTATAATATGGAGATATTTACGAGTATCAATATATATAATTCTGGAGTTTTGAGCAATTCCTTAATGTTCTAAGTTTCCAACAAAATAACACACTAAAGAAAAATTAGTTTCTGCGATTGCTCTTAATAACTTTACACTCCATAATAATTCCTACTGAAATTATTTCGCTGAGAATACAGAACTCTCCGAACTGTAACTTTTGTAACTGTGGGAAACATACGAATGTTGGAAATGAAGTGACTTAGGCTGCTGTCTGCTAACCCTATTGGATTCGCTCACCTCAATATTAACCTATGGAGAAATTTTGTCTACTATTTACAGCTACATAAATTCTGATAATTAAAAAAATGAAAAGGTTAGTTTCAGATAGTCTGAACTTTTCTGCACATTGCAACAGGATTTATTTTACAAATTTTATCCACCATAGGAATTTAGAAGTGTTTAAAACTCACTATACCTGATTTATTTCCCCAAATAATTTAAAGTTTAAAATATTATTTGCATAAAAAAACGAAACAGGCCCCAAGGTGTAAAATTTCTTTCTCTATTACGGGGCATAACTAAAAAAAAATTCTTTAAATCCAAGTCAGAAATCCTTGGACAGATATTCTTCGTAAGTTTACATTAAGGTGAAGGAATCCAACAGTGTTAGTATACAGCAGCCTTAAGTATGTACTCAAATGTGATGCATTATCTTAAGGAAGTTTTCGAGATTGTTATAATTTATTGCACTATAAAGTGCTCTTGAAATTTATGTTTATTACATATTATTACTGCTAGAATGAACGATTACCTGGTGATTTACGATACGACTTGTGATGGAAGCATTTGATCTCTTTGCGTTTATTTGACTATCGACAGAAGGAATTTTTCGTACCGATTAAGTCAATTATAAGATTTGCTTTTAAGAGTATGGCATATACGGATGTTTTATAACATTGAGTTTTCGAGATGCGAGATTCCTTTCCAACTTTACCACAAAGTTGTTTTTGAGTTCAATGCCTATGTTTAAAGTAGCAGCATCAACGAAATTATCATTTCAAGTTGAAAAAAAGTTGCATTCGTTAGCCGGACACAGTCTACGGACAGGCAACAAGCAATATCTTTATTAGGAATTATTTCACTTCTTTAAATGGCATCTTTAACTTCCCACATCACTTCTGCCTAGCAAATTTTTATGACCTCTCACAAACTGCGGCTTGAAAATTCAATCGCAAAAGTGAAAACTTTAGCCTAAAACTCTTGGTTAACTTGCAATGAAAAGGATAAATACTTACAGCTCCATGTCTGTGCAAGCGACTAAAATCGTCTTTATAACAGATACTAAATTACAAGAATGAATAATAAAAAGTGACATTACTGATCACACTGTTTCTAAATGAGCCATTTTCTTAAGAATTTTGTTTTACATTGCACAAGACTGGGCTGTTAACCAATATAATCTTATGCACAAATTTCTAGGAAACATGCGGTAGAATGTAAAGAATATGCCCTTTACGCGAATTTTTTTTAAAAAGTTCTATTCTCTATTTCAGTCACAGAATCTTTCATCAGATGCAAATATTTTAGAAGACAAAGAAACATCTGACAAAAATATAACAGGTAAGAATTTTAGTCTCAAAAGATTCCCCCATCCTTTAGTAAATGCGTATGAAAGTGCAATCTCCGAAGAAGCTTATCCATGAATATATGCAGATTGATCATATTGACAGGTGGAGAGTACCCCGAGCTTGGTAATATGTAAATAGGTAATACCAGAGAATGGGAAACTTAATGTTCCGATTATTTTGTCTTCGTAGAAGACAGTTTTAACAATAAGTTATTAGCAAACTATAATTTCTGTTTCTAAATCTTCTATTTCGCTGGTTTTCATTTTAAAATTTCGTATTTCCGTATTTCATTCAATACCGAAAATAAAAGCATCTACGTAGTTAGCACATGTGCTTACACGACTACTTATTTTATATCATTTTAGGTTTAAAGTTGCATTTGCTGACGAGATGAGACTTTAATAATGGAGTTTAAATTTTCGCAGTTATGATGCAGTTATTCATAACTTTATCCCTCCAGCCAGGGAGGGGGAGGGGAAGGATTACATATTTTTTCTGTACAAAATCACGGCGAAATTTATATATCATGTACAGGTAAAAAACATACAATTCTTACCAACATTGCTTTTTGAAGCCAGATTATAAAATTAAAGTTCCTCACCTGGATTTCCAGTGATAGTAGTTCGTGTCAGGACTGTTTGCGTCTAGTTTCCTTTCAATGGTCAAAAATAACATAACTACATCAGATCATTTCCTTTATTCACCAATATAATAAGGATCCAATAGGATCCAATAGTAAATCTGGTCAGCATTCCTTATATAAGAACGATCAGAGAGTATAAAACATTAACACGAGAAAAATATCTATATAAGTGTCATCTACAGGAGAATACCAAGACTGCCACCCGAGGAGGAAGAAAACAATATTTAACAACAGGTTCATTATGGGGAGACTTTTAATGCAATAAAAATTTCAAACTAAGGGGAGAAAAAGGAAATAATTTTATTTATTAACTTACAACTTGCAGGAAACAGGAATGTCGAGTCAATTTAGAAAATAAAACATTTCCTAGTGGTACTATTATTTAGAATGATACGCATTTCTTAGAAGCAATATTTTCTAGACGTTCTTTTAGTGGAGTACTTAGCGCTCATGCCGTACCACCCCCGTAAAAACCGCTGAAATAGGTTTTTTCACACCTTTATCTTTCCGCCAAGCTCCAAGCTAGACGACAAGGAGATTGAAGGCGCGTCATAAATTTATGGTAGAAACTTTCAAATATTGGGAGTAGCATGAGGAGTTGCTTAAATGGATGACTGATGATGTTTGTTTGTCAATTATGATCTTGGTTTCTTGCGTAATATGTGGATATTATGGTACGGTACTCTAAACATTTAGTCTCCCTCCGCGTAGATATCATTAGCAGCTTCTCGGGGAAATAGCTTCAAATTCCATTGTTTCCCCCGTTGCCTGTGAAAGTCGGGGAAAAGCAAACGAAATGGCAAACGGTACTTCTTAAGTTACAGGAAATTTGGACTTCTGCTTACATTGAGTAGGATAGGATAATACAAAGGAATTAACACTAAAAAAAGGGGATTAGCTTTTAAAAATTTTTTTAAAAAATTCCCCAAACATAATATTTAAATTTATATTAGTCAACATGAAGAAACAAATTCACCGGCCAACGAAACCTAAAATTTCATCAGCTACTTTACGTAATATTACAAGAAACCTAATATATAAAAATGAAAATTTGTTTGTCTGTTTTTGTATAGAAAGCCACAGTTTAGAAGCGGCGATCGTGAAATTTTACGTACAGGCGTCGTTAAACACAGCGGGAGGAAGTAAGAACTTCCGGATTCGAAATTAATTACCGTTAATTTTTAATTAATAAAAACCAATTTTTTGAAGGGTGCGTCCCTTCAAAATGCATGCATTGACTCTAGAAGGAAAAAGACAGGGCAATAAAGGTAAAATTTTCGTAATTCCGGACCTTTAAAAAGAAATCTCTCTGACTTGTGTACCGAGAATAGGCAGCCTATCCATTAAAGGGTATAAGGTTTTGCAGAAGTCTACACATCTTGCAGCCTATGAAATTTGACGTACTTAGTAGGAGAAAAAGACGTCGTTGGGGCGTATGCTTGTAATATCTGCCAGTGAATGTTGTTGTCCTGTGCAAGTATATGTTAGACTGACGTCAGCTTCTCCCGATGAAAATTTCGCATATCCCGAGACTGGAGTCCCTGATTTGAAGTATTTTTAAATTCTGTTAACAAGTATTTTATAGCCAAGCTTTGTGATTAATTGAGGACGTGCGGCAGATACTTCTTAATAAATTTTGCCTTCAGACTATTGTCACTCGAGGACTGTGCTCTGGATTCATCGTGTATACCTTGCTGACACTGAACGCATTCGTATTATCCTAGAGAAAAGGTATAGTCTAGGAAAAGGATATAGAACGTACTGAAAAGAGTCGTTGTCGCTCGTTATTAATCATTGTTAATTATTGTAAAGTTTAGTATGAGAGTTGGAGTAAGTATTATAATTAAAAAAATGTTTCTTCACAGAAAGGACTCAGTTAAAGAAAAACAAGACAGATTCATTTGTACCAAACACTTGCAACCAGAGCAGAAATGAAAAAAAAGCTCCGAGAGAACTTTCTTCCGACCTGTCACCTGAGACGCAAGCACCGGATACACAAATAGTTGAAGGAAAGGATAGTCAAATACGAGTAGATAATCTCAGCAGTAGAGTAGAAATGGAAAGAAATGAAGGTAAAGAAAACGCCGAAGGGTCTGAAGTCTCTGTAGAGGAAACCTCTCCTGAGGTTGACAATAGAGTAGAAGTGGAAAGAAGCGAAGGTACAGAAAACACCGAAAGGTCTGAAGGGTCTGTAGAAAAAACCTCTACTGAGGTTCACAGTAGACCAGAAGTCGAAAGAAGAGAAGGTAAAGAAAACGCCGACGGTTCTGTAGGGTCTTTAGAAAATTTCTCTCATGAGGTTGATATGGAAACACCTAGACAAATAACTGCAAATGAAGATGATGTGGCAGATCAACTTCTGGACAAGAAAGGAGAACTTTCAGTTGGAGATCCTGCGAAATGTGATGTAAGAATTCTTTATTAAATTAATAATACACTTTACTACATCTCAAAAGTATGTAATTTCAAATGTTAGATAAAAAGCTTTTAGTTAGTAGATATTTAGGATTTAGGTATGATAAGGATAATTAGATCTGATAAGGATAAAAATAAATGAAAAGTGTGTGAAATTGGACCTTATGTCCTTAGGTAAATTTTATTGGCATTTATTTTTTTCCTTATCAGACAGATTATTATGAAAAAATTTGTAGGATACTGAATTACGATGTTCTTTATTAGCGGTGTATTTTGGAGAGATTTCGTTTATCTATTTTTCAGTATTTGTGAAGTGATCTTCAATATTATTTATGAAGAAAATTTCACAACACATATGAAAGAATAGTTTAGTCAACATAAGTTATCTCAAAATATAATCACGAAAATCACTATATTGAATGTAAATTTGAGATGTCAGGCCAAATTTGAACGTATACTTTAAGAATTAAGTTGTAGAAAAAAGAGCACACACATGCAGTCGTTTAAGGAATTTTAGATTTATATGTTTTTAAAGAAAACAAATCATTAAAAATTCTATTTGGAGTTAAATAAACTAAAAAAACAATGTACAGCAAAGTAAGCATGGAAAACAACCCATAAAAACGCATGTATCTTCTAATATAATCATCCTAAAAACATGCGAATTTTGCTATACTATCCTCTGCACTTGATGCTCTATAGAATGTTTTAGACCAAGAATAGAAATTTGTGCTTTTTTGGTCCAGAATTTTTGGCCCAGATACCCCTTAACTTTGAAAATTGATATTATACATGATGCATTTTAATTGGATAAAATGTCGTTAATTTTAAATGCTAATCATCCATTCAATTGATTTTCTAGTTTTTTTTCTCTGATAAATTCTTTATACATAAAGCATTTTAAAATTAAGTTCGCATAGAAATAGGAAAAAAGGAAACCTTATTTTAATCTTTTCTTCATTCTAGGGACAAGAAAGCGAAGACTTGTCTAATGGGAAATTTTCCCCCACACACGCAGATAAGATGGCTGGAGCTCCTGTAAGTGATCGTGGTGACGGTGGGTCCGACACAGAGACTATAACCAGTTCAAACGGGTCTGAGAAAAATTTGTGTGAACCACGCACTCTTCAAAACGATGTAGTTAAACCTGAAAGCGAAACGGAAAAACATAGTCAGTCTGACTCTGACGAACATTCTAACGACACAGGGAAAAGCTCTTCCCGCAAAGATGAATGGACCCAGGAAAATGATGAAAATTCTTCTTCTAAATCATCGCCTCAAAATAAAGTAAGTATGTTAAAATGATCTTTCGTGAGAATGTTTTTTTCAGAATAAAAAATAAACCTTATTTTCTGTATAAAAGAGTCCGTTAAAATCGGAACACTCTTCCCATGAATAAAATTTATCACGGTTGAAGAAACCAAGTTGCCACTAATGCCCCATATAGGAAAAAATATTCTTAAATTATAATTTTGGGCTATTAACGTCATTAAAGACAATTCCCTTTTCTCGTTTTTTGTTAAACCTGACAAAAAAATTGTGTAGAAGATGTATCATGGGGAGAAATCTTATAAAACCGCATCTAAGTGATGTTACCAATCTATACTTATATATAAAAAGAGAGAGAGCGATTTTTAACGTGGAGGGTAATCTTCAGAACCACTGTAGCTATTTGAAAAATTCTTTCACTGTTTGAAAGGTACATTATTCCAGATGGTCATAGACTATACATTATGTGTAAAACACCGTACTTGGTCCAAGGACGCAATATCAGATATTCACAGGTTGTTTTCCGAGTGGTTTACTCTTTCATATCTCCGAGTATGGAGTAGTCGATATTGTAAAAAAATCACCCGCCTAAGTTAATGGGGCGATATCCTTTTTGGGTTCCACATGCAGTGAGGCTGTTGACTCGGTTTCACAAGATTCTTTTCAAATTGAACATTTGAAACTTTAAACAAACATTTTTTTATTTAAATTTAACAAATTCATCAGAACATCAAAGTACTATTACAACCTCTTCTCACCGAGTACATCGTATATCTTAAAACTCAGCAAAAATCTATCGAAGTTGCCATACTGTCCTTGTAACGTAACAAAAAAATAAAATGAAAACCAAGCATGCAAATGACATTACGTCACACTGAAAAATAGTAATTTATATGAATGCCGGCACGTGGGATAAAATATAATAATTATCACACAATATTGGTGAAACGTGCAAAACTCAACTTTTCTCGCGGGCACGTTTCCTGGACGTTACATTATGTATATCTAATCAGTAGAAATAAAGTTAGGAGCTTAATCCTAACAATCTCTATTGTTACCGCTACTGTCCTCTACCGCTTTTTGCGCCGAAGTCTTCAATGATCTTTAGCGTGGTGCTATCTATACTTATATATAAAGAGAGAGAGAGCGATTTTGTACGTGGAGGGTAATCTTCAGAACCACTGTACCTATTTGAAAAATTCTTTCACTGTTTGAAAGGTACATTATTCCAGATGGTCATAGGCTATATATTATGTATATCTAATCATTAGAAATAAAGTTAGGAGCTAAATCCTAGCAATCTCCATTGTTACCGCTACTGTCCTCTACCGCTTTTTGCGCCGAAGCCTTCAACGATCCTTATCGTGGTGCTATCGCGGTGGGCTTCTGTTCTGACGCTAACGGTTCGTATTTCGCCGTTCTCAGGCATGCCTTCTTCTTTTAAAAAATTTATTTTAATTATTAGCTAGCATAAAATTGATTTAAGGTATTATTTAGGTTATTATTAAGGTAAAAAAAGATTTACAATTTATTGGCTATCAACTGGAAATTTATTGGAATAATATTTTGTTCAACCCGGAAAAAGTCGGGACGGGGCGCTAGTTGTAATAAAAATCTTCTCATTTCTCTTTATGGATGATCTTGTAGGTAGAAAAAATCATACTGATATCTTCAAATGCATCACATTCTTTCTTTCAAAAAAGGCTAGGCAAACTTAGAAATCTAGCCGCATTTATTGTTGTTGATGTTATTGCTTATGCCCCTTGACCGACAGAAATATCAGATCAAGTCCCGAAGGCCATGGACGATGAAGGTGCGGCTCCTGTTTTGAATTAAAACCACAAGGGTCGAAGTCCGAGTTGGCTGAATGACCGGTCCCGAATTTTTAACCGAGTCAAGTGACGAGACCTGAACACTTGACCCCGCACCTCAAGAGGTAAATTTGAGAACTTGGAGGACATTGAGCAGCATTTAATATTTTACCTATCTCCCATACTAATAGAAAGAGAAAAATGTCTATTCTTGATGATGTTGCTTAGTATGATCATGTAGTTAGATGTACCGAAAAGTCAAATGATTTAAATTATCTCAATTGATACTGGAAATAGTAAGTCAAAATCATTACGTCTGATCAAAATATATCACTAAGCAGAGAACCTGTATACGATAGAAACAAATGGAAAAAAATTATTTACTTTGATAAGAACTGGGATTTTTATGTAAATAACTTCTCACCGTGTATTTCTACTCCAAAATACGTCTGATGTAAATGGACCAATATCTCACCCTTGAAATAATGTCATAAAGAGGATGTTCAGTTTGCACATTTAAGAGTTCCCACTCGGCATTTCTATAAGGCACCAGGTTAATTCGTACGTCAAAGTATCAAAGTGCCCTTTTCCACAACGAGGCAAATAAAACTTTTGGAATACATTTAAATGATCAAAATTCGCAGGAATTCATCAGATCATTACTTTTATTATAGTTTAAATTCCAGAATATCCATTCACAAAGTACCAGGTACTGGTATTATACATATTAAATGCATTTAATACTAGAGTTTACAATTTGTTTATCTTCATTTCCATCGTACATGACTCTAATAAAATGTCATTTTCACTGAAACGTGATTAGTACACTCTTTATGAAGACTACATTTAATGAAACACCTGATATAGGAATTCATTGAGATTTTGAAGGCGTGACGTCAATTTACCACGTAGGGATTCCTGGTTGTGCGAAATTTTCAATTTCAGAAATGCGTCGTTAGTACTTCTTACTGATCCCACAACCTCCTGAACGCATTCTAAACTCCTCCTACTGAATTGTCTTTTTTGATTTATACACAACCCGACACCCCACAAAAATAAAAAAGAATCATTGGAAGGAACATAACAGAAGGAAGTTTTGCAAAGAAAATATAAAGAGGGAATGAATTTGATTACAATAGTAATTTTCCCAAAATGCCTCTCGCCTCCCAATATATTTGAAACTTTTCTGCGGACTGCTTCGCAAAGAAAATGTTTTCTATCCGTTGGTACATTAGGTCAACAGAGTTAGCAACTGGGACAAAGACAAACACCAGAATGTAATGGTGGGTCATAAGGCTCATGTCCGAATCGTAGCCGAAATACCGCTACGGCTTTCCGACGGGATCTTCAGGCACTCTTACGGAGTATTCCTGTTCTTAGTAGAAATCGGATCTTTTAACGTCTATAGATGATTCAAGAACAATAGTCTACGTTTAAAACATTTTGCTGAATGGAATGACGCTTTAGAATCATTCTGCTGTACAAACTTTGCTTCTTTTTGACCAACATATCTGCCTACTCATTCCCCTAGAAAAAAAAAAAAAACCCTTTTGATCATTTGTTGTAAATATGTTAAATCTTTGCCATATGCAGCCAACCTATTAGTTGAGCCATTCACATGCCAAATCGATTAAGTCCACCCATTGAAATTTTTGAAATTTTCGTGTCAAAACACTTGATAGAATCTTAACTTTTTAGTTCGTAATAAATTTCCCAAATGAAAATGGATTAACACCACTAAATGACAAATTTTTTTTTTGGTCATAGAATGACAACCTACTTTTTTTTCAGAAACCGATCAAGTTAAGTCCGTAGTCTAATGTAAATAGTTGCAGTAATGCAATTCAAACGCAGATGCGAGTACGTGATGATAACGGTAAATCGTTTAGTGCTGTTTCCTCACAAAATAGTAAAATAAATGAGATAGTCGCAGTCTAACTGCTGTAGGAGTAAGTACCTGTGAATTATTAAACAATTATTTCAATTTTTCTGTGGTAAAAAATAATTTAAGACTGAATTGAATGTTTTTAATTTTTTTTACTTGCTACGCAAGTGAAAGTCTCTTAGTCACGCAAAAATTGTAATAATGATAACTTTTACTCCAGGGATATTCTATGTTATAGATTTTATATGTCGTCAGATGAAAGATACATTTATAATTATATATTCTACTACGTTTATTTGAATTCCTATCTTCAGAGGAAAAAAAACAGTGTATATTATTTTCTCAATTTACTCAACTTTTCTGTTTCATGGAGTGAACTGATTTGTTAAGTGAGCGGCTCGATTCGGTATACAAATTAAATCATCGGGGCGATAGAACTTTGTTTCTTACTTTTCTAAACAGGTCATCTTAAAATAAATTTATGAAAAGCTTAATTTTTCATGTAGTCTGAATTTAATTGGTAGTGCTATAATATGGAGATATTTACGAGTATCAATATATATAATTCTGGAGTTTTGAGCAATTCCTTAATGTTCTAAGTGTCCAACAAAATAACACACTAAAGAAAAATTAGTTTCTGCGATTGCTCTTAATAACTTTACACTCCATAATAATTCCTACTGAAATTATTTCGCTGAGAATACAGAACTCTCCGAACTGTAACTTTTGTAACTGTGGGAAACATACGAATGTTGGAAATGAAGTGACTTAGGCTGCTGTCTGCTAACCCTATTGGATTCGCTCACCTCAATATTAACCTATGGAGAAATTTTGTCTACTATTTACAGCTACATAAATTCTGATAATTAAAAAAATGAAAAGGTTAGTTTCAGATAGTCTGAACTTTTCTGCACATTGCAACAGGATTTATTTTACAAATTTTATCCACCATAGGAATTTAGAAGTGTTTAAAACTCACTATACCTGATTTATTTCCCCAAATAATTTAAAGTTTAAAATATTATTTGCATAAAAAAACGTAACAGGCCCCAAGGTGTAAAATTTCTTTCTCTATTACGGGGCATAACTAAAAAAAAAATCTTTAAATCCAAGTCAGAAATCCTTGGACAGATATTCTTCGTAAGTTTACATTAAGGTGAAGGAATCCAACAGTGTTAGTATACAGCAGCCTTAAGTATGTACTCAAATGTGATGCATTATCTTAAGGAAGTTTTCGAGATTGTTATAATTTATTGCACTATAAAGTGCTCTTGAAATTTATGTTTATTACATATTATTACTGCTAGAATGAACGATTACCTGGTGATTTACGATACGACTTGTGATGGAAGCATTTGATCTCTTTGCGTTTATTTGACTATCGACAGAAGGAATTTTTCGTACCGATTAAGTCAATTATAAGATTTGCTTTTAAGAGTATGGCATATACGGATGTTTTATAACATTGAGTTTTCGAGATGCGAGATTCCTTTCCAACTTTACCACAAAGTTGTTTTTGAGTTCAATGCCTATGTTTAAAGTAGCAGCATCAACGAAATTATCATTTCAAGTTGAAGAAAAGTTGCATTCGTTAGCCGGACACAGTCTACGGACAGGCAACAAGCAATATCTTTATTAGGAATTATTTCACTTCTTTAAATGGCATCTTTAACTTCCCACATCACTTCTGCCTAGCAAATTTTTATGACCTCTCACAAACTGCGGCTTGAAAATTCAATCGCAAAAGTGAAAACTTTAGCCTAAAACTCTTGGTTAACTTGCAATGAAAAGGATAAAAACTTACAGCTCCATGTCTGTGCAAGCGACTAAAATCGTCTTTATAACAGATACTAAATTACAAGAATGAATAATAAAAAGTGACATTACTGATCACACTGTTTCTAAATGAGCCATTTTCTTAAGAATTTTGTTTTACATTGCACAAGACTGGGCTGTTAACCAATATAATCTTATGCACAAATTTCTAGGAAACATGCGGTAGAATGTAAAGAATATGCCCTTTACGCGAATTTTTTTTAAAAAGTTCTATTCTCTATTTCAGTCACAGAATCTTTCATCAGATGCAAATATTTTAGAAGACAAAGAAACATCTGACAAAAATATAACAGGTAAGAATTTTAGTCTCAAAAGATTCCCCCATCCTTTAGTAAATGCGTATGAAAGTGCAATCTCCGAAGAAGCTTATCCATGAATATATGCAGATTGATCATATTGACAGGTGGAGAGTACCCCGAGCTTGGTAATATGTAAATAGGTAATACCAGAGAATGGGAAACTTAATGTTCCGATTATTTTGTCTTCGTAGAAGACAGTTTTAACAATAAGTTATTAGCAAACTATAATTTCTGTTTCTAAATCTTCTATTTCGCTGGTTTTCATTTTAAAATTTCGTATTTCCGTATTTCATTCAATACCGAAAATAAAAGCATCTACGTAGTTAGCACATGTGCTTACACGACTACTTATTTTATATCATTTTAGGTTTAAAGTTGCATTTGCTGACGAGATGAGACTTTAATAATGGAGTTTAAATTTTCGCAGTTATGATGCAGTTATTCATAACTTTATCCCTCCAGCCAGGGGGGGGGGGAAGGATTTCATATTTTTTCTGTACAAAATCACGGCGAAATTTATATATCATGTACAGGTAAAAAACATATAATTCTTACCAACATTGCTTTTTGAAGCCAGATTATAAAATTAAAGTTCCTTACCTGGATTTCCAGTGATAGTAGTTCGTGTCAGGACTGTATGCGTCTATTTTCCTTTCAATGGTCAAAAATAACATAACTACATCAGATCATTTCCTTTATTCACCAATATAATAAGGATCCAATAGGTTCCAATAGTAAATCTGGTCAGCATTCCTTATATAAGAACGATCAGAGAGTATAAAACATTAACACGAGAAAAATCTCTATATAAGTGCCATCTACAGGCGAATACCAAGACTGCCACCCGAGGAGGAAGAAAACAATATTTAACAACAGGTTCATTATGGGGAGACTTTTAATGCAATAAAAATTTCAAACTAAGGGGAGAAAAAGGAAATAATTTTATTTATTAACTTACAACTTGCAGGAAACAGGAATGTCGAGTCAATTTAGAAAATAAAACATTTCCTAGTGGTACTATTATTTAGAATGATACGCATTTCTTAGAAGCAATATTTTCTAGACGTTCTTTTAGTGGAGTACTTAGCGCTCATGCCGTACCACCCCCGTAAAAACCGCTGAAATAGGTTTTTTCACACCTTTATCTTTCCGCCAAGCTCCAAGCTAGACGACAAGGAGATTGAAGGCGCGTCATAAATTTATGGTAGAAACTTTCAAATATTGGGAGTAGCATGAGGAGTTGCTTAAATGGATGACTGATGATGTTTGTTTGTCAATTATGATCTTGGTTTCTTGCGTAATATGTGGATATTATGGTACGGTACTCTAAACATTTAGTCTCCCTCCGCGTAGATATCATTAGCAGCTTCTCGGGGAAATAGCTTCAAATTCCATTGTTTCCCCCGTTGCCTGTGAAAGTCGGGGAAAAGCAAACGAAATGGCAAACGGTACTTCTTAAGTTACAGGAAATTTGGACTTCTGCTTACATTGAGTAGGATAGGATAATACAAAGGAATTAACACTAAAAAAAGGGGATTAGCTTTTAAAAATTTTTTTAAAAAATTCCCCAAACATAATATTTAAATTTATATTAGTCAACATGAAGAAACAAATTCACCGGCCAACGAAACCTAAAATTTCATCAGCTACTTTACGTAATATTACAAGAAACCTAATATATAAAAATGAAAATTTGTTTGTCTGTTTTTGTATAGAAAGCCACAGTTTAGAAGCGGCGATCGTGAAATTTTACGTACAGGCGTCGTTAAACACAGCGAGAGGAAGTAAGAACTTCCGGAATCGAAATTAATTACCGTTAATTTTTAATTAATAAAAACCAATTTTTTTGAAGGGTGCGTCCCTTCAAAATGCATGCATTGACTCTAAAAGGAAAAAGACAGGGCAATAAAGGTAAAATTTTCGTAATTCCGGACCTTTAAAAAGAAATCTCTCTGACTTGTGTACCGAGAATAGGCAGCCTATCCATTAAAGGGTATAAGGTTTTGCAGAAGTCTACACATCTTGCAGCCTATGAAATTTGACGTACTTAGTAGGAGAAAAAGACGTCGTTGGGGCGTATGCTTGTAATATCTGCCAGTGAATGTTGTTGTCCTGTGCAAGTATATGTTAGACTGACGTCAGCTTCTCCCGATGAAAATTTCGCATATCCCGAGACTGGAGTCCCTGATTTGAAGTATTTTTAAATTCTGTTAACAAGTATTTTATAGCCAAGCTTTGTGATTAATTGAGGACGTGCGGCAGATACTTCTTAATAAATTTTGCCTTCAGACTATTGTCACTCGAGGATTGTGCTCTGGATTCATCGTGTATACCTTGCTGACACTGAACGCATTCGTATTATCCTAGAGAAAAGGTATAGTCTAGGAAAAGGATATAGAACGTACTGAAAAGAGTCGTTGTCGCTCGTTATTAATCATTGTTAATTATTGTAAAGTTTAGTATGAGAGTTGGAGTAAGTATTATAATTAAAAAAATGTTTCTTCACAGAAAGGACTCAGTTAAAGAAAAACAAGACAGATTCATTTGTACCAAACACTTGCAACCAGAGCAGAAATGAAAAAAAAGCTCCGAGAGAACTTTCTTCCGACCTGTCACCTGAGACGCAAGCACCGGATACACAAATAGTTGAAGGAAAGGATAGTCAAATACGAGTAGATAATCTCAGCAGTAGAGTAGAAATGGAAAGAAATGAAGGTAAAGAAAACGCCGAAGGGTCTGAAGTCTCTGTAGAGGAAACCTCTCCTGAGGTTGACAATAGAGTAGAAGTGGAAAGAAGCGAAGGTACAGAAAACACCGAAAGGTCTGAAGGGTCTGTAGAAAAAACCTCTACTGAGGTTCACAGTAGACCAGAAGTCGAAAGAAGAGAAGGTAAAGAAAACGCCGACGGTTCTGTAGGGTCTTTAGAAAATTTCTCTCATGAGGTTGATATGGAAACACCTAGACAAATAACTGCAAATGAAGATGATGTGGCAGATCAACTTCTGGACAAGAAAGGAGAACTTTTAGTTGGAGATCCTGCGAAATGTGATGTAAGAATTCTTTATTAAATTAATAATACACTTTCATACATCTCAAAAGTATGTACACTCATGGACAAAAAAATTAGCGCACCAAGAAATAAATGCGGGATCGTAACGAAAATTGCAATGAAGGTACATGTCGGGGAGATATGCAAATGATTAGAAATGCAGCGTTATTGCGCATTACATATAGCCGGTAGAGGGCGTTGAACATCGTACTCTGTGGAGTATAAAACAGGTAACCAAAGCTTGTTTGAGTGTGCTGAATAATTTACAAAGGAAGAGCTGAGATAGACATGCCATTATGCCGTGTTCGAAGACAATATAAGCAGTTGTCGCAGTTTGAGAGGGGGAGAATCGTCGGGATGATGGAAACTGGGTGGTCAGCTAGGCGAGTAGCTCGTCAATTAGGCCGCTCTGATTGTGTTGTGAGGAGGTGTTGGGACCAGTGGACCCGAGAGATGTCATGTACACGAAGACCAGGCTCAGGACGCCCTCGACAGACCAGTCGTCGAGAAGACCGCCACATCGTAAGAAATGCACGCGTACAGCGAACTGCTTCATCGGCAGCCATCCAGGCACAGGTAACACCTTCACTAGGGGCCTCTGTGTCTTCTCGAACCATACGAAGGCGCCTGGCTGAAGGACAGTTAGTATCGCGGCGCCCATTACGTGTGCTGCCCTTAACGCCCACCCATCGACGCCGGAGTTTTGCCGCGCACGAGGAAACTGGACTGCAGCGGAATGGGACCAGGTCGTCTTTAGCGACGAATCCAGATTCAATCTCGGCAGTGATGACAATCGTGTTCGTGTGTGGAGAGCACGCTTCAATCCTGCCTTTGCTGTACAGCGACACATCGCTCCCACAGCTGGTGTGATGGTAAGGGGTGCCATTGCCTACAATACACGGTCACCCCTAGTATTGTTCTGTGGCACCATGACAGCCCTGCGGTATGTTCATGAAATCCTGCAACCACATGTGTTCCCACTCATGCAACGGCTCCCAGGAGCCATTTTTCAACAAGACAATGCTCGGCCTCATACGGCAAGGGTGTCACAAGACTGTCTCCGCACTGTTACTACCCTTCCATGGCCTGCCCGATCCACAGATTTGTCTCCAATCGAGC
Organism: Dolomedes plantarius; assembly: GCA_907164885.2. Classification (NCBI taxonomy): domain Eukaryota; kingdom Metazoa; phylum Arthropoda; class Arachnida; order Araneae; family Dolomedidae; genus Dolomedes; species Dolomedes plantarius. The sequence continues at coordinate 96,785,813 of OU015496.1, forward strand.
ATATCTGGGATCATTTGGGACGACGAGTTAGGCATCCCACGAGTTTGAACGAACTAGAGACAAGGTTACAGCAAATATGGAACGAAATGTCTCAAGACATCCTACAGAACTTGTATGACTCAATGCCCGATCGTATCGCATCGTGCATTCGCGCTAGAGGGGGTCCAACGGAGTATTAACTGCTCCGTTCTTTTGCCTTTTTCTCTGAAATAAATTATCCTTTTCCTTTGATTTTCTTATCATTTACTTATATCAAAGTAATCATTACGTATGTAAAATTTCCTTTCATTTTGACGACTCCTTCTTGGTGCGCTAATTTTTTTGTCCATGAGTGTAATTTCAAATGTTAGATAAAAAGCTTTTAGTTAGTAGATATTTAGGATTTAGGTATGATAAGGATAATTAGATCTGATAAGGATAAAAATAAATGAAAAGTGTGTGAAATTGGACCTTATGTCCTTAGGTAAATTTTATTGGCATTTATTTTTTTCCTTATCAGATAGATTATTATGAAAAAATTTGTAGGATACTAAGATACGATGTTCTTTATTAGCGGTGTATTTTGGAGAGATTTCGTTTATCTATTTTTCAGTATTTGTGAAGTGATCTTCAATATTATTTATGAAGAAAATTTCACAACACATATGAAAGAATAGTTTAGTCAACATAAGTTATCTCAAAATATAATCACGAAAATCACTATATTGAATGTAAATTTGAGATGTCAGGCCAAATTTGAACGTATACTTTAAGAATTAAGTTGTAGAAATAAGAGCACACACATGCAGTCGTTTAAGGAATTTTAGATTTATATGTTTTTAAAGAAAACAAATCATTAAAAATTCTATTTGGAGTTAAATAGACTAAAAAAACAATGTACAGCAAAGTAAGCATGGAAAACAACCCATAAAAACGCATGTATCTTCTAATATAATCATCCTAAAAACATGCGAATTTTGCTATACTATCCTCTGCACTTGATGCTCTATAGAATGTTTTAGACCAAGAATAGAAATTTGTGCTTTTTTGGTCCAGAATTTTTGGCCCAGATACCCCTTAACTTTGAAAATTGATATTATACATGATGCATTTTAATTGGATAAAATGTCGTTAATTTTAAATGCTAATCATCCATTCAATTGATTTTCTAGCTTTTTTTCTCTGATAAATTCTTTATATATAAAGCATTTCAAAATTAAGTTCGCATAGAAATAGGAAAAAAGGAAACCTTATTTTAATCTTTTCTTCATTCTAGGGACAAGAAAGCGAAGACTTGTCTAATGGGAAATTTTCCCCCACACACGCAGATAAGATGGCTGGAGCTCCTGTAAGTGATCGTGGTGACGGTGGGTCCGACACAGAGACTATAACCAGTTCAAACGGGTCTGAGAAAAATTTGTGTGAACCACGCACTCTTCAAAACGATGTAGTTAAACCTGCAAGCGAAACGGAAAAACATAGTCAGTCTGACTCTGACGAACATTCTAACGACACAGGGACAAGCTCTTCCCGCAAAGATGAATGGACCCAGGAAAATGATGAAAATTCTTCTTCTAAATCATCGCCTCAAAATAAAGTAAGTATGTTAAAATGATCTTTCGTGAGAATGTTTTTTTTCAGATTAAAAAATAAACCTTATTTTCTGTATAAAAGAGTCCGTTAAAATCGGAACACTCTTCCCATGAATAAAATTTATCACGGTTGAAAAAACCAAGTTGCCACTAATGCCCCATATAGGAAAAAATATTCTTAAATTATAATTTTGGGCTATTAACGTCATTAAAGACAATTCCCTTTTCTCGTTTTTTGTTAAACCTGACAAAAAAATTGTGTAGAAGATGTATCATGGGGAGAAATCTTATAAAACCGCATCTAAGTGATGTTACCAATCTATACTTATATATAAAAAGAGAGAGAGCGATTTTTAACGTGGAGGGTAATCTTCAGAACCACTGTAGCTATTTGAAAAATTCTTTCACTGTTTGAAAGGTACATTATTCCAGATGGTCATAGACTATACATTATGTGTAAAACACCGTACTTGGTCCAAGGACGCAATATCAGATATTCACAGGTTGTTTTCCGAGTGGTTTACTCTTTCATATCTCCGAGTATGGAGTAGTCGATATTGTAAAAAAATCACCCGCCTAAGTTAATGGGGCGATATCCTTTTTGGGTTCCACATGCAGTGAGGGTGTTGACTCGGTTTCACAAGATTCTTTTCAAATTGAACATTTGAAACTTTAAACAAACATTTTTTTATTTAAATTTAACAAATTCATCAGAACATCAAAGTACTATTACAACCTCTTCTCACCGAGTACATCGTATATCTTAAAACTCAGCAAAAATCTATCGAAGTTGCCATACTGTCCTTGTAACGTAACAAAAAAATAAAATGAAAACCAAGCATGCAAATGACATTACGTCACACTGAAAAATAGTAATTTATATGAATGCCGGCACGTGGGATAAAATATAATAATTATCACACAATATTGGTGAAACGTGCAAAACTCAACTTTTCTCGCGGGCACGTTTCCTGGACGTTACATTATGTATATCTAATCAGTAGAAATAAAGTTAGGAGCTTAATCCTAACAATCTCTATTGTTACCGCTACTGTCCTCTACCGCTTTTTGCGCCGAAGTCTTCAATGATCTTTAGCGTGGTGCTATCTATACTTATATATAAAGAGAGAGAGAGCGATTTTGTACGTGGAGGGTAATCTTCAGAACCACTGTACCTATTTGAAAAATTCTTTCACTGTTTGAAAGGTACATTATTCCAGATGGTCATAGGCTATATATTATGTATATCTAATCATTAGAAATAAAGTTAGGAGCTAAATCCTAGCAATCTCCATTGTTACCGCTACTGTCCTCTACCGCTTTTTGCGCCGAAGCCTTCAACGATCCTTATCGTGGTGCTATCGCGGTGGGCTTCTGTTCTGACGCTAACGGTTCGTATTTCGCCGTTCTCAGGCATGCCTTCTTCTTTTAAAAAATTTATTTTAATTATTAGCTAGCATAAAATTGATTTAAGGTATTATTTAGGTTATTATTAAGGTAAAAAAAGATTTACAATTTATTGGCTATCAACTGGAAATTTATTGGAATAATATTTTGTTCAACCCGGAAAAAGTCGGGACGGGGCGCTAGTTGTAATAAAAATCTTCTCATTTCTCTTTATGGATGATCTTGTAGGTAGAAAAAATCATACTGATATCTTCAAATGCATCACATTCTTTCTTTCAAAAAAGGCTAGGCAAACTTAGAAATCTAGCCGCATTTATTGTTGTTGATGTTATTGCTTATGCCCCTTGACCGACAGAAATATCAGATCAAGTCCCGAAGGCCATGGACGATGAAGGTGCGGCTCCTGTTTTGAATTAAAACCACAAGGGTCGAAGTCCGAGTTGGCTGAATGACCGGTCCCGAATTATTAACCGAGGCAAGTGACGAGACCTGAACACTTGACCCCGCACCTTCAGAGGTAAATTTGAGAACTTGGAGGACATTGAGCATCATTTATTATTTTACCTATCTCCCATACTAATAGAAAGAGAAAAATGTCTATTCTTGATGATGTTGCTTAGTATGATCATGTAGTTAGATGTACCGAAAAGTCGAATGATTTAAATTATCTCAATTGATACTGGAAATAGTAAGTCAAAATCATTACGTTTGATCAAAATATATCACTAAGCAGAGAACCTGTATACAATAGAAACAAATGGAAAAAAATGATTTACTTTGATAAAAACTGGGATTTTTTTGTAAATGACTTCTCACCGTGTATTTCTACTCCAAAATATGTCTGATGTAAATGGACCAATATCTCACCCTTGAAATAATGTCATAAAGAGGATGTTCAGTTTGCACATTTAAGAGTTCCCACTCGGCATTTCTATAAGGCACCAGGTTAATTCGTACGTCAAAGTATCAAAGTGCCCTTTTCCACAACGAGGCAAATAAAACTTTTGAAATACATTTAAATGATCAAAATTCGCAGGAATTCATCAGATAATTACTTTTATTATAGTTTAAATTCCAGAATATCCATTCATAAAGTACTAGGTACTGGTATTATACATATTAAATGCATTTAATACTAGAGTTTACAGTTTGTTTATCTTCATTTCCATCGTACATGACTCTAATAAAATGTCATTTTCACTGAAACGTGATTAGTACACTCTTTATGAAGACTACATTTAATGAAACATCTGATAAAAGGAATCCATTGAGATTTTGAAGGCGTGACGTCAATTTACCACGTAGGGATTCCTGGTTGTGGGAAATTTTCAATTTCAGAAATGCGTCGTTAGTACTTCTTACTGATCCCACAACCTCCTGAACGCATTCTAAACTCCTCCTACTGAATTGTCTTTTTTGATTTATACACAACCCGACACCCCACAAAAATAAAAAAGAATCATTGGAAGGAACATAACAGAAGGAAGTTTTGCAAAGAAAATATAAAGAGGGAATGAATTTGATTACAATAGTAATTTTCCCAAAATGCCTCTCGCTTCCCAATATATTTCAAACTTTTCTGCGGACTGCTTCGCAAGGTAAATGTTTTCTATCCGTTGGTACATTAGGTCAACAGAGTTAGCAACTGGGACAAAGACAAACACCAGAATGGTAATGGTGGGTCATAAGGCTCATGTCCGAATCGTAGCCGAAATACCGCTACGGCTTTCCGACGGGATCTTCAGGCACTCTTACGGAGTATTCCTGTTCTTAGTAGAAATCGGATCTTTTAACGTCTATAGAGGATTCAAGAACAATAGTCTACGTTTAAAACATTTTGCTGAATGGAATGACGCTTTAGAATCATTCTGCTGTACAAACTTTGCTTCTTTTTGACCAACATATCTGCCTACTCATTCCCCTAGAAAAAAAAAAAAACCCTTTTGATCATTTGTTGTAAATATGTTAAATCTTTGCCATATGCAGCCAACCTATTAGTTGAGCCATTCACATGCCAAATCGATTAAGTCCACCCATTGAAATTTTTGAAATTTTCGTGTCAAAACACTTGATAGAATCTTAACTTTTTAGTTCGTAATAAATTTCCCAAATGAAAAAAGATTAACACCACTAAATGACAAATTTTTTTTTTGGTCATCGAATGACAACCTACTTTTTTTTCAGAAGCCGATCAAGTTAAGTCCGTAGTCTAATGTAAATAGTTGCAGTAATTCAATTCAAACGCAGATGCAAGTACGTGATGATAACGGTAAATCGTTTAGTGCTGTTTCCTCACAAAATAGTAAAATAAATGAGTTAGTCGCAGTCTAACTGCTGTAGGAGTAAGTACCTGTGAATTATTAAACAATTATTTCAATTTTTCTGTGGTAAAAAAATAATTTAAGACTGAATTGAATGTTTTTAATTTTTTTTACTTGCTACGCAAGTGAAAGTCTCTTAGTCACGCAAAAATTGTAATAATGATAACTTTTACTCCAGGGATATTCTATGTTATAGATTTTATATGTCGTCAGATGAAAGATACATTTATAATTATATATTCTACTACGTTTATTTGAATTCCTATCTTCAGAGGAAAAAAAAAACACTGTATATTATTTTCTCCATTTAATCAACTTTTCTGTTTCATGGAGTTAACTGATTTGTTAAGTGAGCGGCTCGATTCGGTATACAAATTAAATCATCGGGGCGATAGAACTTTGTTTCTTACTTTTCTAAACAGGTCATCTTAAAATAAATTTATGAAAAGCTTAATTTTTCATGTAGTCTGAATTTAATTGGTAGTGCTATAATATGGAGATATTTACGAGTATCAATATATATAATTCTGGAGTTTTGAGCAATTCCTTAATGTTCTAAGTTTCCAACAAAATAACACACTAAAGAAAAATTAGTTTCTGCGATTGCTCTTAATAACTTTACACTCCATAATAATTCCTACTGAAATTATTTCGCTGAGAATACAGAACTCTCCGAACTGTAACTTTTGTAACTGTGGGAAACATACGAATGTTGGAAATGAAGTGACTTAGGCTGCTGTCTGCTAACCCTATTGGATTCGCTCACCTCAATATTAACCTATGGAGAAATTTTGTCTACTATTTACAGCTACATAAATTCTGATAATTAAAAAAATGAAAAGGTTAGTTTCAGATAGTCTGAACTTTTCTGCACATTGCAACAGGATTTATTTTACAAATTTTATCCACCATATGAATTTAGAAGTAATTAAAACTCACTATACCTGATTTATTCCCCCAAATAATTTAAAGTTTAAAATATTATTTGCATAAAAAAACGAAAAAGGCTCCAAAGTGTAAAATTTCTTTCTCTATTACGGGGCATAACTAAAAAAAAATCTTTAAATCCAAGTCAGAAATCCTTGGACAGATATTCTTCGTAGGTTTACATTAAGGTGAAGGAATCCAACAGTGTTAGTATACAGCAGCCTTAAGTATGTACTCAAATGTGATGCATTATCTTAAGAAAGTTTTCGAGATTGTTATAATTTATTGCACTATAAAGTGCTCTTGAAATTTATGTTTATTACATATTATTACTGCTAGAACGAACGATTACCTGGTGATTTACGATACGACTTGTGATGGAAGTATTTGATCTCTTAGCGTTTATAACATGTTTTATAACATTGAGTTTTCGAGATGCGAGATTCCTTTCCAACTTTACTACAAAGTTGTTTTTGAGTTCAATGCCTATGTTTAAAGTAGCAGCATCTACGAAATTATCATTACAAGTTGAAGAAAAAGTTTCAAAAATTTTGCTGTTGGTGATTAATTTACCGATAGCAAAAAATTGGTTCGATTTTTAGTTATCTAACCGAAATGGGCAGGAACAAAGTTTGAAAAATGCTTTACCTGTAGTTAGGGGTAATATTACGGCTCATTATATATATTTGAGCGCACGAAACAACGAATGTCGTTAATAATCTTGTGGTATGTGCTGTGTATTAATGCAATTGTTTTGTATTTCTTAATGTAGATGGCGACACAGAACGAGAGTATGCGTTTGTTTCCGCTGATGTGCGGAATTTTGAGAAATCAGTATGTGCTCTATCCGCCATGCTGAGTGTGTGCAGTTGATGTTTGTTGCGCAACTGCGTTTCAAAACTGTTCGGTGGTTCAGCGTGCGAAATAACAAATACGATAAAACAAGACTCCTCAGCTAAGTGATTTTAGTTGCTAACTCGTATTTTCATATTTATAGGGACTTAAAAACCCTAATCAATAATAGGAGCATAGAGCTCGTTCTAAATGGGAACTTCTGTCCAGTATCAAACTACGTCCGTTCTAGGCAAAAGCTGAAGCGTCTCTGCCGACGTCAACATTCGAATGACGCAGCGTTCGACCACGTGACGCCGCAGCGTTCGACCGTCGTGGGGGTATTACTTCACAATGTTCAAAGAGATTGAGTGTGATGTATCCTAGAGGTGAAACGCTGGTTGTTTCATTTCTAGTTAATTGTGTGTTGTAGTGCAGGAAGTTTTAAGTGTTATTAAATTTTCGTTGGTTTCGTGAGTGTTTTTATTAACCAACCTTGTACAATCCACTTGTGTTTAACGCAACCTTTCCGAACCAGTTAAGAACTAAACAGTATGATTCAAATGAAAAGAAAATTTTAGACGGTGCTCTCAGAATTTATTACAAGAACATAGCGAAAGAGAACACTCTTTTAGAAGCAAAATGTAATGATTCTAGATTTGTGTATACTGTTTTCCATGCGCTGTAACTTGGTTTTTACATTTTTATGTTTTTATTATTAGGAATGTTTAAAAGAGGGCGAGGATCATCCAAAAGAGGACAATCACGTGACTCATAGGAAAGATACTGACATAAATATTGCACAACATAACCACGAGAAGTCATCAGATTCAAGAAAAATAGCACCAAAATATGCCGGAGAGAAAACGGTCGTGGAAAATCACCGTTCATCCTTTCAAAACAGTGAAAATGCGGTCTTTAATAAACCATCAAACACGATTACGCTGAACCAAGGAACTTTTCATTTGAGTTTGAATATCGAACCAGAAAACGATGTCTCATTCCAGTACTCGTGCAGCACCAAATTTGAAAAATATCTGGAGCATTCCTATAAATTCAGGTTTAATAACAAATAACATGCAAAGGAGGAAAATATTCAGAAATTTCGACAAGAGGGGCGTACTCCCTTCCATTGTTTCAACAGTCTTCTTGTGCTTTCAAATGGGCAGTAAGGTGCTGATTCCCTTAGAGATAACAAAAGTCATCTGATTTCTATATCGTTGTATATATATATATTTTACTATAAAGATATAATAATAAAACATTATTCTTATTTACATTTTCGTTGTTTCACAAGTATCTTACTTAATTGCTGGCCAGAGGTAGTCTATCGGCAGCGCGTCGGCTTTCGGTGCTAAGAGTGCTCGGATCGAATTCCGACAAGCGCCGTTAAATACCTTCTTGTCTTGGCCGGATATGGGCTCGTTAAATCCCTTGACCGGAAAGTCTTCCTATGAGGTCAGTGGTTGGGAAGGTACGATCGCCCCCCTCCCTCAGATGTCGTCCCTGGGGTTGCTCTGTCAAAATTGTTGTGGCACCTATAACGAAGTAGGACTCCGACCCTTATGGTACTATTGTAAACTTGAGCCCTTCTACTCAGCCCTCAAGGCCTGTATGGACCTGATCTGGAACTTCCTGTCAATAATTCTAATTTTTTTTAGTTCTCTTTCAACGACTGAATTAATGAACAGAAGATCATGCTTATTTTAAAAATTCCTCTAATGTGGAAAAAATTGTTTAAAGTTAGATGTGTTCGTAAGCTTTTTGCAAGAGCTTAGCTGGTTAGATTTATTATTTCACAAGATATTCTCAAATCCTTGTACCCTGTGAAATCTTAAAACTTGGTTTAATAAGTTTAGAGGTTAATACGTAGAAAACTGCAATAATAAATTATATTTATAGCTCATCGGGTCTCAAGTACGCTATGGTTACGAATGCAAACCGCTTGTTTAAATGCCATGTTTATGTTATAATTGTAATCTGGATTAGTGTACTAAGATTCGCCAGTTACCCAACAGAACATTTTGAGAGCGATAATGAGATCCTATTTTAGATTCGGTTGGTGAGTTAAATTAGTTTGATTTATGTGTAGATTATGAATTTAGCACAGGTTTTACCAACATGGAGTCTATCAAAACTAGATTACACCACTTATAACGCGTTGGGTCACCCATTATTCAAAGGTCATGAAGAATTCAAGCTAATTTCAATATTGAACCGAATTGAAAGTTAATTTTTAGGTAATTTAGTTTGATTTAATTTAATATCTTTTATTCCTAATTTGGGAATTAGAATTAACTAATTCTCATCATTTCAGGAAGTAATTTTCAGGGTTAAATATAAAATTCTTTCGAGGCATAATTTTTTAAATATTCCTTTCCATATTTCAAAATATTCAAACTTTTTTTCTTTATTTTCCTCTAACTAGAGTAACACAGAGCCCTATTAACGAATTAAGGCTGCTGTGTACTAACTCTATTGGATTCCCTCCCCCCAATGTTAGCCTAAGTAGAAAATTTGTCTACTTTTAACAACTACATAAATGCTGATAATCCAATAAAAATAGTAATTTCAGATAGCCTGAACGTTCTGCACCTTGCAACAGGATTCATTTTTGCAATTTCGTCCACCAAAGGAATTTATGAGCGTTTATGGCACACTGTACCAGATTTTCCCCCCAGAATCATTTAAAATTTAAAATATTTGCATCTTTTAAAATACAAAAAAATGCCCCAAGGGGTAAAATCTTCCTCTATTAAGGAGAACAATTAAAAAAAAATCTTTTAATCCAAGTCGGCAATCCTCGGAGACATTTTCTCCATAGCTTAACATTGAGGTAAGAGAATTCAATAAGGCCAGTACACAGAAGCTTAACTGTTTTCCCATAAAACAAAATCATTTCATCGTAAACACAAGATTCATCATTTACCCAAGAGATGGCAGCTGGGGATTTTGAAATGAATCCACGATCTTTCATCTACACTTAATGGTGAACATGATCCAATATGAATAAAAATATCTCTAACTCGTAAATCAAATCAGCTTTAAAACTAAAAAGTCACAGACTGCATGCGAACTTTCAGGAGGGAATCGCAGTTTGTTCGGCGATTCCTGCTTTGATAAACGGTTGGAAGCGGGGATTTTGTTTCATTGTCTGAATGATCTTGTGCCGCTTTTTGGAGGATCGGTCATTTGCTCAGATTTACTCAATTTTGACCGTATCTCCCGAGATTCCCAGTTAGGGGTAATATTTGTCAGATTATCCCTGACCTCATTTCAAACGAAATTTACAATACTGTGTTTTAATACTCACTTCAGGGATACAGTTACTGTTAGAAATATGTCACTATAGTGAACCATTTTTTTCTGTATTGAATTACAGACAAACAAACAGAGTTTTAGTATTATATACAGGAAGCGGAAACAAATATTTTGTAAATTTATTCACGCATATAATTTAATGTATTATGAAAATTATGAAGCTTGGTCTCTTCTCTCTTTCGCCTGGAGTTTCAATCATGTCCCGTCACGAATAACCTCTGTGTAAACATTAAAAAGAATAAACAGTTTATAGACATGACGAATCCACTGAGAAGGAATGTCGCTATCTGAGAAATTTCAAAACTTGGAACGGAAAACTGAACCAACCACGCAGCTTCCAACAATAAATAGAATAGCGAAAATATCATTATTATCATACAAGCTCGATTCATTTATTACTAGACTGAGTTTGAAGTTTGCTGTCGAGTCTCGTCAAAAAAGGTTCACTTTCAGAATGGCTCATGTTAAAAGTCTTGTTGTTAAGTTTATCGTAGACAACAACGTACTTTTCTTCAAGGCAAGACACCAAAGACGCCAACTTTCCAACTTTTTCCCAATGTCGGTGATAGGAATATAATTCAGGTAAAATCGTGTTCGCGGTATTACCTGAGGAGAGTATTGTCTTTGTTATATCAGTATTGTTCCTTTGGCAACAAAAGTCACAGTTATCCATCAAACATGGGCAGGAATTTCTCTTGCCGACGAGGCACCAACGAGAGAGAGTTATTAACGCAGTATTTTCCGGCTGAAAAGCGCAGTCAATCACAGAATTACAGAACTGCTCGTCATCTTGAATTTGGTCGTACTTGTCGCAAACTGTAAGTGAACTTTCTGGAGCGAATCGCAGTTTCTTCGGCGATTCCTGCGTTGGTAGACGGCTGGAATCGGGGAATTTGTTTGATTGTCTGAGTGATGATCTTGTGCTGCTTTTTGGAGGATCGACCGTTTGCTCAGATTTACTCATTTTTGGCCGTATCTCTCGAGAGCTGTTTTGTCCTACCAGCCAGTAGGTATGCATTTCTCCTTTTCCCTGTGAACAGAATCAGTTATTAATCAATAATGTCTTCAAAAAAGAAGTAATTATAATCTGTAAACAACATTAATGCGAGGACCGCTTTAAAATATGAATGAGAATTTGTTTAAAACAATTGCATTACTTTGAAAATGAAGCAGTGCAACGATTTTAATGCAAGGAAATTTCAAATATGGAAGACAGTTTCTTTAAAACAATTTCATTATTTTGCATGTATAAAGATGCTGGGAAATTAAAGGGGGAATTTCAAATATAAAAGACAATTTGTTTAAAACGATTTCATTGTTTTGCATATAAAGCAACGGTATAAAATTAATGCCAGGAGCAATCGCCTTTTCTTCCTTATAAAATAATGCAATGAAACTGATGCAAGGAAAATTCCCAAATATAAATGAGAATTTGTTTAAATATATTTTGCTTTTAAGACAGTGCAATCGTCTTAATATTTATAATTGTGTATTATTAATCGTGTTAATATCTGTCAACATATTCCCCTCCCCCCTAAAAATGGTACGCGGAGAATTGTCATTTTACAGAAGAAAACTGTAAAGTATGTAAACTGACCACATAAAAGGATTAATAAAAATATAGGTAAAATTAAAAAGTCTCTTACTTTACGACTGCCCTTACGAGGGTCCTTCGATAAGTGTGGGCAAAAATAATGAAAAAGATCTTTTATTTGAAAAAGTTTTTATTTATTTTTCTATATAATCCCCCTTAAATTCAATACATTTTGTCCAACGATTTTCAAGCTTTTCTATATCTTCCATAGCGCAAGACTTGTCCATCTCTGCGAAATAAGCGTTTGTTTCCCATATCACTTCGAAAGTTGATGCAAATTTCTGCTCTGCAAGAAATAGTTTCATATTTGGGCACAAGTCCAAGGAAGGAGAAATCTGGAAAATATGATATGTGGGAATAATCTTGTAAAGTAATTCTAACAGTTTTGCAGCCACTATTGCAAATAAACGAGCCCGAAAATTGTCACGATGGAAAAGAGCCCTTTTTTGGTTAAATGTGGCTCTTTTTTGTAGTACACAAAGTTAAATTTTGTTTTGTATTAGTTTTCGTGTAAAGATACTTACCGAAGCTTACTGAAAGTGCCTAACCGAATGGTCGTCAAAATTAGTACGTATTCAGTTAAATACGTAAAATATTCCCCAAATTTTCGTATTTCTCGGTTGACTTTTACGGGGTTTGTATAAAGAGACATAATATATTACCTTTAAGGCTAGCTCTGAATAAATAGGGAGAAAAGGGACACTCAATAACACAATGCTTCCTTTTATATATTACATTGAAATTCAGAAATCCACTTACATTTAGGTACGAAAGTTCTTCAGTAAGGTATGAAAAAATATTCAGACGTAAACTTACTTTAATGCTGATAAGTCCCCTTTCTTCTATTTCATATCCTCCAAGTTTCTCCAGTAAGGATATGAAGGATTTACTGCAGTGAATTCGAAGAGCTAAGAAAATATTTAAAAAATAATATTTTAAAATCAATAGTCTGAAACAGTTAAGGAAAAAGCTCTCAAATGAAATTAAAAAGAAATTTAACTGGCAAAATGTGTGAAGGACTTTTATATAGCTTGACGTCAAATTCAGTCATTGATAGCCCTTTGCGTCAGGCAGCCTTTAGGCAAATGCGCATAATACTCAATTAACCATCATACAATGTAGTTGATGGGTATCCCAAGACAGTACGAATATTGCGCCTTAAAAAAAAAAGACTTTGCTTATGGTTTTGGAAGACAATGAGTGAAAATAAAATTAGCATAGGTTAAAACTGATTAATTAATAAAACATGGAAATTTTGATAATGTCATCTAGTGGAAGTTTCTTTAGATTCACTGCTTGTAGACTTAAAGTTATCTTGTTTTTGTTGTTTCTAATGTTCCCTGGCCAGAAGTTTCTAACTAGGTCCATATAGGCTTCGAGTTGAAGTGTGCGGCTCCGATTTATATAGCATTACAAGGGTCAGAGTTAGTCTTAGCTAGTTGCCACCTCAATTTTGACCGAGCATCTCCAGGGGCGACATCTGGGGGATCGCACCCTCTCCCGCCTTCTCTGACCTAGAGGGACTTTCCCGTTTACGGATTTAACTTGCCCATATCCGACCTAGACGCGGAGGTATTTAATGACGCGTGTCGAGATTCGATCCGAGCACCCTAAGCACCGAAAGCTTGCACCCTACTCTACCACAAGGCTACATCGAGCCCAAAAGTTATCTTAAAAGCACAAAATATCAATGTTAAGTGTTGACTTTATATATTTATTTCTGATATATTTAGATTTTCACCTGCTGTATTAATGACTAATTTTTTCTACATAGTCAAGGTGCAAATACACATACTACTGTGATCAAAAAGTATCCGGAATGCTTCATTTAAAATACAGCTACAGTAGATATCGTGTGCAAACTTTTATCAAACATTTTGCGACTTAAACATCTGACAATAGTCAGAAATTTATTTCATTTTACCGTCTGAAAATTAAATTTGTTTTTAATGAGGTAAGAATTTCCACTCTGTTGATTTTCCGAGATGGCGGATGTTACTAAGCAAAGAACATGCATTAAATTTTGTTTTGGAAATGAAATTTCTGCTACGAAAGCATTTGAAATGTTGCAAAAAGTTTTTAATGACGACTGTTTATCAAAAACAACAGTATTTGATTGGTATAAAAAGTTTAAAGATGGTAGAGAATCCCTCGTAGATGATCCGCGATCTGGTAGAACATCCACTTCGATTAATGACTAAGATATAGATAAGGTCAGAGAATTAGTTCTTGGTGATCGTCGTTTTACAATAAGAAACATTATTGAACACAGTTCTTATATCATTTAGTTCCTGTCAAGAAATTTTTAAAGATCATTTAGGGTTGCTTCTCGAGATGTTCCAAGAACTTTGAATTTGTTCCAAAAACAACAGCGTGTTCAAATGGCCCGAGAGATGCTTTCTCAAGGTGATTCCCTTCTAAAACGCATTATTACAGTTGATGAAAATTGGATGTATGCTTTTGATACAGAAGCAGCTCAACAATCAAGTGATTGGCGCTTGAAAGGTGAGGCAAAACCGAAAAGACAACGTCAAAGTCGCTCAAAAATCAAGGTAATGTTGACTGTTTTCATTGTCGTGGTGTTGTGCATTATGAATTCCTACCGACTAGCCAAACAGTCAACAATATTATTATTTGAGTGTTTTGCACCGTTTGCGAGGAACAATTCGTCAAAAACGGCCTGGAATGTGGCGACTCATGGGTTTTGCACCACGATAATGCCTCTTCTCACAGTGCAATTATTATTCTTGAGTTTTTAACCAAACATTCAACAAATACAACTCCACAAGCTCCGTATTCACCTGATATGGCACCGTGTGACTTTTTCTTATTTACACGGTTGAAATTACTTCTTCGTGGTCACCGTTTTGAGTCCATTAATTTGATAAAATAAAATTCGCTACGAATTCTGAAGGGGTTTCACAAAAATGACATTAAGGAAAGTTTTGATGATTGAAAAAAAAAAACGTTGGAAGAAGTGCATTGCAGTCGGAGGAGATTTCTTTGAAGGCGATGCAATAAATTTTTACCAATAAATTGGTAATTTTTGTTTTATCCCACCATTCCGGGTACTTTTCCCAGTAGTATTTACTGTATACGTTATGCAGATATATTTTAATAATTATTTTAAGTTTCTTTACTTACGTAGTCCAGAGGATTCCATTCTGGAAGCTGTGTTTACTGTATCTCCAAACAGACAATATCTTGGCATCTTTTGACCGACTACCCCGGCGCAGACAGCTCCTAAAAGAAGTTGTAGATAATATATATGTATAATTTCATAAAAAAAGTTTTAGTTTGATCGCATTGTACGGTCCCACGCAATTTATTACCAAATATGCAACCACATATCTCAATTTTAAGAAATGATGCATCTGATGGTTATGGACGGCTATGTCGATTGAGAATAAGGGAAAATGCGCATGATGCTAAAAGGTCAGTGAGAAAGGGTTCTTGGTTTGGTCTGAGCATATTAAGTATGATTATTATTTTGCAGATTATGTATACGTGGATTAATAAGTATAAGAATGGCCAGATTTTTCAAGTAAGCGAGCATACATTTGTAAAGTGGGGGAGTTTTTGTCTTCAGGTGCATGTGGAAGAGAGTTTGGGAGAAAATGTGAAATTAAGAGGACCTCGAGTGAAAGATGAAATTTGCGAGAGTAATATTGGGAAAAAAAGTTTTATCACAGTAAAAGAGTAAAAGGTGTATGAGTATTAGATGGTGTGGAGCGGGGTTCTTATAGGTGTCTTTCTTTCAGAGAAATTTAGGATCAAACGTAACCATTATTGAATGTTATAAAATAGTTTGTGCTGCTAGGAACAACGATCATATCAGACTGCTGGAGCTCGAAGGATTGTCTTTTTGATGAAGGCTTCTCATTCTACGGGGAAATTACAGTATAATTAAAAAATTACAACACATGTGCACATACTTATTCAATTGAAGGGACATGGAAGGCTTTAAAGAGAGAGATGCGTAACTTTGTCTGTTAATTACATTCCCTAATTTGTTGTGTTATGACATTTTGAAATCTTACCAGAATGTATTCCAATTCTAAGCATCAGCGTGTCGTATGGCCTGTGTCTAATCCTAAACGTTTTCACGGACTTCAAGAGATGTAAAGCCATGGACGCCACTTCAGATGCGTGGTTGTCACCATTCTTTACTGGCAGTCCGCTGACTACCATGTAAGCGTCACCAATAGTTTCCACCTTGTAGACATCGTAGTTCTCGATTATGGAATCGAAGCAAGTATACAAGTCATTTAGGAAGTCAACAACCTAAAAAAATGAAACATTAACTGACAATGTTTGTTGAAGCGTGTAAATATTTTACCTATAGGATGTCGTATGTATCCAATGAAAGAGCCAAAGAAGTCTAGAAGATAATAAATTCTATTCTTCTCAGCTTTAAATACAAACGTTTTTTAACTAATAGTTGAAATGTAAGCTATGTAAGACTTTAGGTTCATATGTACAGGCATAGTAGCAGTGAAGGAAATCATCAGATATGTGTCAGAGAAGTTTTACTCGTTGGCGAATTTCATTTTTTGTCAGGATGGTTTGAAAAATTCTTTAAGAAATAACATAGAGAAACTAATTATGTTCAGTAGACCTTCTATGTTTTGTTGTTACTTATCTCCATCGAACCGGACGGGGCCTGGGATAGAAATATAGGTCCTCCGGGACCCCCATCGAGAGCTTGTTACTTACCTCATATATGTCTAAGAAGTAGTTTTTCTCTGCCCCTATGTCCTGATCAGGAAGACGTTGGCAAACTTTTTGGACAGAATCGTTGCACGTGAATTCCTAAAAGGTCTTAATTTTATGGCAAAAAAAGGTGTCAGACGCTGATTTGTTTTAATGATTCTTGTATTAATGATTGTTTTGAATCGCTTGGGAACTTTCATCGCAGTACATTTCAAAGCGCTGTAGAAAACTGATTTATTTCACATTAAATTATTTATAGCGAACTCAACATATTTCTTTTTAAATGTTGATTGATGACATATAGGATAACTTTATATATTCTTCTCATCATGATTATTTTAAGCATATTAATTTTGTAATCCTGTTGTATTTGTTTTCATCGTCAAAACTCGCTAAGTCCAATGTTCATTATTAGGCGACGTAAAGAAAATCCCGATGCTTAATAAAATTTATTTTAAAATAGTATGTACTTATTTACTCAATGAGATTATAACCATTAAAAACAAGTAAACAGAGAGATATATGCCTCACTGTTCATCTTTGAAAAGTTTTCTTCTAAAAGGGGCATGTTTCATGGGGTTAAATTACTTTATTGCGGGCATAATAATACTTGACAAAGAGTTTAGAGTTTCCTTTCTCCCAAAAAACTTCTTACAAAAACATGTTTCAAATTGAAACGGAGTTCAAACAGTCTAAAGAAACACCTGTTCGGGTGCAGTTTACGCATTATTTTGATGAACTACTTAACAGGAGTTTAATTATGCTGTCAAAAGTTCAATTTGCTTTTAGCAATCTATCGTTTTATAATAAACTTGCAATAGGATTTATTGACTTAAATGCTTATGTTCATTCCGGTTAGTATCGCGAATTTAGTGACGGTGCAAAGAAAGGTAATATTTTGCTTCTGGAAGGTTAGATAGTCTTATTTTATAATTGTTCAGATGATGATTGTTTTCCTTATAAACTCTGTAAAGTTGTAACTTTTGTTTTGTTTATTTTTGGCTCTCTGGGAGAGCAAATTTTTAGTAGAAGGAAAGATAGAATTTTAACATTTTGCTGAAGGTTTTTGGAGACGTGTAGGTTGTTAATGGTTTTAAGAGCTTTCATCCCACGTTGAGAAATGGGTAGGATTCTAGATTTAATTGCCGTATTTCTCGGATATATTGCTAAAAAGTGCGTTTATTTCCCATCGTTTGCAGAAATATTATTTTTTGTTCACTCGTAAGCTTTTCTATGAAGACTTTAGTTCAAATTTCATTTCTTTCCTAAGACGATAATGTATGTCATAGGATTGCGAAGTATAAGCATTAGAACTGCCAGTAAGATAACAATTCTTTATCATTATACAATCAGGGCTTTCCTAGGAAAAAAAATTCAATTTCACAGTTTTCTCTTTTGTTAAAAATGCATGTTGAAAATTTTTGTTTACCTACAGTTGTTTCCATTTACGCACAAACAAATACATCAAATATTGTATTATTTGGTCTTGTGCAAGATCTTGATATGTTTTTACAATTTTATACAAATCTTTGGACCCAAGATTACCAGCGACATATTCAGACAGAATTTTAATAGCATACCTACGTGCTCACATGTCAAGCTACAAAAATGGAAGCCGCATCAGCTACAATGTCAATCAGACAATGAGAAAAGTACCGAAGTTAGGGAATATAAAACATAGCATAAGTTGCTCTGCATCTTCCCGTCTACCAAATATGACTCTTGTATTTATATTTACAATATTAAATTATTACTTACCTAAAAAAACTGATTACCTATTATATCAAACGAAAATAAAATAACGTCTTCACATGTTCCGCTGATAAAATCTTAAAGTATAAATTTTTGATAAGAAGCTTACTTCAAGGGGGCTGCTCTGTGCTGACATTGTGGTGAAACCAACTATATCACTGAAGTAGATTGTGACACAGTCAAATGATTCGGCTTCCACTTTATGTCCCTTTTTGAGCTGATCTGCCACGTACCTAAAGATGAAAACTCTGACTTAATATGAAACATTAAAAGTTAAAATTAGAAATTGACACCAAAAATTATCAAAATGCAGAAAATTAGGTATCATATGGTTGCTAGTACTATACTGAGTGGACCATCTCAGCAAATACGTTGAGAACTGCTATTAACTGTATTTACCTGGGTTTTTCATTCGTATTCAACGTATGTAAACTCATTATAGAAATCTGGAGTTATGATACTACATATAAAGAGAAGATACCCTTGAGCAGTGGCAGGATAGGTTACTGAAAAGGATAAAAATTTGACGGGAAAGTTAATAGGAAATATAATATATATAGAGTTTCACCAAGATTACATTGGGCTAAATGATCCATTGATGGCCGTTGATCAATTCCGCTCTGGCCAAAAACGTTTAAAAAACGTCTTTTCTTTTTTCGGCTCATGGGAGGGCATGATTTTCCTAAGATAAAATCGGTGAATTTTATGAAAAATTTTCCTGACTGGGAGATATGGAACTTCCTGTCTGCTTGTTTTAGAGGCGTATCAAGGGTTACGAATGTCAAGGAGTAATCTTTAAATGGCGTTGACACAGGAACCTTAGACTATAATTCCATGCTTTTCCGCAACACGTGTCTGACGTCCCCTTGAACCTGTCCCTCCCCCCCCGGAACATCTGGCCCCATATCTTCCCACCCTTTGTTACACCTCTGCGTGGTGCACGTACATCATTCATGGATGGGAGAACGATTGCAGCAACAACCTTTCTTACATGATATATGTTTTCTTACCCTTCCATTGGATCTTCTTACCGAATATTCCCAAAACGTTAATCATTAATAATAAGGATTAACAAAACTATTTTAAACATCTAAGGTCATGAAACATGGCTGCAGCAGTACATCTGCGTTAATAAAGACTAATTTTATAATTAACATGATCAGACATAACAATGTGCAGTGTTTCATAGTAAATGCGAAGAATGTGCTTCCTTTACTCGTTTTTATATCTCTTCACTGCTCAGAAAGAGCAATTTCTATTCATTTCCTAAACTCTCTTAGACGTCTCCACTTTTTTAATTTTAAATCCAAATTTTAGGGCAATTAATTTTCTTTCGCAATTTAACATAACGCTTTAAGCTATTTTGATCCCGTACATTTCCTGCTGTACAATGCAGCAACTTCGTCTATTACAGATTTTGAGAATAAACTATCTTTTTTTCTCAAAATCTTTCTTTCCCTGAGTCAAATTACAAATGCACCGATTTTTGGTGCCATCTCCTCTTTTTAGTTGGAGTAACAAAGAGCTCTGAACACAGAACCTTAAACAATAAACCATTTTATACTACATTAATTAAAAAAATCAAATGTGCGGATGTCTTGGAAATTTTGAGAGCTGGACAACATAAAAGAATGAATAAAAAAGAGTGTTACGTTTTTGTCAGATTTGGAGAATATAGTCTAACATGAATTCTAACACACATACACATATATATGAAGTTCAAACTGTCAAATATTCTCAAAGAAAGCCCAAGAAATGTCTCCAATTTATTTTTAAATATATATAAATGTGCAAAACTTTAACAGAAAAGTATCAAATTATAGCATTACGAATCAGATGATAAAAAAGCTCCCGTATTTCGCGTATTCTTATTTATTTTCACAGATGTCTCCTGTAAGCCAATATTTCATATGGTATATCTAAGATAGTCAAGTTGCCACGCCACAGGTTCAGGGTTCGAACCAACGACTGGACAAGGTCGACTCAGCCTTTCATCCCTTGAGTGGGTCGATAAAATGAGGACCAAGCATGCTTGGGAACTGAACTCTGGGGGTCCCACGTCAGTTTGACCACCTGACTGAGACATACGCTGTTTGGCACCCCAAGCCCACGGTCAAGAAAGCGGAGATGGACACCGCCGGCCTTGGTCCACAGCAGACTGTTGCACCATGAGTTTAGTTTTTTTTAATCTAAGATATTTCTAAAATTCCCGGATATTTCTGAGTGAAATATGTCACATACGCTCTGACTGTCCACCGATACAGCGAAATGCTAAGAATTATTGCATCCGCTGTTATAGTCCTCCACACTTGTTATTCGTTTTCTACTGCACATGGATCTACGACCATTCGCAAGGATTAACGCATACTTTTGAAAAAACAAAATCGTTCATTTCCACCTAAAACCGGAAGTTCAGTGTTGCTTCGGTTGTCGACCAGTAGGAGTTAAAAATAAATAATACCCGAGGTAGCCTATTGGTAGCGCGTCGGCTTTCGGTACTGAGAGTATTCGGATTGAATCCCGACAAGCGCGGTTAAATATCTTCGTATCCAGGCCGGATATGGGCACATTAAATCCGTAGGCCGGAAAACCTTCTATGAGGTTAGTGGGCAAGAAAGGTACGATTCCCCCCAGATGTTGCCCTTGAGGGTAGTTTATCAAAATTGTGGTGGCACCTATCCAAGTCAGATTCTGACCATTGTGGTGCTATTATCAACCGGAGCCGCACTACTCAACTGAAGCCTATATGGACCTGGTCTGGAACTTCCGGCCAGGGGGCATCAGTAACAACAAGAACAAGAACAACAACAGAAGTTAAAAACGTTTTCAATGTTTAAATTATTAAATTTAACTCCAATATTTATACCTTAAACGTTATTTTTATCTATGATGAACACGAACTGATTTAATTTCAACGTGAGTTTTTATGTACTTCACCTCACCCGAACATCTAAATCTCCCAGAGGTATTTTTGTAGTTGAGATTCCTTTGTATGCAGTATTTCTAATAAGACTTGTAAAAATAGATTTAAATTTTGATAATTTAATGTAAAGTCAATGTTTATCGTTTTGTTCAAGGATCTCGAATTTTTCTGCAAATAACCTTCATATGAGATTCCCCGTCGAGATCTGCTTGAAGTCGTAACTCAAGACAGGCCTTCTAAAGAATTTTATGGGTAAAAAACTGACTCACTGACACTATGGACCTGTTCACATGGAATATGTCAGCGTCAGCGTTAAAGATTCCGTTGGCGCTGATTTGTTAAATGGGTCAATGATTGGTATAGGATAGGTTAAAAAATTTACACTGACGCTGACGAATTCTATTGTGAACAGGCCCTTAGACTAGCGCTGCGATAGACGCAAATTACATTGCGTGTTTTAAGTGTAATTTACGTTGCCATTTAAAATGTATCAGCAGTGTCACACAGCGCTCAAACTACATTGTTGCGCTGCAGTTCGCCCAACTCATTGATTTATTGCGTCTGACCTTGCGTATGTAAACACAATACGTGCGTAAATTACGCGACGCAATTTGCGTCTATTACAGCTTTCGTCGTACGGCGTTAGCTCCTCTTGGTCCGTTTGTCCTAACATAACTCGTACCTGCGCTTCTCTGTGCATGCTATGGGATTATGATCCACCGAGTAAATGACCATCTTCAGGTACTACGTTTGTCGCATGCCTTATTGGTGGAACGACGTATTATTCTGACTTGCATCTATTGCAGCGTTATCCTAATTCTTATTCTCGATGCATCTATAGCCATGTATATAAGTTTGTAATATGTATTTGAGAAAGAACATAGCTTGACAAAAAACGACTTTTTTCACCCACTTCGAAAAAGCCATTAACTATTTGTAACTCCTACCATCCGACATATGAGCCACTCAAGTGCCAAATCGGTAAAGTCCATAAAACAAAAAAAATTGGAGAAAAGTGATAAAATAATATACACTGTACTTTAAAATTCCTCTGAAAATATAAATTCAAATAAACATTGTAGAATGCATTAATGCAGATGTAGACATATAAAATTTATAAGATAGAATATCCTTGGAGTAAACGTTATTATTATTACAATTTTTGCTTGACTAAGGGACTTAACCGATTTGGCAAGTACGAGTATAAAAAAAGTAAAGACATCCAATTCAGTCTTCAAATTATTTTTTTTACTACAAAAAAAATTGAAGTAATTGTTTAATAATACACAAGTACTTACTTCTGCAGCACTTAGACTGTAACTGATTCATTTATTTTACTTTTTTTAGTATGAAATAACACAAAACTGTTTACATTAGAGTATGGACTTATTTTGATTGGCCTCTGAAAAAAGTTACTTATTATTCTATGGCGAAAACACAATTTGTTATTCAGTGGTGTTAATCCTTATTATTTGGAAATTTATTATGACTATAAATAGTTAGGTGTGAATAAAGTGCTTTAACACTAAAATTCAAAAAAAAAAATTCAAGAAGGGGAGTTAATCAATTTGGCTTGTGAATGACTCAACTATGAGTCATGAAATTTCAGCAGAAATAATTACTTTGGGAGCATTTCATAAAGGAGAGCATCTGTTTTCTTTTTCTCTTCAATTAGCTGATCAGTTCGTTCATCTACTAAGGCTTCAAGATTATCAGCATACTTTTCCATCATTGCCAGCATATTGTCAAAAATGTGAGGTTTCCTGTAACAAAATTAGTAAAAGTGTTTAAAAGGTAACTCACTGAAGCATTTTGCCAGTAGAATATTTATTTACCGTAACAGGACAGAATCATTTTGGATACAAGTAATGTTAAAAAGTTAGTTAAAAGTCATCTATACCCACATTTGCACAGTGTTGAACTGAAACAGCTTTGGCACTCTTAAGGTTATGGTCAAAATTTTTACGCCTGTAGAACTCAATCTATAGTCGAAACTTTACAAGATTTTTGATTGCCTCCTGTAATATCTTGTAACATATGATATCATCTAATACTTCAACATGATGTTGCCAGGAACAGCTGAAACAGATTAGGCGTGTTCCAACATGTTGCAACAACCCAGTTGCTTTATTTGGTACAGATTTGGTAAATTCTTGGAGATGAAATATTTGTCTCCCTTTCCTTAATCAATCGCAAGGAGGTATACAGAGGCTGTTCACACATTTTTTACACGATGTATATTGTATTCACAAAACTAAATTACATAAAATTCTTGTGTTTTAAATGTTCTATTTGACATCCCTTATTCTGAACTATCTTTCGACACCGCAATTTCCAGGATAATAATGCCTTTTGAAGTGTCAGAAGAGGTATTCTATCCCATGCCTCCTGAATTGCTTTCCAGAGTCCTGTAAGGGTTTTGGGACGACGTTTGGATAATGCAGATTTTAAAAGTCCGAAAGCACAAAAATCCATAGGTGATACATCGGGAGATTTAGTAGGGATATCAGTGAAGGGTATGGCCTTGATACCAGTTTTTTGTTCCATTTCTTTTAGGAAATTTACAGTGGATTTTGATGTGTGACTGCTACCTTTGTCCTGATGGAGACTCACAGATTGATGGCACTGTGGGTAAAGCGATGGTATTTCATTCAGAAAAATTGGCGATAAAATATGTTCTTGATAGTATTTTGAGTTAATCTTGACATTTTTCCCCACTCTCTTTATTTTTAACTTGCCATTATAAGAAACACCAGCAACAATCATGAATCCCTTAGTAAAACTTTCTTTCGATTCTTTGAACCATCTACTTAAATTTTTTCTCCCCTTTTATGATAATAAACGGCTCTTTTTTTGTTGCAATCATTTAAATACACCTGTGATTCATCTATTGTGACAATTGTTTTCCATTTTTCTTTGGATAAGTGTTTCTCATATAGAATTCTGCAGCGTGTCCTGCGTTCAGAGATATGATTTGGAAGAAGACGATGCACATTGCGTTTTTTCGCTTTCTTAAGATTTAAATCGACGTTTATCATTTTGTTTACAGTGGACACTGAGCATTTTAATGATTTTGCAACTGTCCTTTGACCAGGGGGATTTTCTTTTAACATTAAACAACGTACCTTTGCAATAGTCGAAGATGTCCGTTTTTTCCTTGGATACTTGTTTTAAATTTTTGTCCCACTTGAGGCTCCAATTTGACGTGTTTTTCCTTTCTTGTTGACGATATTACCTATCGACGCTTTAGATATCACAAAACCATGACTCTCACATCGTTTTTGGATTACGGAGTATGCATATTTCTCTTCGGAAAGAGCATATATGTAGCCTTCGAACCACTGCTTTGTTAAAAACGCCATTTTGAATAAAAACAAAACTTTCAAGCCGCAGACGATAATTTTGACTTTTAAAAACATAGTACAATTGCAATTATTTCTTTTGCAGCAAACGCTTTTTTATTACCGCTTACCAAAATCGTCTAAAAAATGTCCGAACAGCCTCTGTACTTTCTTTCTGACAGCGATTCTCTGGGTTAGATAATATCGATTGTTTTATGAATAAGGGAACCCTTTTATATCAGCGTTTGGGAAAGTGGCAAAATATCCTTCACAGAAATTACCTGATTCAGAGTTTGTTAGCAGAACATACTTTAGCGCGAAACTTTACTCTGCCTCAACATCTTATTTTTTTCGTTTACTTTGGGAAGAAATGAAAGTAAACGAGGCAGATGAACCATTCAAATGGTGTAACAGAAAATTGGATTCATCAATTTTTTTTTACCTTTTACCATTGATATAAGGTCTACGTTTGGACACTGGCGTGCTTATTGTAGATCTTCTCGAATAGGCAAATGGGTCATGGACACTATGGTTAGTCTGCGCCTATACAAAATCCTTCGGCGAGTTCTGTTAGAAGCAAGGCAGGTCGCGACTTGTAATTTCAATTAGTGTCAATAAAAATATCTGCAAATGGTGTGATAAAGTAGTATTTCTGTACTACTTACGCATACGAAACTTGTTAGCCTATGAGAACCTCTTACACGGACTGAATTTTGCATCCAACACTCCGTTGACAGTTTTTGGTTTAATCCTTTTCAGACCTCTGTCATCGGTTTTACGAATTTTCTCCCCGCTAACTAACTTTGCTATTTATAAAAACCGTAGACCCTGTCATCTGCATTCGACAGTTTGACCGTTACCAAATTTTTTCAGTACTTTAACCCAGCTCAAATCTTCCGTGTTAAGCTCTGAAATTACGAGCGCATAAAGATGGCTTGTTGTACAATATACTCCTGAATTTATGCTTATGTATGTTAATCAAACATAAAATTATAACCTTAAAACTCTTATAAGTTTTTCTGGTGGTTTTGGTTTAAATAAAGTTTAAATAAAGAGACAGTTATGTGTAACAGTAACGAAATAATGTAACAGAAAAGGTTGTTAATAGAAATGCATTAATTTATACATGCACAGATCTTCCGAATATTAGTTTTCTTAGATGTCGCCTACTTTGTATGGTGGTTAGAGTCGAAAACTGCAACTGCATGGGCCTGTGTTCGAATTTTGTTCGAGGCAGGTATGTCCCTCCATAGGGAACAACGGTGGATCGCGACTGAGTGCTCTCCTTCTAAAGCAGAACTGAAGAAAAAGTGTTCTTGAAATATAAAGTAGAACCTTAGTTTGCTAAGAACAAATATATTTACTTACATTCCTCTTCTCATCGGTCTTAATTTTGCCCTGATAGATTTGAATTCAGGTCTGTTTTCAGGATCTTCACTCCAACATTCTTGCATGCATTCGATGACGCAGTCAAAGCAGGCCTGTAGCTTTACCACGTTAGGTCTAAATACGAATAACTTGTTTTTCTCCAAAACCTTTTTAATAATTTCTGTAAAATTAAATGGAAGTATAGACTTTTAAATGCTGTGATTGCCTGCTCAGGCATTTAAAAAATTAGTTGAAATATATGAATTTATCATAGAAATATGTTTATTGTTTACCAATGCTAATGCTGTGTTTGTCCTTGGCTATTTTCAAAAGATATTTGAAAGAGGTGAATTCATAACAGAATATGTCAGCTATAATACTACAATGAAATTATGTTAACTTTCATAAATCTCATGTACATGTATACTCTAAGAAGGTAAAAGGAAATTTGAAGCGTTGGCTGTAAAACTATTGTCAAGAACCAAGAGTTTGTACGTTTTTCAAAGGGTATACAGAATTTGGGAAAAACAGTTTTGAAAAAATTGTAAAATTTTTTATGTCCTTATACAGAGCGATCCAAAAGTCGCTATACCCACGAAATGCTTAAGAACTCGACAACTAACGACACTACAATCATGTGATTTACGGTGCTTGGAGTTAATTAATTCACTAAACATCCAGTTTACAATAAATGCTGAAAGTGATCCCTAGGCGATTGTTTTCATAAAAATATTCGACAACACAAGTTCAAGGAAACACGTTGCAGCATGTCATCTGGAATGGCTTTATTTGAATGCGAATGTTATTCTGTAGCTCCTCGATGGTGTGAAGGTTGTTGACCTACCCGGTTAATGTGGGGTTATTTAAAACAGCGGGTATATGTCAACAACCCTCACACCATATAGGAGCTACAAGATAACATGCTGTAACGTGTTTCCTCGAATATGTGTCGTCGCATACGTTTTTGCAAACAGGAGCACGGGAGTCACTGTTGTTGTTGTTGTTGTTTTTAATACCCTCTTGCTGGAAGTTCCAGACCAGATCCATATAGGCTTCGAACTGGAATGTACGGCTCCGGTTTATATATAGCACCACAAGGGTCGGAGTCCCTATTAGCTAGTTGCCACCTCAATTTTAACCGAGCACCACCAGGGATGACACCTGGGAGAGGGATGGTACCCTATCCCACCCTCCCTAACATTATAGAGGGAATTTCCGGTCTACGGATTTAACGTGCCCATATCCGGCCTAGACACGGAGGTATTTAATGGCGCGTGCCGGGATTCGATCTCAGCACCCTCAGTACCGAAAGCTAGCGCGCTACCTTAATGCTACGTCGAGCCCGCCGGAGCCACTTTGACCATTTAATGTAAACTGGATGTACAGTGAATTAAATGAACACCACGCATCGTAAATTGCATGATTGTAATGTCGTTACTTGTCGAGTTCTTAAGCATTTTGTGGGTATAGCAACTTTTGGATAACTCTGTATATTAAATTTTACTTAAGAGCTGTGTAATAAATTAAATGCGTAAATTACGGTGAATACAACATAATCTAGCTATTATCGAACACGATAAATAGATATTTTGATACAGGTAACAGATATATGTTAAACATATATCAAAGAAATCATCCTGTACACATTTTCCTTCACCGTTTTCTGTGGCTATTTGAAATGAGATAGAGATTGCTTAAAAAGTGATCAACACGAGATAAGCGTTTCACCAAATTCAGTAACTGCTTGTCAGTTAGTGCTGCCCATTTTCCCGCTAAAAGGTGTTTGGTTGCACATAGGTCCCTTTTTGTTTAAAAATATTTTCAGAGACTTAAAAGTATATACGAATCTTATATGAGTATACCTTTTTTGCTTCTCCCTTCCTTCATCAGTATTTCTGAATTGAAAGACGATTTAAGCGAAATAATCTGCATCGGGGAAATTATTCGAGGGTTTCAGGGAAAACATTCTGTATCTACATTTTAGCAGCGACGGTCTCAGTGAACAATGAAAATTACATATACATCTAGGATCCTAGGTAGCCTACCGGTAGCTCGTCTGCTTTCAGTACTGAGGGTGCTCGGATCAAATACCGACAAGCGCCGTTAAATAATTTCCTGTCTAGGCCGGATATGGGCACGTTAAATCCGTAGATCGAAAAGTCCATCTATGGGGTCAGTGGGTGGTTAAGGTACGATACCCCAGATGTCGCTCCTGCGGGGAGGGGAGTCAAAATTATGGTGGCACCTATCCAAGTCGTACTCCGACCCTTTGTGGTGCTATTATAAACCGGACCGTACGACTCAGCCCAAAACCTAATATGTACCTGGTCTTGAACTTCCGGCCAGGGGGCATTAGAAACAATAACACATGTACATCTCAACTAATTCTCTTCTTTCTAATTAATACATTTCTAATTAACTTCTCAATTAATTATCTCCTTTTCGTTACCTTGTTGACCAAAATCATTGAAAAAAAAGTTTTGTATAAATTTTAATTGCTGTAAAATTGTGATTTTAAAATCAGCGTAACGTGATATGACATAATTTGAGACGTTGCTACAAAATTGTTGTAGATTCACATTTCAGTCCCGGTGTAATTTTATTGTTTTATAGATGAAGTAAGGTGACAATATTACATTTTTCATTTCCAACGAGTTCGATTTCAATAATTGTCATGATTTTGGTAATCTTTAACTTTTACTTTGTCTCATAGTTGTTAATTTCAGGATATTATAGAAAACTAGCCGCTGCGCGACCAGCGTGGTCGCTTTTAGTATTATATTTTCTTTTGCAAAAACAACTCAACTGAAAGTAACATATATAAGGAATGTTACCCTTACCTGTCATCATAAATATACACTGATAAGGGGTATTCTCCATAAGGCTGATTCTAAAACATTGTGATTAAAAAATATAAATTTCTATTACTTCGGAACAGAGTTAAAGATAAGACTGAAGAATCCAACACCAATGATTTTAAAAATTACATCCTTCTCTGTATGTACTATATTTCAAAATTGAGATATCTACACTTTATCATTATATCAAATAAGAAATTGTTGGGAAAATTTGTTTCACTTAAAAAATGGAGTAAAAATTCAACAAGCATAGAGTGGATTATATCAATCTCTGTATTGTAGCGTACTGGAAATGGTCTTAATTTTTCCCGAGACCCCACAACTGCTGAAACACAGCTGCGTGTTTTTCAAAGAATGTGTTGTTCGGTTCCACCAGTTCGGAACACGTGGGGGGATTAAAAGCCGTTTCCCTTACAGACGCAGCCACTAAAGCTGTCATCTTGGACTTTCTGCAAGGTAGTAAAGTTCGGCGTCTAAGAAGAAACTGTCACCCGATAATCTGCCGGCATGTACCGCCCCCTCGACCCCTTCTAAAAAATCCAGACATGGGGAGAGCGGCGTAGAACCTCGACCCAAGCGGTTGTGTTTTTGTGAGGCTCCTGTTTTTCTTGGGCCGGAATGGGCCCTGGAGCGCGCACTGTAAATCTGCACGTAAATTAAGTGAATTTGTCGAAAATGTCTAATATTTAATTTTTTTCTTGTTAATAAATTGTTAAGTTTTGTTTTGAAAATTTGGCCTTCGTTTTGTAAATTAGAACTCTGTCTTTCTTTGGTATTGATCAATAGTTGTGAAATTTCTTCAAAATGCCTCAGAGAGTTAACAGCCTTATAGTGACGTCACAGCTTATTTGGTGATCAGCGGTTGGATCCGTACCCGGCTTTGTAAGCAGAGTCAGTATGCCAAATTGCGGGTCTTTTTTCTCGGACCCATAGAATGTACAGATTTTATTACACCGCCGTAGCGGGGAGTGTTCAGAGGGAAGCCTCCCCTCTTTCGAAGGAGTGATGTTTGAAGAATAGCAGTGCTCCGCGAAAATTAAGAGGTCATACCCAGCTTCGCAGTAGGGGAATCGCGATAGTACCTCTGTGCTCCTGTGTTTTTCATGGTGCGGTCAAGAAAAGGGGTGTTTTCAGGGTTTTTTTGACCCCCGTGTTTTCGACTGTGCAGTGAAATTGAGTGTTTTGGCGTCTGATGCAGTTTCGTTTTTGTGTGGATTCGTGTTACGGTCAAGATTTTCTGGAAGTGAAAGTGTCAACAGTTGAGCTGTGTTTGGAGATGACCCTTGCGCCGTCGGCCTGCAAAAAAGGGGTGAGTACCGCTTTTAGATACTCAAAGTTGCATTGATTTTTTTTTGGATAGGTATTTTTTGGAAATAATTTTAAGTTTTAAGTTGTGATGAATTGCTGGAAAAATACATCCATGCAATTGTTTTGTGGGGACAAAAGTAGTGTATTTTGCAACCGTAGTATTCATATGTAACGTGTGAATGGCTAAGCTAGCTATGATGCAAAAAGTGGTTGAAATTCTTGTGGAGGGTAAAAACTACCCTGGTTGTGTTGCCTAAAATGTTTTTTAAAAAAATAGATACAAGTGGTATTTTTTTTCTCAATAATTTTTTGAAACAGTTATTATTTGAGTTTTTTGATATGTCTGGGTAAGCTACCTGTCACAAACTGTTTGGTTTAAAAATTAAATACAGTGGTATTTTTTTTTGTTTCTCTCGATAAATTTGTTAAAGCATGTATTGAGAGTTTTTGAAACGTTAACTAACGTTGTTAATTAGAAGGTTCTAATTGTTTTCAAAGTTTAACTAAGCTAGTGCCTTTGTGGGTTGGATATACAAACTGTATATTCCGGTTAATGCTTGTAGCGGTATAAGTGTTGATTAACGTTTGCTACTTGGTTATTAATTGAGTTTTTTTAAATAAAAGGTTGACTAAACTGGTGCCTTTGTGGAAAATATACAAGCTATATATCTCAATTATAGTAGCGGGATAAACGATAATTCAACGACTTGCTATGTAGAAGTATTGTTTTTGTGTGTTATCGAATGTTAAAAAGGTTAATCTAATGTGTTGATTTTGAAAAAGTTATTATTGCAATTTGGAAAAGTTAAGCTAAAGTGTTATATATGAATTTTTTGGTAATTTGTTTATGGGTATGATCCCATTGTAAAATACATGGTTTCACGAAGAAAATTTAATTGAAGGTGTGTTAGTTATTTTGAGTTTTTTTAATTTTCCTGACCTGTGCTTATAAATTTGTGATTAATTTTGTGTGTAAAAATGGCTTATCTGAGTAGGGGGAGAAAGGCAGATTTGAAAATTTTGGCGATGAGGTTGGGTCAACAGCCCGCCCCAGATGCATTAATAATCCATCTAAAAAAATTAATAGAGAGTAGTCCAAATTACGAGGAGAATTTTGTTAGGGGTCTTCTTGAAACCATAATGCAAGATAGATTAGGACAGGAAAAAGCGGCTAAGGAAAGGGAGGAGACGGAAAGAGATAGGATTTTTGCTATAGAAGAGACGGAAAAGGATAGGATTTTTGCTATTGAACAAGAGCGAAGAGATAGGATTTTTGAATTAGAAAAATCGCGAATTATATCTCAAGCCCGTTTGGCGACCCCAGAATATCCCCAGAATACGGTAAGGGAAACAGGGAATTATGATTCTGAGCAAATGGAAGAGGGGAAGAAGACTCAAGTAGACTCTGCGGATATTCCGCAAGCGGAAAAACTGTCCGGGGGAAAAATAGGTTCTCAGTCCGAGAAGAAAGAGGTAGATTTTTGCTGTGAAAACAGTCGGAGGGCGGACCCTGCTCCGTGAATTTGGGTGGAGACGAAAAGGAAAAGTCTAGTTGAGTCGGGAAAAATTACGACAGAGGAAAATGAGGGAGTACCCTTGCGGTGTTCTGAAAACATTCGGGGGGCATCTGAGAAAGGCCAGCAGAGTTGTGGGGATGGGAAGAAAGAGTTAATGTTAGGGCAGGAGGTCGATGAACCCGACTCGCGTTTGAAAGATAAGAACGAAGACTTAGGAGAATTATTAGTGATCCCGGGATAGTTAGGAAATTTCGGAATTGAAAAAGGGGTAATGGATATGAGAGAAAGTGAAGAACATGAGGGTAAAAGGGTGTTAAGTTTGGAAAAGGATGTGGGAAAGGAGATAGCGATAGAGATGGTGAATTCAGTGGTAGTTTTAGAAGCTGAAATTTCGGTTAAGGGATCAGGGTTACCTGCAAGGGCCAAATGGTCCAATCCTGAGAGTTCCGGTTTTTCTTTCGGGTTAGGAAGTAAACATCTGGCGGCGGGAGAGGTGATGAGAAAGAGTAAAGGGTTGATTTCGGAGGTAGATCGGTCGTGAGAGAGCTTGATTGACTTGTATTTCGTTTCGGGCTGTAAGCCTGGAATGAGTTGCACTATGCATCTACCTGTGGTTCACATGGACATCACGTTTTTGTATTTTTTAATTATTAGTAAGTGGATAGCCCATGTTGAAAATCCAGATTAAATACACAGGAGGTTGACTTACCTTGTATTGCTTGTATGTGTTATTAAATTGATTTTTTGTTCATGAAATAGAAAGGTATATGATTGTTGTATTTTGGTATGTGTATTTAAGTGTTTATTAGTATTATTTTTGTTTCTTATCAGTGAATGAATATTTATTTATGGAATTTAAGTGTTTTTATTGAAAATGACATCCCGTACAAAATAAATGAACTGCACGCGAATTTAATAGGTAAATAAATTTTCAAAATTTTGGTTATGTGCTTTGCTAAATTTTGGTTGCAACTTGAGTGTTAAAGGTGGTGCTGGCTATGTGTTTTTGTTTCAACTTCTCTGTATGCCGGTGCACAAACTGAGCTATTTGCCGGTTCACAAACTGTGCTATTGATGGTGTAGATGTGGTCGACGGACAAACTTTTTCGTCTGCGAAGAAAAAGTTTCCTGGAGCGTGGAGGAGCTGTAGCGTACTGGAAATGGTCTTATTTTTTCCCGAGACCCCACAACTGCTGAAACACAGCTGCTTGTTTTTCAAAGAATGTGTTGTTCGGTTCCACCAGTTCGGAACACGTGGGGGGATTAAAAACCATTTCCCTTACAGACGCAGCCACTAAAGCTGTCATCTTGGACGTTCTGCAAGGTAGTAAAGTTCGGCGTCTAAGAAGAAACTGTCACCCGATAATCTGCCGGCATCTACCGCCCCCTCGACCCCTTCTAAAAAATCCAGACATGGGGAGAGCGGCGTAGAACCTCGACCCAAGCGGTTGTGTTTTTGTGAGGCTCCTGTTTTTCTTGGGCCGGAATGGGCCCTGGAGCGCCCACTGTAAATCTGCACGTAAATTAAGTGAATTTGTCGAAAATATCAAATGTTTAATTTTTTTCTTGTTAATAAATTGTTAAGTTTTGTTTTAAAAATTTGGCCTTCGTTTTGTAAATTAGTCTTTGTCTTTCTTTGGTATGGATCAATAGTTGTGAAATTTCTTCAAAATGCCTCAGAGAGTTAACAGCCTTATAGTGACGTCACAGTATGTACTATTGTTCACAATTCAGATATCGACACTTAATCATGTCAAATAATAAATTGTTGGGAAAATTTCTTCACTTATAAAATGGAGTAAAAATTCAGCAAGTACTGAAAAAAAGTGTAGAAGATTAATTATTACTGGCTGTCGGTTGCTTTGCCGGTGACGGTTAGGCTTAACCTCGCGATCATTTATGCTCTCTCTTAATGAATTATATCTTCGCTTTCTTTCTTGAGACTGTTCAAAATTTTCTCTTTATCGTGCAGCTCGCTTTCGAGCATTCCTGATTTCAGTGCGTAAATCCATGTTAACACGCAGTTGCAAATTGCGGACGGCCGCTAATGTTTACATCTGGTAGTTGCATCTGTTGCCATTCAAAGTGTAGAAACATCGTCGATTTTTGTGCCGCATACCTACGCGTTTTATATATATAGATTGTATAATTGTCATTTAAAATCGAATTGAACCATGTTTACACATTTTTAATTTGTTCTTGTTTCCTGTGTACCTAGGTTCGCATTAAGAAGCCCCAGTCCGTGGTTCATATGATGGTATGACGGCAAATAGAAGCATACACATACGTTATCTAGAGGAATTCTTGACTGACAACGATGCACACCGTTGATAAATGGCAGACTGCAGCTCCTTCTTTGCAGGCGTAAGACTGACCTTTACCCCAATTTCATACCTATGCCTAATATGGGATTCGAGTCCGAGTCCCTTGAGTGGAGGGCTTCTACCTTACCCATTTTGCCACTGGGAAACATTTTTAATTTTGTTGATCCTATCGTTTTTTTCTTAACATTAATCCAGTTACTATTCTCTCAAGTGATGTAATCACAAATTATAAACCCCCCGACTGTTAGGTATGCGACGTGAATAAACCTGTTGACTAGACGCTACGCAATAACCCGAATACGTAGCCGTGGGTTCACCTGTTCGCTCTAATAATTTAGGACACAGGAGCCGTGTCAAGTAGTATATACTACTGACTTTTGCCTTGCCCCCCAAATTCATCATTAATAAAAAGTTGAAAAGGATTTAAAACAAAGTTACATTGTTACCACAGTAATAATGTTCTGTATGGGCCATTTGATTTAGCTAAATGCAATATGAGAGGGAAATTCATTTTAAAAATTTGACGAAGCAGTGATTCCGTAATGTAAAAATAGAAAAAAACATTAACTGTATTACAACGGAATTCTTCTAACTTCACATAGTTTTAATGTATTCAATTGGCCCATTTAAACATTCTACCATTCTTTCGAAATTTTTATAATCCCATAACCCTTTGATTGTTTGTAATTCTGTACAGTACTGGCAGGAATACAGTACCACTGAAATAAGTAGAATGAAAATCATGTTTTATTAAATTTGAACTAGGACATTGCAATATTTTCAAGTCACTTGTTCTAACTGGCTTACCATCTGGCAGATTTTTAGGTTTGCATTAATTTTCAGCATTTGCCTCATAAAAAGACGTAATCAATTATTGATATCAAATGAAAATTAAACTCAGAAGTTGCCAGCTTGGGAGGGCGCGGTGGCCCAGTTGGCAAAGTCAGTTACCTAAGCGTCTCGATGCTGGTTGCTGACAAATCAAACGCCGTGTTCAATAATGGTGGTCGGGGAACGTAAAATATGTCATGGCTGCAATGTCCTCCAAGTTCTCAAATTTACCTTTGGAGGTGCGAGGTCAAGTGTACCGGTCTCGTCACTTGACTCGGTTCAGAATTACGGGACCGGTTCTTAGGGGGCGATGTTGGCCCACCTATATGGTGCTCCCATTACAAGTGGCCAGCAATTCCACGGCGGTAACAGGCGAATGTTCTCACGACAATATGCCTCCACGTTGGGGAAAAAAAGTTGCCAGATTGGACGAGAAATCACCCCCAAAAGGAAAAAAGTAAAAGAGTAACTAGTCGGATTTAGATCTATTTTTAGTTATATTTCATTGTCTATACAGTCAACATTAAGTCTATATAGTCATCATCATTTACAGTCATCATAAAAGATTAAGGGGAATTATTTTCAAAGGTCAAGGCTATCATCTTTCGACTAAATCAAGAATTTTTTATGTGGGAAAAAATTCAGTAAAAAGGCTGATAACTCGATAGTATGGCTCTAAACTGAAGAAAAAGAGAAGGTTGAAAACTTTCTGAAAAATGGCAAATCAACACAAAAATGTCATAAGAAACGCTCTTTTTTGAACACATGAAAGTTATTTTTCAAAATATTAAGAGGCATTTTATGTCTATTCTTAAACTATGAATAATACACATGGATTGAAATATTCAATTAAATTGTCTCAAAATAAACCTTCCTTTCGATGTACTACCGGAATTTACTTGGTAGATGGTGATCCAAGGAGTTACGCATAATATATCAATTGAATAGCAATTAAAGTATACAAAAATAAACAACTCTTGACTGTTTGGGGGAAATTTGAAATTTACTTACCTGATGGTGTCATATTTATTTGTCCATAAGGTCCCTTGCGTCCAATGATTTCGTACAAAAGAATACCGAAAGAATAAATATCACCTTTTTGTGTTCCTCCAGGTGGTGTGTTTGGATTTCTCAAAAGCTCAGGAGCTGTCCACAGTAATCCTATGAAAGAACGAGAACTGACATTTAGTTGAAGATATATATTACTACATATTAGTTATGGGAAAGCTACATTAGTTAAAGAGCTGACTTGAGTAATCCTAGAGAAACACGAGAACAAAATGTTACAGAAGTATATTAGTGCATGTCAAAGAAGTTTATTGTTGTATATTAAATGAGAAAATGCTTTATTAAGAGTTAAAGAGTTGACCAGAGTAATTCTATGGAAACACGATAACTGAATGTTAGAGAAGTATATTAGAGCATGTGTCAAAGAAGTTAGTTATAGTATATTAGTTGAGAAAACGCTTTATTACTTAAAGAGTTGACCAGAGAAATTCTATGGAAATCAGAGAACTGATTGTTTTTTAAAGAAGTCTATTAATTTATATACTCATAGAAATGCATTATTAGTGAAAGAAGCATTTAGGCATTTAAAAAATCTCTTTGCTAGATAATAGTACGCAGATTCGATGATAAGGAATTAAATTTATTGGTAGTGTAATATCTATAAAATGCAGTAAATTTGATTTAAATGAAAGCAAGATACCCAACACCATGTGGGTTCAAATGCACACGCTAAGCAGGCATGAATGTGCCCTCGTAGGGAAAAATGTTGGTTCACCTATTAGGTGCTCCCATAATAAGGCAGCCAATAGAATTTATACAGCGTTTCTGACTGTTAGCGGCTAAATAGTTTCCCAAATTAAAAAAAAAAATTACCTAAAAATGTAACTAACGATTTAAAAAGATTTTTGAGTGGAGTAAATTCAAGTATTTCACAAATACTAACTGTCGAAAATATGTTTGTTCGGAAGTTTTCATTGATACTTATATATCTGTATTTTTTCTCTAGGAACCTAAGTCATTATATACACTGAGTGGCCAGTTTATTATAAGTACCTATTCAGTACAAAGTTGGACCAAGTTTCGCTCTTTGGTACGGACTGTACTATAAGATGTTGGTAAAACGTTTGAGGAATCTGAGACAAAATATGATTAAGTGCACTTTCCAGGTGTTTAAAATTTGATGGTTTTGGATTCAGCTGTCTGATGCCCCTTTCGACCTCATCCCACAAAAGCACAATTGGATTTCGATCTGGTGACTGTGCAGACCAACTAAGCAAGATGAAATCTCAGTCATGCTATTCAAACCATCGGTAGACAATGTGAACTTTATGGTATGGAGCATTGTCCTGCTGAAAGTATCCCAGTGGGGTAAACCATTAACAAAACTGGATGTACCTGGTCAGTGACAATGTTTAAACACCTTTTGGCATTCAGACGTTCTTCGAACGAACTAAAGGGCCGACAAAGCCAGGGAAATATCCCGCAAACCATATCGTTGCCTCCACCAACTTGAAGTGTAGTGGCAATTCCCTTGGCTCCATGCTTTCCTGCTGCTTCTTTCCATATTCGCACCCTGAAATCAGCACGGTGTTGTTGAAAACGTAATTCATCGTACTACTCTACCCTTTTACATTCAATTACTGTCTAATCCTTGCAATACTGTGAGAATTGGATACATTTTCTTCTTGTTAGCTGCAGACAGCAAAGGCTTTCGAACAGGCCTTCGGCTTTCATACTCGATGCGGTGTAATGTGCGTCGAACTGTACGTTGAGATATCATCGGAGTCGGTCCCTGATTAAGATTAACTGTAATCTGATGTACTGTTGCTCTTCTGCTGAACTGGACAAGCCTGAAAACTCTTCTTTCAGCTCGAGTATACAGTAGTCGGTGACGACCACACGCCTTAAGTTGGGACCCATTAGCGCACTCTTCATAAACATGAAAAACAACTGCCCTCAAAAACTTCACAATCGATGAAATTTCGCTGATACTCGCTCCACTGCTTCTAACATCCACAATCATTCCATGTTGAAAGTCCGTTAAATTGCGTTTTTTACCCAACCCGTCACAGGCAATATACGTCGTCTTTAAAATCAGCTAGCAATCCCTTTTTATACAACTTTCACCCTCTGGTAGCAACAGCATGACATCATAGCTGATTTGATTAAAATTGTCTGGGTTCATAATAAAATGGTCACTCAGTGCTATTGCCCTTTCACCTCAGCTTTTTCGCAATGATTTTACAATGTCTAAACAATAAACCGGTAAAGAATTCTAATCACTCTCGTAGAACTTGAATAAGATATAAATTTAACTATACGCAGCACATAATATTAGCTACCTCACTGTATTATTTTGAATTGTAAAACTGCGTGCTTTGAAGTTTCTTTTAGATGCTAAAATAACTTATTTATTTAGTTATTTGAATTATAGATTTTAAGGCAATATTCCTTGTCACTCCCATTTACTTACTTGCACACTGTCGTTCGAAGTCCAATCCATCATCTTGATCAGAGTCGGCTCCAAATTTCAGCTCATGAAGTCCAAAGTCTGTGATCTTGACGACCCAGCGACTGTCTATTAAACAGTTGGAGGACTTGAGATTTCCATGAGATCGAAGAGCGCTGTCATGAAGGTATGCCATACCCTGATCACAAAATGAAACTATGTAAGCATGACTCATGAATGCTAAACAAAACGACTTAGCACCAATGTAAATAATAGAAAAGAAGTACCACTTTTAAATAAATTTGAGAATGTTACTACACTAAGCAGACACTATTGAAGTATGTCTTCAGATTCTAAAGAGATTAAATTTTAATAGGAAAATATCAGTTTCCTTATAATGCTGCTTCTTTTTGTTAATTTATTTCGAAACGGATTTTTTAGTATGCATTTAAAGCTTGTCTAAAATTAACTGTGAAATTATGCATTAATACAGGATGTCCCCAAAGTCACTAGACCAATCTATATATATAAAACAGTTCCGTAACTGACTGACTGACTGACAGACAACGCATAGACCAAACCGCTGGACCTAAAGGGCTGAAATTTTGCATGGCGATTCTTCTTATAGTGTAGGGGTGCATTGAGAGAGATTTTTGAAAAATTCTTCTTAGATTTTTTAAATAAAATTTTTAAGCTGTTTTTGTAACATATTTTAGCGTTTGCATTAAAAATAATAATTTGAGGATTATAAAATTTATATCACGAGAAAGATCATAAAAATTCCTTTAAAATGAAATCTTTTTCGAATCTACCGCCATTTTCTGATTTTTGTTGAATTTTTAAAGATTAATTTTTCGCATTTAATTTATTAAATACTGATTCTTTTGATCACGTGATTTCTTTTTCTGGTACTTTAAACTAATTTATCGTCACGTGCATAACAACGAAATAGACAAAAAATATTTTTTTTTCTTGCTAATGCGGCAGACGATTGGAAATTATCCAAAAAATATTAAAAAACAGTAAAAGATATGTTCCTCAAACTGTACTATATTAACTGCATTATATTCTTTAGTATGTTCTAATAGATTTAATTTGAATACTTTCTTCTGCATTATTTTGTCTATAAAAATATCCGTTACGATTTTTTTATAAATATATTTTTTCGATTTTTTTACATAAATTGCATACATTTATCGTTGTATTTATTATAAATATATTTATACATATTTTTGGCATTACTTGCATACATTGACAGTTGTATTTAATTTGAATGTACTCCGTAGCAAAGTACGTATTTTCAGCTAGTCTAGAATATAATAACTATTTTGAATTCTAGTTTTTGATTAAAAAAAAAATATTTTGTTTCAGATTATTCATCTTTGGAAAATAATTATGGGGAAATTCCCGGCAGAGCAACGAGTAAAAATAATCGAATTTTATACAGAAAATATACCATCAATTGTACCAATCCAAAGATATTGCATTTGTTATTCTGGGACCAGAAAACAAACGATCCCAAAACGAACGCTACTCAACATATTCAAAAGCAGTGGGCTATGAATGATTTACATCGTGCTGAGAAACCACGTTCAGTGAAGTCTCAGGATAATATTCAGCGTGTACGGAGGAGCATTGAAGAAGAGCGTTCAATATCAACCCGGAGACCTCAGTATCTGGGCATAGCCCGAAGCTCACTACAGAGGATTCAAAGGATTCTGAATTTATTCCCGTATTAGGCGCAGGTAGTGCAGGAGTTGAGTAGTTAGAAATGATTTCCAAGAAGTGTATTTATAGATTATAAAAGAATAAATTTGAACCTTTAATAAATAAAATAATTATTCTATTTTAAAATGGTCGTGTGACTTTTCGACCACCCTGTACTAATTAGAGGTCCTAAGAGATAAATTATCTTTTGGACTGATCAGTCTTGTAGAATCTTTTTTCTTCTTCTTTCAACAATGTTTTAATACCAATCGTGTAAAAATTTAATATTTTTCTGAATTTCAAATTCATCATTTATATTTGACTGCATTTTTGACTGTAGACTAGATATTATTTGCTGCAAATGCTCTAGAGCAGCGGTTCTCAACCTGGGGGGCGCGCCCCCCTGGGGGGGGGCGTAGAAGAATTTCAAGGGAGGCGTGAGTTTTTTTTTCCAAGATTGACCGACCTCCTCGGTGATAAAAAAATCTTCCATTTCAACAGATAAATGAATTGAAGGACCTTATATCAGGGCATTTGGTAGCATTGAAAAATGAAATTGCAGACTATTTTCCAGATATTAGTTCAGAGAATTGGGAATTTAAGTTGGCAAGAGATCCTTTTATAATAGACGTGGATGTACTTCCTGATCATATTCAGGAACAGGCAATTGACCTACAATGTGATTTTCAAGCAAACGCGGAATTCGAAAACATGGATGTTGAAAATCTTTGGTTACGCTATTTTTCTGTCTACCCAGAAGTTGCTTTGGAAGTTTTTGGGTTGTTAGGGCAGTTTTCAGCCACATATCTTCGTGAATCTGGATTTTCAGCATTAACATACATAAAGTCAAAATATCGAGCAAAGCTGGACGTTGAAAGTGACCTGAGGTATGCTTTGTCAGAGTTACAACCTAATATTCAAAAACTTGTCAAGGACAAACAATGCCAGACCTCTTATTAATGTTGTGAAAGTGATGGGTATTACATGTCAACCTCACCTAGATCTCTGATTACCTCAAAAATATTTGATCTGTATTTCATTCTTTGATTTCATATGTTCTAATAATAATAATATGTTCCAAATTAAGATATGTGTAGTAATATTAAATTTTGTGTATGAAATTATTTATTCTATATTTTCATTTAATAACCATCTTCAGTTTCAAATTCTGATTGTACTACTTGTATTGACCACATATGGAGGTGGTGATGGGGGAGGCGTGACCTCACATCAGTGTTCAAAGGGGGGCACAGAGCCTGAAAGGTTGAGAACCCCTGCTCTAGAGTAAGCTACCCCAAGTTACTTCATAATTTCTACGGCACATGGTCATGGATGAAGGGTTAGTATTATTGTGAAATAGCTCTCGGAGGAGAGGTCAAACTCTTAATGGAACGAGAGTGTCTCAGACAGGATAAAGTAATAATTCTGCCACATTTTATCTAAGGATGTATTAATTCTTAATTTCTTATGTGCTCCCTAGTAATGAATAAAAATAGTCTGAATGTATTTAATACTTTCTACACCATATTTTGCAAAGTCTATTTTAAATTTTTGCACATTTGCAAATATTTCATTGTCCATGGGATAGTGTTTACCAACGTGGCAGGTACTTTCGTTCCGAGGCCAATTCGTGGGATAGTCAAAAAGGGAATGATTTCAATTATGATTAATAAATGATCTATAAATTTACAAAATATAAATAATTCACTACAGTAAACAGATCAAATGTATGCAGTGAAACATTAGTCTCTATCATATTTAATTATATACTTCAGGAATGAGTTTGCTTCCTCTCTGATTTTGGCTCTTTAGCTCGAGAGAGCTGTATTATAAGCAGCAAGTGTCTCAAGGTGACCGCAGCTTCTGTGTTTTACATTATTTTCTATTCAAAAGTATTGCTATTAAAAAATTGTATCTCTTTGGTTTATTTTATGACCGCAACATATACTCGAATGATATTGCTACAGTGGAAATGCTGAGTATAAGGCTTGAGTATTGTATCCCACGACACCTTAGCTTTTTACATTTTTTTACCTTTAAAAGGAACTTATGGATTTTTCAAAGAAAATATTTATAGCCTTGTGTAGTTTGGTTTACGTAAATCATATTTTTACGATACAGACTTTATGTGGGTGTTATATTAGGATTTTTCTCTCTGACAGAAACTGTATCAAAACTTATTAATAAATAAAACAACCAAGCTCTTGTTTATGGCATTTAATTAAATGTTAGGCTTGGCATTTAATTAAATGTTAAGCTTAAGGCTGCGGTATACTAACCCTATTGGATTAACTCACCTCAGTGTTAACCTATGGAGAAAATTTGTCTATTATTTACATCTACACAAATGCTGATAATCCAATAAAAATGGTATTTTCAGAAAACTTGAACTTTTTTGCACCTTGAAACAGGATTCATTTTATAAATTTCGTCCTCCAAAGAAATTAATTAACATTTAAAACACACTATATCAGATTTTTTCCCGAATAATTTAAATTTAAAAATATTTGCATTAAAAAAAACGAAAAATGCCCCAAGGTGCAAGATTTCTTTCTCTATTACAGAGTACAATTAAAAAGAAATCTATAAATCCAAGTCGGCAATCCTTGGACAAATTTTCTCCATATGTCAACATTGCGAGGTGAGCGAATCCAATAGGGTTAGCACACAGCAGCCTTATTGTTTCTTACTTAAAAAAGGGAAACATATCTGGATAAATTTAATATTTGTTGATTATTAAATTTAGCTAGATATAAGAGCCAGTAATAGTCTTACTATGCACTTACCCTTACAATATCTCCAATGAGCGAAGCATTGAACATATTGTCTAACTTCACATCTTCATTTTCAAGAACATCCTGTGTCAGAGAAAATAGTACGATAAGAAAAATTACGAGTGGAAAACTGAACAATTTAATTAAACACCGGTAAATAAAGTGACTTGTCTGAAAATCATTAGATATGTTAAAAAAATTAATTGAGAAAAGAGAAAAGAATTCTTAAATGAGTACATTGTAATTATGAATTATATAATTATTAAAAATAGCAAGCTGCCTTTTGTTGAAAAAAAATGTTTTTGACATTTTTAGGAGTAAATAAAAGTATGCAAGAAATATTTTTAAACTTATTTTCTGCTGA
The DNA here is from genome assembly GCA_907164885.2 of Dolomedes plantarius. Taxonomy (NCBI): domain Eukaryota; kingdom Metazoa; phylum Arthropoda; class Arachnida; order Araneae; family Dolomedidae; genus Dolomedes; species Dolomedes plantarius. Next base: position 96,829,022 of record OU015496.1, read on the forward strand.
AAATAAGGGTATTTTATGGTTTAATATAAACAAAAATATACAAGTGGAATTATTTTTTCTTAAAGTTCAATACAATTAGAATGCTTTCAAGTGAATCATTCAGCCGTTGGACGTGAAATGCAAATGGTAGCTTATTTGAAAGGACCAATTATATTTTCATCTTCTGTTATTAGTTTTACAAATCTATGGAATCGGCGACTTCAGAAAATCAAAGGATCAATAAAATTTTCCAATCCTATTATTAACTGTATGAGTTTTAGAAACACCTGCTTTTTCTTCCACACTCACTTGAGAAGGAGTATCATCTAGATATTTCCGTTTGGTTCAAGAAAATTAAGAAATATTTGCTTTTTGTGGATTACTGAAGTAATCAGGAGGTGGAATGAATTATTTCCCTCCCACCCTCATCGGAAAATCGAAAGAACCTATCAAATGAACGATAAACTATTTCGAAAGTATGGATTAATTACGATAGCTTTTTGGGTTAAATATTATGAAGTTACGTCGAAATACTAAGCAAGGACTTTACCCTTCATAAAAGAGGCATTTCATAAACTCACAACTCGTGGTCGCAGTGTCTAAAAAAAAGAAAAGAGTTCTCATCACAAAGAGGAAATTTCGTAACAAGAAATTTTGCTACAATACGCCTTTGTCGATAATTCTTATCTCTATCGATAAATGTTTTAGATAAGTGCCTTGAAGTTAGACAATCACTTGAAGTAGTAAGTATTGAATCCCCATGTTACGTTATATCTTCATGATATTTATACAATGACACATTAGTGAATGCTTATAAATTAAATTCTGTAATTTCACCATATTAAAGTACATGTTTGAATAAAAAAAAGAAAGCGTAGTTTTTCAAGCTTTGAAAATTTCCCTAAATAAATTTTTCATACGCTATTAAGCAGCAGATATTATTTGCTATAAAATTAAATTTATTTTTCGAATAATTTAGCTTTAAAGAAAGAAATTTTGGAAACATGTTCTCTATACAAGATGAATTTGGAAAAGAGCTGTAAAATCCTTTGTATAAGCTAAAAAATATTCATTTAGAATAGTTAGAAAAGATTTGCATTTTTCATTTCCCTACTGCATATTTCACCTATGTAATTTATTTTTTATTCATAAAGATAAATAAAAAAATAAATTACGAAACCAAGTGAATCGGGAATATGATTTGGGAATCAACAAGTTGCAAAAGGGATCCGACATTGCCTGATATTTTAATGAGAAAGCACAGTTATTTACCTACGTTTAGATATCTACTCTCAGGTTTAAGAAATAGGACTCCAAAATACGGGTTGGATTATTTGTAAACACAAATTCTAGAAAGATTCAGCATAATTTAGCATGGGAATTGAAGCTGTATGAGGAAAAAATATATCCTCCTGATTCTTAAGTTCCTTTTCTGCAGCGAGAAAGATGTAAATTGGATTTCAAGGTTTATATGAACACTTCTCGAAAAACTCAAAACATTTTTCTTGATTCTTGGTTGTATGATTCTATTTAACCTTAAGGCTCATATATATATATATATATATGGCAAAATTTTAAAATTTTGAGTCATCTGAGTTTATTTTTATATCCATCTCATTATCTCCCCCTTTTTTTGCAAAAAAATAAGCCAGCATAAATCTTACTTTCAAACTTCCTCTGGAACAGTATTCTGTTATGATGCAGATGTTTGGAGGTTCAATGCAGGCTCCAATAAAAGGATTCAAGTTGTCATGACGCAGGTCTCTCATCTAGAGAGAAAAAAATGCGAAAGATTCAGTTCTTTGAGAGAAACAATTTAAATCTTGACAAAAACCCAACTTACCTTCCTTTTCCTTCAAGGTAAAGCTAGATAATTTGAATTATTGGAGGTCTCATAGCATTCCAATAAGTATTTTTCCCTCTGATTCAAAGAAGAAAATTTATTAATACATTTTGAGACAATATATCCCAAAAGGAGATGAAATCACTATGAAATATTTCATCTGTATATCCCACCCCCATCCCTCCATCAAGCGAACATTCCTACTACAAATGAAAACATTTTCATCAGTCGAGTCTACAAGAACACGTCGACAACTAGTTATAGTTAGAATGTCGTTAACTTTCGTTTCATCATGATTCCAGCACTTTACAGGTTGACCCAACATCAGATTCGGTCGATCTGATGTAATCGACCATTGTGTGTGCTATAGCGGCAAAGTTACATTGGATTGCTTGTGGTTCAAAGATGGATATTGAAATATAACGCGAATGCCTGAGTTAGCATATTACTCAGAAAATCCTAGATTTTTGGACCTGAAATAAATATTTTATTATCTGCGAAGCGCCATTCCTCAACTCAGTGAGTACGAATACTAGATTCCTCATCTAACTTGAAGATCATTATCCTCTTGAAGACGTTCGTAACGTCATACTTAACATGCTTGCAATCCTTGAGCGCATGAATTACTTCTCGTGCAAAGTAGTCTAGAGATCCTAGGCTTTAACTCTTAAAATGCAGTGTATTCCAGATCACTATGCCTTAACTCAGAAATAATAAAAAACTGGATACTCTGTATTCTTATGTATGAGGAGCTATTTGTAGCATTATATTGGATGTAGAAAAGTACATCTATACTTACTATGATCGTGGTTCTTTGGGAAAACTGGATATAATAGTCAACTATGAACAGGTTATAAGTTTTCTCGCAATATCTTTTATAGAAGATATTCATCTTCTATAGCAGATGAATTTGGTAGAGGGCTTAGAAAATTTTTGTATAAGTTAAAAATATTCTCTCAAAAGAGTTAAAAATCTTTGCATTTTTCATTTCCCTACTGAATATTTTACCTTTGTAATTTTTTTAGTTTATAAAAAAAAATAAAAAAAAATAAAAACGAAGTGAATTGGGAACTTGATTTGAAAATAAACAAGTTACAAAAGGGATCCGACATTACCTGATGTTTTAATGAGAAAGCACAGTTATTAATTGTACAGCAATAGAAAAAAAAGCAATCATTTACTTACATATAACTTAATAACAATGTTTTTTTATACATTGTTATTAAGTTCAAACGACAGTTCCTTATTAAAAAGTTGCTGAACTATAAATAAATGCATGTATTCCTTCGGTATCCAATATGTATTCCTTAGCATACCACCGCCGACAAGTAAGGTGGAGGGGAAAGAATTTCAAAAGGAGCATGTTTATTACGGACTAACAAGACGCAGTTAATAAAATCCTTGAACCAGTGATTCTAAATCTTTTTCTGTTTAGGCCCCCTCCCTTTAAATGACATTCAGACCCTACCCCCCCCCCCCTCAAGTGCGTACATACATTTTGAAAGATTGAAATGTGTGGCAAAAATAATACAAAAAAAACAAGGAAAAAAAATAATGTTTAAATATAAGGAGAGTAAATGGGGAAAAAGTAAAACTAATAAGATGGTTGATACGGTTTTTCTTTCATAAATCTTTTAATATTTTGCCTCAGATGAGACAAAGTTCATCTAAGGTTGTTCTCCACATCCAATCATTCACGATGTTTAGATTTCCTGTTAACAAGGGCAGAAAAGGCAGATTCACACAGATATTTTGAAAAAAGCTGTAGGGACAAAAAAGCCAAATGAAGGCTTGTATTTTAAGAGTGCCGAATAAAGAATCTTACAGTAAACAACACAACAGCGCTATGCTGTTTACATTACTATCTCATTGCAATTATAAAATAATTTAAAGAATATGTAAAGTTTCAAAAATAGATAACTATCACATACCTGATCACTGACTATAATTTTCATTTTCACAAGTCTTGTTTAAAAACGCTCTGCACATATTTTTTGCTAACCTGCCGTTGCCCCCTGAATATCCCCCCCCTCCAGGTAGGCTCGCACCTTAGGTTGAGAACCCCTGCCTTAAAGGAAGGAAACTAGCATTTTATACGAATTATTGGGTGAAATTTAGATCTCTGGGAGATATAAACGGTCCATCGAAGCTGGGTACGCTGGTGATGTATACCTTCGCATAAGTGACGCCTCTAGTAGGGTTTGTTTTCCATGGCAATATTTCTCATACAAATTTACTTATTCCTTGGGCTTTGGAACAAATATATATCTATAAGCAGATTCTTACCACTTTCAGCTCTTTCTTCATTTTTCTTGTAATGTCTATATTTTTCTTACGCAGACACTTCACTGCCAGAAGTCGTCCCCTGTAGATTCCGACTGTAGTGTAGATACTGGAGTACCGGAAATCCCCCTCCACGTTGGAGCTGAGGGATACTTGGCTTGTACGAATTAATGGGGATACGTTCTTGGCAAGAAAAATTATGAAGTAAAAATGAGACAAAAGGGAATAGAGATAGACAATTATAAACAATACTTCATGTTAAGGCCACTGTTTCAAAATCCGGTACACAATCTAAACCTTCTACACAACCGTGAGATAACGTTTGCAGGTCCTTAAGGTCCAGAGACACACACATATATATATATATATATATATACTAGCATTATTGCCCGGCGTTGCCCGGGTAGATATTTAGATATGAAATTTTTCATGCATTCCATCAAAAAAATACTGGGCTGCACCCCCCGCTCTTCATGTTCATCTGGCCAGACAGAATGCGATTAGCGCGTTTCTACTGAAATGATATACAAACCATAAGAAAGAAAGAAACTTTGAGCCTGCGGACCTTCGTCTGATTATACGTCTGATTTTATTGAGAATTAATAACACAGTGTTGCGTAATTCGAACGTTTGGATTGAATAAGTTTACTGTTTAATTATATTTGTTAGATACTGTTTAATTAGATTTAATTAGATTTGTTTGATCCACTGTTTAATTCGAAATAAGTTTTATAATTTGCATTTGCCTTTATTATTTAATTTTCCCTTAAAAACGCAGTTTTTTCCACATCACCCAAGAGGTAAAGTGCAAGATGCGTTATACCCTTTATTTGATCAAAATAAGGCGGGATTCCACATGAAGCCTATTTTCCTTACTTTGGTGATTCGGTTTTTTATTGTCGACAGGCCAAAAACTGTGTAAAAAACAAATTGTAAATCGGTTTTTAATTTTTCCAAGGCCAAAAACCGTAGGAGTGTGTACCTGGGGAGGCAGGGCCAAAGGTTATTGTGCCAACCCTCTTCTCCCCTGCGCATCGGAATTTGATTGATAACGCAGCGCCCAACTTCTAGCATGCAGAAATACTATTCTTGGTGAATAAAGTGTTGTGGTGAAGGGGCTGTATTCACATTTAAGTGGTACGCGCACTTCTTAGGGCCACAAAAATCATTAAAAAATTAATTTAAAAACTGATTGAGCCCCAATTTTCGTTTTTGCTGCGATAACTTTCTCTGGTCCTAAACATTAACTGTGCCGAATTTGGTCCCGGTGGGTGAAACAGTCTAGGATTCTATAGCGGACAAACAAACAAACAGACGAGCTCTTATATATATATATATATATATATATATATATATATATACATATATATATATATATATATATATATATATATATATATATATATATATATATTTATATATATATATATGCGTGTGTGTGTGTGTGTGTGTTTGTTTGTGTGTTTGTTTGTTTTTGTTTGTGTTTATACCCCTTGAAATTTGAAATAAGAATCAAGCTGTTCGCAAATCAAATTATTGCGGGGGCAAAATAAAAACACATTTCAATACGGCCAATCAGCTTTACATGCAAACACAAGTGAAATAGCCATGATAAAATATGAGAGTGAAAACATTAAATTTGCGATAGAAATCTATATGTGAAGAATGGGATTTTTTTAATAAATGAATAAATTATATAATATGAAGCCTTCTATAGGAAATATACATCAGTGAAACTTACTTTTGAAGTTTTTGAAGAGTTTGTTGTCGGCGTGTATTCATTGATTTCTATGTCCTTGTAATCAATTTTCCATAGAAGGCTGTCAAGTTCTTTTTCGTATGCCCAGTATCTGGCAAATAATTAAAAGTAATATTGTATAGGTTATTCATCATATGCGTTTATTATGGATTTGTCAAAGTAGAGCATCTTATGTGATGAGTGGCAAGCAATCGATTTTGATTTACAATAATACAGGAACAGAGTCGAAAGTGAAACGTCGACTCTTGCCTTTCAGTGTTTGTGAACACTGGAATTCTGTAATGATTATTAAAATCTCCCCTTTTATAAAAAAAATAATAGCAAAGCATTTTTTGATCCTCATAGATCAGATTGGTTATTCAGGCCTGTAGAAATAATACTAATAAAGGTTACGATAAGTTTTGGCAAAATAAGGAAATATTCAGGTGCTTAGAACAAGTTATTTTACTAGAAATAGAACTAAAGGAAATAATTTCTTTAATCCCTTTCCAAGTACCTTTTAAGTTGTTTAAGCTCACTATTCAGTTTCTGTCAAGGGAAGGATTTTTAGACTTGGGTACAGATTGCGTTTTGCATCGTAGACATAACAACATCTTGAGGCGCATACTGTAAAGTTTTGCTAAATACCATACTGAATATTTAGAAGAGAAAATTGTTGTTTAAGGAACGAGTATTTTCGATTATGCAAGAAAAATGCATTGCTATAGTACCGCTAGCACTATAGCAATATTATTAGAGAACTGCCAAGAAGTTGTGGAATTATTCAGAGACATGAGAAGGGCCAGCATTAAGGAATTTGCCTTCCCGTAGAATATCATATTTTGCCTGGGGATTATGATCAATATTAAAAAAATATACAATAGAGTTTTAATATGAAAAAAAGGCATTTTAAAGTCTGGTTTAAAAGGGAATAAATTGCAGTTTTAGATTTACTTTTGTATAGTTTTGCCCCCCCCCCTCCCTAAAAAAAGAGAAAAACCATTTGCTTTCCCGTGAGAATTCCTGCGTTGCACCGTAGGTGAAGCCGTCCTGAATGTGAGCATATTATGCTGAAAATTTCCTATAACCGAGGACCACTGAAGGATAACTGATGTCATACTTAATAGATAAAAAGAATCTCAGCGGTTCCATTGGCTCGCATTTTATTTAAAGTATTGTTTGCAATAAGGTATTTGCACGCAGCAAATTACACCTTAACGCTTGATAATACGGAGGACAAAACTTTTTTTTTTGTTAAACATATGGATTATCAAAACTCATACGGATATGCTTGCCTAAACGATTGCGCCATTGTTAATTAAAGACAACAGAGCTACACGTGTAAAACGAATAGGAAGGATATCTACTTTTTCCTTTCGGGATTACATCAGTAACGTTTTGCGTTTCAACTGTCTTATTTATAGATAAGGTTCACATGAAAACATTTAAATCCCTGCTCCCTTTATTTATAGTTCCGAAAAAAAAAACTAGCAAGGGTGTCCAGAAATAACTGAGGACAAATTTCATTTGTATCTGTTTTCGTTTGTAAAACTCTTCTCAGGATGGAAACATTCAGTATTGTCTATGGACCCGGAAGTGGAATGAGTCCAGAGAAAACTATATTTTGAAATTAAGTTTATACTTGTCAGACAAAATGGATGCAAATTTGCTTATTATGCTAAAATTTTATTTTAAAAGTAAACATTTTGGTTATGGGGTAATAACGAGAATAAACGCCTGTTCACATAGGATTCCGGTAGCGGAATCGTTAAAGCATTGAAATATATTTAACCAATGACAAACCTTCAAACGATTAGCAACGGAACTTTTAACGCCTATGATGGGTTTATTTCCGTCTCAGCGACATCTTTCCTTTTACGCTTCTTCTACCGGACTCCTATGTGATCAGGCCCTTAGAAGGCTTGTAATATCCATGAGGACAGAGAAATTCAGATAATTATTAGTGAAGATATGGAACGAATTTCCAGATCACTAATGATTGTCGCTGCAGTTTTTTTCAGGTAAAATCCTCTGAAGTGAAAGTAAAATTATAAATGACTGCAATAAAGTATTAATGAACTGCATAAAAAATTTTAAATTAAAATCATGGGTTCATGCCATCCCTTATTTTTTGGCACATTTTTCAATCAGAAAGAGACCTAAGTAGAATATGAGGGAAACCAACCGATTATAATTTTGTAGTTTACATATGTTGTTGTTCCTAATGCCGTCTGGGAGGAAGTTCCAGAGAAGGTCCATGCTGGCTAAGTAGTGCGGCTCAGGTCTATAATAAAACCACAAGGATCGGAGTTCGACTTGGCTAGGTGCCACCACAATTTTGACCGAGAACCACCAGGACGACATCTGGGGGTAAGTGGGTGGGGATCGTACGTTTCCCACCCATTTAACTCATAGAATGACTTCCGGTATACGGATTTAACGTGCCCATATCCGGCCTAGACACGAAGGTATTTAATGGCACTTGTCGAAATTCGATCCGAGCACCCTCAGCCGACGCGCTACCACTAGGCTACCTCGGGCCCAAGTAGTTTACATATGACCACTTTTAACTTTAAAATATATTTTTTTTACATGGAGACAGCGTTATATTATTTTTTAAAGTACTTAATTGTTTGAGCTGGGAAAAAAATCCTCTTACCTATAACTAATCAAAAGGACGAGTAGTAACACTGTAACCATAGCTCCAAATATGAAGATTGCCAATTTCCACACTGAAATATAAAAGTTCAAATTACAGTCGATTCCCATTCATGTAAGCCAGTGAAAGGAAATGATTCTCTTCCGGCAAATCTTATTTACAATCCTCTTTCACTCGTTAAATTTGATTGCCGATGATTTTAAGCACTTTGCAAACAGCGCAATAACAAGCTAACCTTTTAACTTATTTATACAAAGTAATATTTTCAAGAAGTGTATAGAGATTCTTTGCTCACTTCTACCCAGACTTGGGTGTATATAATTTGAAGTAGCACTCTATTTGAATTATATACAAACACAGTTTATACATGAAATAATGTTTATTGAATTCGCTGCACATATAATTGGCTTTTACAGCAATAAGCATGCGTACTACTTGTACGGAATGTAAATACAGCTTTTAAGGACAATATATTTTTATACTCACGAACAGTAAGTCAAACCAGCAGTACTGCCACGTAAACTTCTGGCCCGCTAAGCACTAGCGCAGCATAACACCTTTTTTCAACCTTAACAACAACTCCCCCCCTTTTTTATTAATGACGCTGCGTGGTATTTATACTAAGCGCGTATGCCAAAATTAGCATATCTAAAGCAGCTTCTTTAATTCACTCAAAAGTTCGATTCTTGTGAATCGAATCTTGTGTATACCTTACACTGGCCTCCCTCGAAAAAAAAAATTAGGTAACTGAGGTCTGAACGGCTTCAGTTAACTAATTGAAAACGCGTGCTGGTCTGACTTTTTACATAATGGGTGGCAAAGCCAAAAAACCTTCCACACGTTGTGTGGGGGAAAAACGCCACTACCATTTTACAAAACTAACCCCGAAGGGTCCAGGTGACACCATTACACAGTGGATTTGCAGAGTTGCGGATACTGGGCTGGCCAACTGCGCCCTAAAATATCTATTTTAATTAAAAGTGACAACACAATTGCACAGCATGACATTTCTTGACTGTATCTGCTCTCCCCCAATTTATAATGTACATGTGTTATGATTTGCGAAGTTAGTATGTTAGTTGTTTGTTATCTGTAGTTAGTATGTATTATTTTTTTTTTCACTACATGTCCCCTTCAAAAATTTATAAAACAACAGTATACCGTTTTTTTTCAGTGCCTCACCACTTCCCCTCAAAATGTTTACACAGTATATACACTGGGGAACTTCAAACCAATTTGGTTCGATTTTATTAAAGGGTGGGAGTTAGAATAAGAGAATTGATACAAGACTTGTTCCTCATGAATGCAGCAACTTCACTGCACCAGTTTGTCCAATCCGCTGAACCTCTCTTGATGGTCGCAGTCCTAGTAAAGGGGTTCGTTGACCGTGTGGGCATCCTTCGTGCAGCAGGTCGTTGGTCCTGAGGCGCTGGTCCGGCTTGACGATGGACTGGAGGTCTCTTGGGAGGAGGATCTTGTTGGGCGGCAGAGATCTTTCGTTTCCTTTGCGTCTGCTTCCCCCGCTTGCGTGGATGTTCGAACGGCTGAGAGTCAGGCGCCGACGATGGAGAAGTCATGGGAGTCTTTCTTTTAACTCCTGACCGGGGTTCCTGTGCAGGAGTGGAGCTGCTTCCCTCATGCAGGTTATCACCGGAATCGTGAGTAGGGGGAGGACGGTCTTCGTTGGTGACCCCCGAGGGTCCAGCATCTTGTGAACCTTGTGAACCTTGTTGCACTTGATTTAAAAACAGGGTATAGTCTGCACGGTTTATATACCTCTTAATCTGGTCTATATTTGCGGGAACTTGCTGTTGGCCTTCTTGTAAGGTAACCACTGGGCCTGCTACCTTTTTTATTTGGTACGGACCTTGAAATTTCGGGCAAAATTTCCCGACTATGCCTTTACTGGCGTTAGATAGTGAGTGGGTGGCTTTTAAAACCCATTGCCCAACTTCAAATTTCTCCTCCCTACGATTTTTATCGTAGTATATCTTCTGTTGCTTCCGCATCTGGTCATTAACTTGCTTGACCTCGCGAAGCATCTCCTGAATATCAGCTAGTTGAAATTGAGGCGCTTGCCCCGGTACGAAGAATAGACTGTCTAAAGGGGTGATAATCTTTCTGCCTAGAAAAACTTCGGCAGGTGTTTTGGCTGTCGAGTCGTGGACGGCCGAACGTAATGCAAACGCAAACTGCTGTATATGTTGATCCCATGTTTTATGATTGTTTTGTATAAATGCGCGAATCATTTTAACTACATTGCGATTTACCCGCTCCGCAATATTCGACTGTGGTCTATAAGTGACCATTTTTGCATGTTTTATTTGAAGCCTGCGACACAGGTCCGTGAAAACTTCGCTGACAAACTGAACACCGTTATCGCTAATAATTTTTACAGGGGCACCATATCGCAAAACATAATTATGTGTAAATGCATCAGCAACTGCTTTGGCTGAGGCTCTACGCAGGGGTATAATTTCGGTCCATTTTGAAAAATGGTCGACTATTACGAGTAAGAACCTGTATTTTCCACTTGCACTACGGGGATATGGGCCTAATAAATCTATCCCTACGATTTCATTAGGGAACGTGGCCACGATACTTTGTAAAAAACCCGCGGGGTGGTAATTTGTGTAGTTAGTACGCTGACAAGTGTCGCAGCTTTGAACGTACTGGGTGACCCACTTCCTCATTTGGGGCCAGTAAACCATCTCATTAAGTCGAGAAAAAGTTTTTCGAATACCCATATGGCCGGCTGTAGGTAAATCGTGAAGAGTATGTAGAATGTGTGTTCTCATTGAACATGGAATGACGGGACGAATTTCACCATTCCGATTTGTGGATGATTTGTAAAAAAGGAGATCATCGACTAGTTCATAGTTCTGTGCTCTACCCTGTATAGCATGCAAATTAACTCCGGAAAATTGTTCGGGGTTTTCTAGGTATTTAACTATATCTCCGAATTCCAGGTCTTTACGAAGTTCTTCTTTTAACTGAGTTTTATTATCTAGCACAATAGAAGTGAGCATTTCACATTGAGTTATCGACTCCCCCTCTGGGTCTCTGCTTAAAGCATCCGCTACCAGATTTCCTTTCCCCGGACGATGCTCAATGATTAAGTTGTATTCCTGGATCTTTAATGCCCAGCGAATGACACGAGGCGTAAAATTTTTGCCAGAGTATAATCGGGTTAAAGCAGCATGGTCAGTTATAACCCGAACCGGCTGTTCTGAGAAATAACAGCGAAATTTTTTGAGTGCTACGACAATAGCCAAACATTCCCTTTCAGTGGTTGTATAGTTTCGTTCTGCGGAATTTAAAGTTCGCGATGTGAAAGCGATAGGTTGGTTTTCCTGCATTAGTACAGCGCCGATTCCGACATTAGAAGCATCCGTTTGCACTACGAATTGTAGCTTGTGATCTGGATGGCGTAGTACCGGAGCTTGGATCAATTTCTGCTTTAATGTTTGGAAGGCGTTCTGGGCTTCGGAACTCCACGTAAATTTAGTGCGTTTCTTTCGCAATTTGTAAAGCGGTTCGGCGACTTCCGAGAATGCAGGTATAAATGTGCGGTAATATGAGCAAAGACCAAGAAACGACGAAAGTTGTTTTCCCGTTTGTGGGATTTTAAACGCTTTTACAGCATCGATTTTAGATGAATCCGTTTGAACGCCCTGACGCGTAATCTTGAATCCTAAATACGGTAGTTCTTTGCGGACGAACTGACACTTTTTTGTATTTATTGTTAAGCCAGCCTGTTTTATCAGAGAGAGCACTTCCTGTAAAAGAGCTAAGTGCTCGGTTAAAGTTTCCCCCGTAATAATTATGTCGTCGAGGTATACGGCAACGTTCTTTCCTAAAACAGGCCTTAGTACTATATCCATAAGTTTTTGGAATGTGCCAGGTGCCCCATTGAGTCCAAAGGGCATGCGACGAAACGCAAAAGTGCCTTTTTTTGTTATAAACGCCGTTTTTTTAACGTCTTCAGCAGCCATAGGTACTTGGAAAAACCCGGATGTTAAATCTAAAGTGGTCATGTATTTAAATGACTTTAAACTATGAAGAATATCCTCAATTATTGGCATAGGATATGTAGAGAATTTTGTTACTTTATTCAGCCCCCTGTAATCAACTGCAAATCTCCAGGCTTCGGGATCAGTAATAGGCAAGTTGCCTTTTTTTCGACATAACACAACCGGACTTGCCCACGGACTATCGACCGGCGAAATAATATTTTGGCGAAGCATTTTATCAATATGAATGTCTATAACATTCTGCTTGTTTGTATCGTACCTATATGGGCGGGCACGAATTGGGGGACTGTCTCCCGTATCAATTTTGTGAGTTGTAACATGAGTAATACCTGGCTTGTCTGAAAATACCTCGGCAAATTTGTTTAAAGTAGTCTGTAAACGAACTTTTTCGTTTTCTTTTAAGTCCGTTTTCGATAAGTCAACCGGAACGGGCAGCACAGCTTCTTTGGACTGTTGGTGCATCTGCACCGAGATAGAATTCTGCTTGAAATTTAGTGCTACATTACACGAGTAGCAAAAATCAATCCCTAGGATAACCTCCAGTTGCATATTTCGCATTACATGAAAAACAAGGTTGTTTTTTTGGGATTGTATACTAATGTGTGTCAATAATGAGCCTAATATTTGACATTCTTCACCTTGAGCTGAAAGTGTTCGTAATTTATTATGTGTGTTTAAGCGCTTCATGTCGTAATGCGATTTGAAGTACTTTTCTGACATGTACGACCTTTCGCTGCCGGTATCAAGTAAAGTTGTTATGGGAATTGAATCAATTTGCAAGTGCACATAAGGTAGTTGCACATTTTTTAATGTAAGCGCACTAATGTTACTATAACGTTGGGCTTTACTATCATGCCGTCCACGATGTCGATTTGAAACTCGCGAAAAATTTTGGCTGGGGTGTATAAAATCTCTCGTACCTGAATGACGGTGAGGGGTAGCGAAGAAATGTCTATTGTCATATGTAGCTAAAGCTTGAAGGAGGGTAACCTTGCTTGTAATTGTTTGATTATCTAAAAAATCTTGAACACTTGGCTTCAAACGTTGGATAACTATTTTTAAGATTATCGCTTCCGTCAACTCTTCTAAATATTCCTCACACTTGGAAATCTTTTCCGTAGCAAAATCTAACGCAGACTGACCTTCACGTTGCCTTAGCGAATAAATTTCCGCTTCAATTTCACTTTGATTAAAGGTCTTTGGAAAAACGCTAAGAAACTGTTGCTTGAATGACGAATAGTCAAAAATCAGATTACTGCTTTGCATGCATGTGTACCACTGAAATGCACTACCTCTTAAAGCGGCTAGAGCAATTTTAAGTTTATCCCCCTCTGGGGTGCATTGTTGCTGAAAGTAATGCTCAATTTTCTTTAGGAATTGGTTTGAGGGGCCGCCATTGAAGGTGGCTTCGAATGGCGCAATTTGCTGAACCATAATTACCCGAGGAAAATTTCCAGCAGGATTTTGTTCTACAACACTCATTTTTTAAATAGTATATAAGTACTTGCAACAATTTTATCAATATACGTACACAGTACACAGTTTTTAATTTCAATTATGTTCTTCGTTACAAATTTAACGCTAACTACCAGGGTATATATATTTTTCGGGCGCCAGTATAGAGATTCTTTGCTCACTTCTACCCAGACTTGGGTGTATATAATTTGAAGTAGCACTCTATTTGAATTATATACAAACACAGTTTATACATGAAATAATGTTTATTGAATTCGCTGCACATATAATTGGCTTTTACAGCAATAAGCATGCGTACTACTTGTACGGAATGTAAATACAGCTTTTAAGGACAATATATTTTTATACTCACGAACAGTAAGTCAAACCAGCAGTACTGCCACGTAAACTTCTGGCCCGCTAAGCACTAGCGCAGCATAACACCTTTTTTCAACCTTAACAACAACTCCCCCCCTTTTTTATTAATGACGCTGCGTGGTATTTATACTAAGCGCGTATGCCAAAATTAGCATATCTAAAGCAGCTTCTTTAATTCACTCAAAAGTTCGATTCTTGTGAATCGAATCTTGTGTATACCTTACAAGTGGTACATATTTGTATGGTCGAGATTTTCGCGGCGGTTTAAATGAAACATGGAATTTCCCTTAAGTATTTAAAATGCATGTTTATTATTCAATATGCGTAACATTAGTAGAGATTCTTTATTTTCAAATGTGCGTAAAAAAGTAATAATTCGAACAGGACTGTTGGAAAAGAATGAATATTCATGTGTTTAAATAAATTGTTATGGACTTCGTAAAGCTTTACTTTGGAACTTATTTGAACATACATTTATTAAATATGGCTCAGTTCGAGTTCTCAGAATAACGAAACAACTCGGATAAATGCAGTTAAAATTCCTACGAGGCAAGCAGATATTCATGAACTATACTTTATAAAACAGAAAAACAATTTTTAACGAAATATATATTTATAAGCCTATAAAAAGTAAGAATTGTTAGAAAAAGACAGTTAGGAAAGTATTCATATCATTTATATCTTTAGATAAGTTGATATGGGAATTTGTGAAACTTTTCTTTGAAACTTATTTGAACATACATTAATTAAATATGACTTAGTTCGAGTTCTCTGGATCATGAAACAAGTCGAATAAACGTAGCTAAATTCATAGGGTACAAGCAAATATTCATGAACTATACTTTTTAAAACTGAAAACAAATTTAACGACACATAAATTTATGAGCCTATAAAAAGTCTATTTTTGTATGGGCCCTCTAGGGATTTATCACGGTTACTTTTAACTTATATAAATATAATTCAGAAAATTCATTCATTTATATTTGTCAGTATACTTTTTAATAATTAATGATCATTCTGTGCAGCTAAATAGATTTATTGAAAGAAAAATATCAGTTATGGAAGAAATTATCTTTAAAATTCTATTATTCATCTTTTGGACCATTCCATGCTGGAAGTTAGGGAACACGCATAACGAGAAATTGCATATTCTTAAAATCCATAAAAAAAAAAGAAGTATGGCAACTAGTTTCGGAATAATTAATATGTTTCACCTTCGGACAAGCAGCATTAGGTGTGATTATCTCCGTGGACAGCATTTGTGAAATGTTAATAGAGAAAATCGCTCCTAATGCTACCCGGTGATTTTGAATCATGTTTTGAAAACAACTTTTACTGTTTAGCACGCATGCGTTAAGGGACAATTTAGCTAGTTAATTCGTTTATCTTTAGGTCATAATTTGAAATAGGGGGCTATACTTTATTGAAACGCTAACGGGAAAATTTAGAATATACATTAATTAATAAAGGTGGAACGTTATTATTACTTACTTACACACACACACACACACACATATATATATATATAGACGCACCCCTATTTTAAGTTCATTTTTTATGTCAAAAGGTGCGTCTTATGGTCTGAAAAATACGGTAGTTTACCGTAAAACAGATTTTCATTGCTTTAATATAAAAAAAAAATCAGGTATATACCACAGGCTTTATGACGTAAATTGATTGAAATTACAGGAAAGAACAAGAAACTCAAACTAGTTTTAGTATTTAAACAAACTCTTTCAATATATTTGTTTTCAAGTGTTTTCAGGGAGTTGAGAAACAACTTTATTTTTTTCTCTCACTTTCTCCCCTCACTTTCATTACGGTACACACGTATTTTACGAGCATAATACATACAAGATTGCTTAAGTCGAACACAAGACTGAGATTGTTACAGGTAAGGCAAGGCAAAGCCAAATTCGGCGGTATGGATTTCTCAGCAGAAAAATCATCACGTAATCTTCTATCTAGAGAAGGTATAGGGTCGAAACGAGAATTATGAAGTTCAAAACTTAAAAAGATCAAGAAAAACGAATCATCCCAAAGAAAGTAACAAAAATTTAGCTAACTCATAGTAACTACCCCCAATCAGTCTAAGTCAGTCATGAAGCAGTCCTTGAGTCTACTTGTGAAAACTCATTAAACTTGCATCAGATCCATGAACAAAAATTCGTATCTTGCCCATGGTATAACAGCTCAATGTTCAATTAAGGCTGCTGTGTACTAACATTATTGGATTCTTTCACCTCAACGTTAGCCTATGGAGAAAATTTATCTACTATTTGCATCTACATAAATGCTGGTAATCCAATAATAATGGTATTTTCAAATAACCTGAATTTTTCTGCACCTTGCAACAGGATTCCTTTTATAATTTTCGCCCACCAAAAATTTTATGAGCTTTTAAAGCACGCTATAACAGATGTCTACCCCGAATAATTGAAAATTTAAAATATTATTTCCATAAAAAAAAACGAAAAAGGTCCCAAGGTGTAAAATTGCTTTCTCTATTACGGAGTACAATTTTAAAAAAAAATCTTTAAATCCAAGTCGGCAGTCTTGGGACACATTTTCTCTATAGGTTAACATTGAGGTGAGCGAATCCAATACTGTTAGTACACAACAGTCTTAAGGCTGCTATGTACTAAGAAAAAAAATCGTATTTCCTCTTCTTGCAGACTCTTGTGGTGGGAGGAGTCCAGTTGACAGTTCGAAAATTCCACCCCCCTTAGGATTGACATTTTGAGGGATTGTAATGGCTCTCTCTCTATAGGGGGGTTAAGCGCTGCCTCCAAATTTTTTATTTAAAATATATTTTTGTCAACTATTTACAGGTACGTAAATGCTGATAATCAAATAAAATTGGTATTGTCAGATAGCCTGAACTTTTCTGCAAAGCGCTACAAGATTCATCTTATAAATTTCGTCCACCGAAGGAATTTATGAGCGTTTAAAACACACTATACCATATTTTCCCCCGAATAATTTAAATTTTAAAATATTAATTGCATTTAAAAAAAACGAAAAATGTACACAAACGTAAAATTTCTTTCTCTATGACGGAGTACAATTTAAAAAAAAATCTTTGAATCAAAGTCCGCAATCCGAGGACAAATTTTCTCCATAGGTTAACATTGAGGTGAGCGAATCCAATGGGGTTAGTACATAGCAGCCTTAAGAGATTGCGTCAGGAAAACTATCAATTTAGAAGAACCCTCAAAAGTTGGCGATGTAGCTCAAACGAAAGTGCAGAGTCGTAATCATGACTGTAATGCGGTCAACAGGAATCGAAGCCACGACAAACGCGAGAAAATTCCATGACACCTCAGACAGGTAGGAAGGGAGTCAGAGGACCCGACGAATTCCGAGTCACATTTACTGTGTCCTTACAAATAAGGGCCATCTATGCAAATGTTTGTAACAAATTAAAGTACTTTTTGTGGGAAGGTTGTCCGAAAAAAAGTGAAACAAATTTAGACAACTGTCCCAGAAAGTAACGCTAAGTATATCTTGCATTATCCATCACACGCAAAGTGACGGTGGGAAACCTGCTCATTTTAAGTTATCAAAGCAAGAGGTGTAGAACAAAAGTTGTCGAATTGTTCTGTCTACAGTAAATAAATAATATTGACACTTTTAATACTATCTACGAGTAGTCTGAAAATCTAAACTCAAAGCTTATATCAGGACTGCCAAAAAATAAATTTCCTTTCTTGGTGATTTTAATTCAAAGGAACTTTTACGAATGACATATTTCAAAACCAAAGCTTATCCATTTTTAATATTCACATTAAGTTAGGCTACGTATTAGTGATGCTATATGATCCTAGTGCAAAACTGAATATAGAAATTTTTTCTACACTTAAGGGGACAAGGTACCTCAAACCTCGAATTTTTTTTATTTTCAATTTTTAACTCTATATATAGAATGAGAATAATTAATATTCTTTTTTATTGCGTTGACGACCCTTAGAATCCAAAATAAGGATCTTTCGGCAGAATAATGTCTGTTTTTCAAAACATTTTTCAAAAATGTTAGCATTATTCAAAATGTTCCTTGTGCATTCCATATCCTTTAAAAACCGTAGTTTTTTAATACTAGTTTACCATATAAATATAAACCTAATAGTGCCCTGAATTTTTTTTTGGCATGAATATAAAGCCCCAAATAACTTTTTCTTGAATCTGCCTGTTACTTTTTTATGTTTTTGGATGTTTTTATTTCATTTTGTGGTCTATAAATTTGAAAAATATTTGTGGTTTCAAAGAATGATGCACAGTTTTGTGACAAATACTTCCATTATCAATCCCGAGAAATTTGGAAGATATCAGAAGAAAATGAGTGCACAGGGAACATTTTGGAAAATTCTGGAATTTTTTAAGAATATTTTGATAAACAGGCCTTATTCTGTCCCCAAATACTTATTTTTTAATTCTAAGTGTCTTCAATGAAGTAAAGGTGAATATTATATATTCTCATCTATATATATAAAACAGTTCCGTAACTGACTGACTCACTGACTGACGTACAACGCACAGACCAAACCGCTGGACCTAAAGGGCTGAAATTTTGCATGGCGATTCTTCTTATACTGTAGGGGTGCACGAAGAAAGATTTTTGAAAAATTCTTAGATTTTTTAAAATTAAATTTTTAAGCTGTTTTAGTAACTTTTTTTAAGTTTGCATTTAAAATAATAAATTGAGGGTTATGGATTTTATATCACAAGAAAGACAATAAAAATTCCTTTACAAAGAAATCTTTTTCGAATCTTTATCTCCATTTTCTGATTTTTGGTGAATTTTTAAAGATTAAATTTTAGAATTTAATGTATTAAATGCTGATCACGTGATTTCTTGTTCTGGTACTTTAAATAAATTTATCGTCACGTCCATAACAATGAAACAGACAAAAAATATTTTTTCCCTTGCTAATGCGGCAGACGATTGGACATTATCCAAAAAAATATTAAAATACAGTGAATGATATGTTCCTCAAACTGTACTATATTAACTGTACTATATTCTTTAGTATGTCCTATTAGATTTAATTTGAATATTTTCTTCTACATTATTTTGTCAATAAAAATATCCCTTACGATTTTTTTATAAATATATAGGGGAGACCTGTGTACCTAGGGCTATCATGTACCTAGGGCTACCCCACTTTATTAGGAAAATATTTAGTTCTAGGTTTTATTACTCAGTTGGGTGAGTGGCAACAGTAAATGCTATTTTAGCAGCCAATTAGAAATCTTGGAGGAGAAAGCTGTGGCAAGTTATTAGTGAAAAACGTTTTTGCATGGTCTGAAGTAAAATTTTGCAGCTGATCTCTTTTATTGTTTTACAAAGGTAAGTCAAATACTTTTCTTTGAATTCTAGTACATAATTTTGTTCGTAACATTAAGTACTAAATGAGGTATTAAATAAGTCCCCTCTCCATGTAGGTTTTTCAGTAGAAGACATTTTGTATGAAATTACCTAGTCTTGTACCTAGGTCCATAGTTGCCTTGTACCTAGGTCCATGGCCCTAGGTACAACTGTAATCATATCCTGTATGTTGTTATTTTATTGAAAAAGTTTTCATAATAAATGGAGGAAAAATCTGAACAATTTTGGTTTAGTTAAGTTATTTTTTATATTGGATGTTATTTAAATAGAAGGGTTACTATATATTTTGCTCTGGAACTCTCAATGTGCTTGACTTACAAAAAATGTTTGCTACTATTATTATTATTCAGGATTATTAATTTGTTTATATAAACATGAGAATCTCTTTAAAAAAATATTTATAAAAGCAAAAGTATAATTCTAAATAAGGTTTATACGATATTTTAATTAAATTTCCAACCTTTATCCTATTTTCATATCACAAATTCCTAATTTACCAGTAGGGTAATTACAAATTCGTTATTATTTCTTTAAATGCCTAAAAATCCTGATGGAAGAAAGCGGTCAAAGCCTAATGCATACAATGTAACTGCAGCTGCAGAAGCAGTTTTGATTGATGAAGTTCCAGTTCGGACTGCAGCACGATAGTTTGGAGTATGCAGAACAACATTGCAAAGACACATCGACTTTTGTAGGTACACTAATGCTGAAAATACATAATTAAATTGTGCATATTCTAACCGATGTGCGGTTTGGATGGTATTTTCTAACGATGAAGAGAGTGTCCTTGTTCAGTACCTTGTCTTTGCATGCTATATGCATTACGGGTTGTCAAAACAGATTTAAAAGCTTGCTTTTGAGTATGCAAAAGCATATAAAAAATATCCAAAGTCCTTGGATGCAAATGGTGAAGCTGGTGATCAGTGGTACTATGATTTTATCACAAGAAATAAGGTTCTGTCACAAAGAAGGCCCTAAGCCACAAGTTTATCAACAGCTACAAGTTTCAATTAAAAAAATGTTAATACTTTTTTGAAAAGTATCAGGAGGTATTAGCAAACTATAAATTTTTGCCTGAATCCATCTACAATATGGAAGAAACGGGCATTAAGGCAGTGCAGACACCGGCCAAGGTTATAGCCCCAAAAAGGCAAAAAACAGGTTGGCAGCATGACTTCTGGTGAACGAAGAACTAATATAACTATTATTTGCAGTGTAAATGCAATAGGAAATTCCGTCCGCCCTATGAGGATTTTTCTAAGAGTGAACTTCAAAAACCACATGCTGAAAGGTGCGCCTCCAGGAACCTTGGGAACATCACATATTAGTGACTGGTCAAATGCCGAAAATTTTGAATTTTTGAAGCATTTTATTCACTACAATGTTCAGAGAATCAAAAAGTCTTGTTACTCTTGGACAACCACGAAAGCCACGTAGGTATTGAAGCAATCACTTTGGCTAAAGAACATGGCGTAGTTATGCTTACTTTTTCTCCACATACCATTATGGAGTGAAACCTAATTTTTAGGGAATGGCCATAGGTACACCAGCTACTGGCCCTAGGTACAATACTGTCTTGTACC
This sequence comes from Dolomedes plantarius, assembly GCA_907164885.2. Taxonomy (NCBI): domain Eukaryota; kingdom Metazoa; phylum Arthropoda; class Arachnida; order Araneae; family Dolomedidae; genus Dolomedes; species Dolomedes plantarius. The sequence continues at coordinate 96,850,360 of OU015496.1, forward strand.
TAGGGCCATTTGTGAAGTTTCTTAAAAAACCTTCTATTTCACAGAATTTATTATTTTGAGTATTTATATTAATCCCAATGGGATGGTAATTAGTATAACAATGTGTACATATCAGTTTCACAATTTTAATCATGTCTGTGGGTATGTTTTCGTTCATTGAAAAAAGGTGGCCCTAGGTACAAAGGTCTCCCCTATATATATATATTTATTTTTTACATCAATTGTATACATTGATCGTCGTATTTATTATATATATATATATATATATATATATATATATATATATATATATATATTTGGCATTAATTGCATACATGACCGTTGTATTTAATTTGAATGTACTCCGTAGTGAAGTACGGGTTTTCAGCTAGTTTTGTATATATAGAGCAAAATATTGAAAAAAAACCGAGGTTGAAGGTTCCTTGTTCCCTTAATATATGTTATAAATATCTGGTCCAAACAAAGAAAGCTGAGAAATAAATGAGTGATCGAGATGTTTGACATAAACAAACATATTATTGATCAGGCTATGTGTAATCGGAAACCACTGCTAAATTCAGGTAACTTCAAGGATTAAGCGTACATTGATAAATATGAGAATCCAAAACATGCCCAACGTAGAACTTACTTCAGCAGCTGAAGATTTCAGAGTCCATCTATCTAAGGAGGATTTTCACCATTCAAAACTACAATTTCTGCATTTTACTGAAGAAGAAACTACAGTTACGAGTTTTTTGTTGAGAATCACAATCGAAGGGAGGGAAATTAATACATTTTTGTATAACTTGAATCCTATAGTTCGCTTCCTTAGAGAGTATGGAGATTTGGATAAGAAGATGAACAATTTTCTTTAGATGATGTCAAAATCGAAACAGCTTGGCTAGCTGTGTAGTTCTATTATAAATATAAATTACTGAATTTACATATGAAATATTAAAAATAATTTCTAAGGAGAAATAATACATGTTATAGTTTTGTATTATATGTGATGAGCTAGTTGTATTGCTTTTCTACCTAGAAATAGGTGACGATTTCTACAAGACAAATCCTAGTAATTCTGTTTTCAGAAGTTTCGGAAACAAATAATTTATAGCCTTTATATGAGACAAAAATAAATAACATACATTGAAAAAGTACTTACTAACGCATTTCTTTCCATGAAAACCACATACTGGTTCATCCTCAGGAGGGGCTCCAGATACCCATTCGATTTCAGAAAAGAATTTTAAATCCTACAGAAGGAATTCAAATTATTAAATGACAAACTAGTATTAATTGCCCTTAAGCTATATTTTTGATACTTGATTGTAGGAATGTTTTGATAGAAACAACGCTAGTAGTCAATTTTATCGATAGTTTTTTAATTTTTCACTCAATAGTAAAAAAGAAAATTTTTTGTTATATCATTTGTTAATTTATTTAAAATATCTAAAATAATTATCAGTTAATACAGGACATTCAGTTAAAATGATAATTTTCAATAATTTTGTATGGAACATATACATACAAAAGAAAAGAATATATCGCTCTATATAAAGAACATAAAGGGGCCGTGGCGGCCTTGTGGTACAGCGCGCTGGTTTTTGGTGCTGAGGATGCTCAGATCGAATCCTGGCGAAGCGCCACTAAAATGCCTCCGTTTGTGTCGTCCCTCCATAGGGGGCAATGCTGGTCTGCCTATATGGCGCCCCAATAATAAAATGGCCAGCAAAACTGCGGTGAATTATAGGCGAATGTCTTCGCGACAAGTGCCTCCGCATTTAAAAAAAAAGAACATAAAGGAAGATTAAAATTATATTTTAATAAATTGAAGAAAGATAGCATATAACAGTCCAATGACTTTTTTCTTTATCTTTAGTACCAGAAATATCAAATGATAGTTTACTTAGATTAATCCTTCCTTATGAATCTTAAAATGGAAGCCTCTTGACAAGTGCTGATTTGATTCGATGTTAGAAATACTTTTCTTTTTGTACTTAGTAGTATAAATTTACCAGTCTATCTATCTATTTGCTAATCAGACATGATGTGTGTGGGATATAGTTTTTGAATGTGAAATGAAATACAATTTGTTAACGCTCCTTTATTTGAATTCTTTCGTTATAATTAGGTGTTTCCTTTATTACTGTTTTATATTTTTCTTTATGTATTTGTTCGGAAAAGGTAAACAGAGTATGGGGGAGAATTCGCCAAGAGGCACTAAGAAATCGTCATAAACTCACACTGAAATATTTTTTCTCTTGTTTTTCTACTTACTTGAACATTAGATCTGTTTTCAGATAATTGGAAGACTGCTATAGGAAACAAGCCATATGTCCCGGGCGATTCTGGAATCTCTTTTCTTGCAATAAGGGTGTAGTTTCCTTCAGCGTCCCCATTTTCATCCATGTTGACAATATAACCCATAGCACCTATCATAAAATGTGATTTTTGACCACAAAAAAGACAAAACAATACAAATATAAGCATTTTAAACAAAAGAAAATATAAGGTGATTCACCAGGTAGAAGTCCCGAATAATATGTAATAACTTTCACTACGACGAAGCAATCTGAACGAAACAACATACAATGGGCTCCTCGGTAGATGGCTCATCATATCCCATGGTTCTCGGATGAGGCGTGGCTCCGTTTGTAGGATTGTATTAACTCGCAAGATACCCGTATATTGGCCTATGAAAATCCCTTTGCCACTCACCAAACACCACTGGATGATAAAAAAAAAAACTTGGTATGTAGTGCGCGATACGTCGGTTGTGCATCATGGGCCCCGTGGCGCATCATAGCGAATCAACTGGATGATCGTGAGTTAACAGAAGGTTGCTTTCAGTGAGATGGGGCAATGTGTCACACGTCGGCAAAGAGCATGGTACAAATTGAGTCTTTCATTGGCAACAGGGTCATTTAAAAGGGGTTTTGTTCTCCACGGTCACCGAATCTGACATCACCAGACTATTTCCTCCTTTGGGAGAAGTCTATCAGAACAAACCTCACACCGTTGAAGATTTGAAGAAAAACATCCAACGTGATATTTCTGCTATTTCCCCCTCAATATCCTTGCCAGTAAGTTTAGGAACATGGAGCGCATTATCATGCACAAATGAGTCTGGCCGAAAACGGAGATCATTTTCAGCAACGCATGTAATGCAATTGATTACACATACGTCAAGGTATGTGGCGTATTATTTTGGTCCAGACTGCTTCATCCTAGCGAGAGTTATTACAGAATATTCGGGACCTTTTATAAGAGAACCACCCTTTAGTACCAGCCATTTTATTTTATGAGGATAATGATATATCTCTATCTATATATCTATCTATCTATCTATCTATCTATCTATCTATCTATATATATATATATATACAGGTGGTTATCAAAATAATGGAAACATTTAGAAATAACATGAAATTCTTTATTAATATGGCATAGGGCCATCTATGGCATTTAATACCGCCTGAATTCACAAAGGAATTGAATTATGAAAGTCATGGATAGTGGTTAAGCGAATACTATACCATTCTTTATGGATAAATCGTTAACGCTCCTGTAGAGATACTTTTAGTGGATATCGATTCCTGACTCTATTCTCTAAAACAGACCACAGTTCGATGATACTGAGGTTTAGGAACTGTGTGGGCCAGATAAGATGTTCGACTTGGCCTTTATGTTCCTTAAACCACGATCTGACACGTCTAGCTATATGGATCGGAGTATTATCATCGTGGAGAACGTCATCTGTGAAAACATTTTTTGCACCATAGGATGGATCTGATCGGCTAAAACTTGGACATAGTTCTTCCCAGTCAATCTCCCTTTCATGGTTACTGTAGATACATTTTGAAAACCATGAGATGGCCGCCGAAACCCTGAGAAATTTCCCTCCATGTTTGACAGCTCGCATGAGACAAGCATAATCATACGCTTGAGTAGCTGTTCTTCAGACATACGCAGGTCCTGTTGCGGGGAACAAAGTGAACAATAATTCGTCTAACCAAATGTTACATTTCGACGTATCATTCGACCAGGATTTGTGCTCGTGGTACCACTGTAGAGGACGTTTTGTATTCACGTTTGTTACAAGTGGCTTGGGAATTATTACTCTGCCGTAAATATTTTGTTTGTGACGTTTTCTATTACCTGTAATGACTGATACTGTAGCCTGCAGATTCAGATGAAGCTCTACGGTCACTTTGGCTGCAATTGTCTTCTTTTTCGATGTCACAATCCGCTTCAACACCCCCTCAGTCTCTTAGCTTTCCCTTTCGTCCCCGAATCTGTTTCACAGAGGATTATTTCCGTGGACTCAGTATGCCGTTATGACTTCCGATATCATAGCTCGGTAGACACCCAAAACCATTGGGGATGTAGGGACTGATACTCCAGTTAGACACGCTTCAACAATTTGCCCTTTCTACACAGTCTACAAGGTTTGACATCTTACGCTATCCCCAAAGAGCCGGATGCCCATAGTTTCATTACTGCTACCTTAGAGTAGAATAATCTATACACTATATTATATAAAAAATACTGGTCCCTAGACCTGTTTTTTTAAGGAATACGAAGCTCTTTCATACACACCACTAATATTGATATGTGTTTCCATTATTTTGATAACCATCTGTATGTAGCATATATATATATATATATATATATATATATATACACATATCTATATTCTTCTGTTTCTTATGTATTGTACGGTGTCTAAGTATGTTTATTGATAGATCATACTTATCGGAAACAATCCATTGGTTTTTAGACAGTATCGGCACCGCTGATGAAAAGATGCTGTTTAAAACCTATTTAATTTTTATCTTTTCGTGTGTCTTGTTCCTGGCTGCAAGTAGTTTTAGAGTTTATACATGTTTTTCACTTTCAGCTTTGTCTTATATATATATATATATATATATATATATATATATATATATATATATACAGTGATTTCCGCTTATAAGAATCACATTTGTTATTACTGTTTTTAATTCTTATAAGCGGTTGATTCTTATAACCGAAATTTAGGTTTTTGGACTGGAACACACACACCTATATATACATATATTAGATAATTTACCATAAAATACTCTTTAATTTACATTAACTATCTTTTATTAAAATTTTTTTTATAGTTTTAAAAATAAAACTTAATTTTTGCACCTATAAGTAGATACACATGATTATAGTAAGAGAAGAAAAAAAATACAATATTTGTTACAAGTTACAACATACCTGCTTAACAGTTTTAACATTTCAACTACAGGAAGGGAGCAAGAAAAAGTTTTCTACTGTAGTTTGACGTAATGAAGTTTTCAGAAGGCTGTTTATACCTCTTTCAATACTTATAGTCTCAGACGAAGATTTACTCGGACGGGTAAAGTTGCCCCCGGGTCAAGCTAGTAGGACAGTGTTGTGGTAAAGCGTTTAAGGGGAAACGATTATGTTATGTCTAATAAAGAAAGGGGTGAATTTTACGACTATATTCCATCCCATCTTATCAATCTTTCTTTAAAAAAAAGAACGAACTTCGTGCCTTTTGAGGGTTTAAGTAGGTTTTATGGAAAAATGGAAGTAAAGCGAAGAGTGTAAACTGATTCTTAAAACCGGTGGATTGATTCTTTAAAGCGAAAATTTTAACATGGAAATAATTCATTTGTTTTTCTTTTCGCGATATTGATTCTTATAAACGGTTGATTCTTATAACCAGTGATCACTATAAGCGGTGGTTACTGTATATATATATATATATATATATATATATATATATATATATATATATATATATATATATATATATATATATATACAATACATATACGCACACACGCGCGCACACACACACACACACACACACACACATAGTGGCTCCCAAAAGTGTTCGTACACTTATGATTTTCAATGAAATAGGGGTCTATCCATTGATTAAAATGAATATTTCAGAATGGGTATTTAATAATAAAATCTATAATCTATTCTTAACAAAACGACATGAAATATTTTGAAAACATTGTAAAACTTTATTTTTAAGAAACCAATAATCCACAACAGCTTTTAAACGTCTGGGAATAGATTGCTTTAGTTCTTTTGTAATTTTTGCATCAATGTTCATCCATTCTTCCATCATAATTGTTTTTAGTTCGCTTTTCGTGTGAATGTCGTGTTTTCGTACTAGAACCTCCAGTTCTCTCCAAATATATTCTATTGGGTTTAAATCTGGCGATTGAGGTGGTGTTTTAAAAACTTGTGGACAATTATAGAGACACCAGATACGAAGTTGAGAGCCGTGTGCTTAGGATCGTTATCTTGATAAAAAACAAAGTTGTTTCCAATACCCAAATTTTGAGCTGATAATTTTAAATTGTCTCTTAAAATATTTAAAAAACAGCATGATTCATTATGCCATCAATAAATACCATATTTCCTAGTCCTGATGCTGACATGCACCCCCACATAAGGATACCTCCACCGGCATGCTTAACTGTTCCTACTAAGTTCTTGGGATTAAGTTCCTCATTTTTTTCTTCTCCATACAATTATAAGCCCATCAGCACCAAAAATGTTCATCGGCAAATAAGACATTATTCCGATAGGTTTGGGGCTTATTTATCATTGATAGTGCGAAGGGAAGCCTAAAATTTCTGTTTTTCTCACTCAAAAAATTTTCTATGGGCAGTACGCCCATGTAATCCAGCTGTTCTGAGAACTCGTCAAAAAATGTCAGGTGAAATTGAAGTAGAAAATGTTTCATTGAATTCTGCAGAAACTTTTACAGCACTCAAACGTGAACTTTTCACAAATTTTCTAATTATAAATCTCTCCTCACGTTTTGTTAACTTTGCGGCCTTTTCTTACCTCGTTTTCGATCCAATTTTCTTCTTTAAAGCATTTTTCCACATACTGCACAGTAGAATGGGATAAATTAAGTAATTTAGCAATATTCCGAACTGATTTACAACTACTATGATGAAAAATAATTAATTTTTGAATGCTGTTTGTTGTTTCTTTACGACTACGAGGCATTTTTCTATAATAAATAGAATATTACGGAGTAGGCCAGAAAAAATTAAAGCCAAATGATATTTATATGCCACCACAATTCAAAAATAAAAATAAAGCTCCAGACGATAATTTTAATTATGAATTTATACGAAAATATTTCAGTGTACGATGACTTTTGTGCGATAAAGTTTTTGTTACTTTTTGATTACTGGTTTCTTAAAAATAAAGTTTTACTATGTTTTAAAAATATTTCATATAGGTTTCTTAAGAATAGATTACAGATCTTATTATTAGATACCCATTCTGAAATATTCCTTTTAATTAATGGATAGACCCCTATTTCATTGAAATTCATAAGTGTACGAACACTTTTGGGAGCCACTGTATATATATATATATATATATATATATATAACAGGTGATCATAATTGACCTATTTTAGCCCTCTGTAGTTGTAACTAAAAGGGGGATTGAGCTGAAATTTTGCAGATAGACAATTCAAAGGATGCGCCGAAAGATTTCGAAAAAAAATTTCAAAAATGTCTACTAGGGAGCGCATTACAGTCTAAATGCTTGAATAATGCAATAAATAACTGTGTACACTAAAAAAAGTCATTTAAAACTTTTATCTTTACATTCTCAAGCATTGTGATGTTTAAAACTGTTATTTTTACATTTTGAAGCATTATGACGGGACAAAAGTTGATAAATGTGGCACTACAAGTGAAGAAGAAAACAATCTGATTTGCATAAGCATACGAATTCAAAGTGAATTCTGGGTATAAAAAGGATGAAATCGAGGGAGTATTAAATTACAAGAACGTGCGTTAATCGTAAAACTTTTTTTTATCAAAACAGGGAAATGCTGTTGCAGCTCTTCGCGAATTTCGACGTCAAAAGATATTGCGTCGAGGTCCAATGTCTCCACAAGGTGTGAGAGACATGATATCTCGATTTGAAAACACTGGGTGTTTAAACGTTCAACGTGGCAGAGGGCGAAAGCCTATCAGCGAAGAAGTCGTTTCAGAAGTTGCAACGGCCGTTGTCGAGCAGTCGCTGACAAATTATCATGGAGTCAGCAGTGTACGTGCAATGTCATGACAATTAGACGTAACATAAAGCACAGTGCAGAAGATCATGAGAAAAATTGTGAAATTATTTCCGTATAAGATCAGCCACTACCAGCAACTGCTTCTTACCGACAATGACAGTCGCTTATCTTTTGCCCTGACTTTTCTTGCTAGAATGGAAGTCGATGACTCCTGGCCGTGGAATATTCTCTGGAGTGACGAGGCTCATTTTTATGTGAACGGAACAGTGAACACCCAGAATTGTCGAATTTGGGCCTTGGAAAATCCACGTGCCTTGTACACAATTCCGCAACACCCCCTAAAGTTACCGTCTGGTGTGGATTCACTTCCCAATTTATCTTTGGACCATTCTTTTTCGAATAACTTAAAGATAATGGCCCTGTCACATGTTCTGTAATAGCCCTCAGATATCGTGGCATGCTCAGCAGTTTCGTTTTACCTCAACTCCAACAGAGACAATACCTTGAATCTATTACTTTTATGCAGTATGGTGCCCCTCCACATAATGGGCATTGTGTGCTGAGGTTTTTGCGACAACATTTTGCGGATGACAGGGTGATTACTTAACCGATCATTTCCTACTCCTTGGCCGGCCCGTTCTCCTGATCTCACTCCGTGTGATTTTTGGTTACGGGGCCATTAAAAGAACGTTGTTTATCGGTGGAATGTTACAACTTTGGCTGACCTGAAGGACCGCATAACATTGTACGTTCGACAGATTACTGGCGACCAGCTGCGGTCCGCTGTTGAATACGCTGTTCATCGCCTGCACATTTTAAGTAATAATGAGGGAACCCTCATTGAACAATTTTTTTTACATCGCTAGGCAGTGTGTAACAAATAAATTATGCTTGAATTGGAATTTGTAGCTTATTTAAATTATTTCCATGTAATGCGCCCCCTAGCGAACATTTTTTAACTTTTTTTTTCTTGAATCTTTCAGAGCATCCTTTGAATTGTGTATCTGCAAAATTTCAACACAATCCGCCGTTTAGGTAAAGCTACAGAGTGACCTGAATAGGCCAAGTTTAATTATGATCACCTGGTATATACAGTATGCCCACTAAAGTTACTTCCCACCCTCTTAACTTCAGAACGGCTGCTGCTATATTCTTAAAAGTGGTGTCTAGGTATAGTAAAGTAGCCATGCGCTACTGAATGAAACCACTTACTGCGCCACCTGGTGGAAAACTGCGGAGTTAGCATTCCTATCTCGAAAACGGAACGAGATAGGGAAAAGAGTGATTTACAAAGTTGTCGAAAATCATCGATTTAGTACGAAAAGATACCTTGTGGACATTAATGCAAAGAATAGAACGGTTAAATCGCGCATTTGATTTTTCGTGATTTCGTACACTGTGATGTCACGAAACTTGAACGAAAGGAGAAATGATTATCTTTCGGGCAAAACACGACACCGCAATGTACACAGTGGTATATCGCTTTTGATCCCCAATCAAAAGGACCGCGGTTCAAGCCTCGAGGGTTTAATCCGTGTACTGATTGTCTTTATAAACAGAGTAGACAATACGTAGATCGTGTAAAATAGTGTCGCATCAACTCAACGCAACTTGCTCTTGGTGTTCGAAATTTTTGCAGTATGCAAATACGTAAGAAATGTCCCGCCTGTTTACCTGAGACAGCTAAAAAAGAGACATCTTCTTGGGGTTGTAGTATGTTGATGCACGTGGTCATGGCTGAGCATTCCAAAGCTGAGATCTCCAGTGAAGCAGTACTTCGTCAAGAAATTCGGGGACCAAATAATTGGGTATGGTAGTTTCGAAGAGTGGCCTCCACGTTCGCCTGATCTGACTCCTCTGGACTTTTTCCTGTGGGGATAACTGAAACAGTAGGTGTATGCTACCCCTCCACAAACATTGCAGGACCTTAAACGACGCATTACGGACGCTTGTGCCAATGTGTCACGCTCTATTCTCCAACGTATGCAACGTTAGATTCAAACGAGGATCCAAATGTGTATTGCAGCTGACGGTGAGAAGTTTGAACGTCTCAAATAAAGATATATTGTTAAAATTAGTTGTTTTTTCTTTCTCAGATCCCATTGTCACGTCACAGTGTAGGAACTCACGAAAAAACAAATGCGCGTTTCAACCGTTGTAGTCTTCTCATTAATGTCCACAAGGTATATTTTCGTACTAAGTTGATGATTTTCTACAACTTTGTAAATCACTTTTTTTCCCTATCTCGTTCCGTTTTCGAGATAGGAATGCTAATTCCGCAGTTTTCCACCCGGTGGCGCGGTAGGTGGTTTCATTCAGTAGCGCATGGCTACTTTACTATACCTAGACACCACTTTTATGAATATAGCAGCAGCAGTTCCAAAGTTAAGAGGGTGGGAAGGGACTTTAGTGGGCATACTGTATATACGTTTCAAGTTAATTTTCAATTTCTGAATGTATACAGTGTGTTTCCCTGCCATGCCTTAAAAAATGTCAAATCTAATTGGTATCTGTTCGAATCGTTTCTACCCTTCCAAATACTCTTTGTGATATTTAAAAGTAATTTAAATCCTTATCATTGTTACTAGTTCTTAAGTATATCTTCAACGTATAGTTGTTATATTCCAAGAAATCTCTGTTTAGGATTCATCAAAGAGATCAATCAAAATATCCACAAAGATATGAAGATAAAATAATCCATGTTTAGGTCTTGAAAAAAAAATCCTTTCAAGAATCCAGTTTTTCGTATAAACTGCCAGAATAAATTGTTTAAAAATCTACCAAACTATATATCTAATGTTCTTCAAAATGTTACCGGCGTGAGAGAAGAAAATCTATTATTATGTAAAGATATTTTTCCCAAATTCATTAATTTATAATAAAGTTCTGTTAATAATTTTCATATCACACATCTTGATATATGTAATATTAACTTATATCTAATATTCCCTTACTTCACCTTAAATACAAGGTGCGCCCGTAAAGTAACCGGACATTTTTTTTATAAATAAGAAAAATATTACTCACCTTCAAATAAATTTATCTCCTTCAAAATAATCACCAAAGGAGTCTATACAATTTTTACAACGTTTCTTCAAGTCATCGAAACACTGTTTATAGGCATTGGAACTGACCGTTCGCAAAATACGCGTAACATTTGATTTAATATCCGAGACGTTTTCAAATCTCTGTCCTTTCTTAAGCTTCGGTAAAAGGAAAAAAAATCAGCTGGCGATAAGTCGGGAGAATATGGTGAGTGATTTATCACTGTAATTGAATGCTTAGTAAGATATTGCTGTTCAGAAATTTCTGTACGAGGCCTAGCATTATCGTGTAAAAGAAACCGTTGCCCAGAATCGAATAGTTCGTTCCTAACTCGCCTTATCCTGTTTCTTAATCGAAAAAGCCCCTCCTTGTAAAAATACTGATTAATCGTTTGATTTTCAGGAACAAATTCGTGGTTGAAAACGTCTCGGAGATTAAATCAAATGTTACGCGTATTTTGCGAACGGTTAATTCCAACGCCTATAAAAGTGTTTCAATGACTTGAAGAAACGTTAGAAAAATTGTATAGACTCTTTTGGGGATTATTTTGAAGGAGATAAATTTATTTGAAGGTGAGTAATATTTTTCTTATTTATAAAAAATTGTCCGGTTACTTTATGGGCGCACCTTGTATTAATGAAGAACTTGGTGGTTAGGCGTTAATTAAATAAAACATATTCTTCTTGCATTACAGATCCCTTTCATAGTAAAACAGCTGAGTAAACACTGAAATTTAATATCATTTACAAGATATAATATATAGTAGATATTAACTTATCTCATTTATCATAGTCCTATTGTGGCTTACAATACATATTGATAAATGTAATTAGCCTAATATCAGAATCATAGAGTACTGCACAACACATAGGAACAAAATAATCTCATCACTTAATATGCTCTCATCTTAGATTAATTTTTCCCTCTTAGATTTATTTGCCTTTGCTAGTGAGGCTTTAAATTATCTAATGAAATATTTATCAAAATTATCCCATATATGTAAGTGTTTATATAAAAAAACAACAAAAATTTATTTTGATTTTCAATTATTTTCCAGTATTTTGAAAAATAAATGATAAATAGAGTAACCAATTTTATTTCCAAAAAAGGAAGGAAAAAAAGCTTTGTTGTTTCACTTAATAAACTTTTAAAACAGTCCATCGGGATCAGCTAAAAATTTGTTTAACCTTCATTATTTATCTTATAAGAATATATACTACTGAAAGCACTTTATGGTATTTTATTTCTATGAAAATTTAGTGAATACAGAGGCTGTTCACAGATTTTTTAGACGATGTATATTGTATTCACAAAACTAAATTACATAAAATTCTTGTGTTTTAAATGTTCTATTTGACATCCCTTATTCTGAACTATCTTTCGACACCGCAATTTCCAGGATAATAATGCCTTTTGAAGTGTCAGAAGAGGTATTCTATCCCATTCCTCCTGAACAGCTTTCCAGAGTCCTGAAAGGGTTTTGGGACGACGTTTGGATAATGCAGATTTTGAATGTCCGAAAGCACAAAAATCCATAAGTGATACATCGGGAGATTTAGTAGGGATATCAGTGAAGGGTATGGCCTTGATACCAGTTTTTTGTTCCATTTCTTTTAGGAAATTTACAGTGGATTTTGATGTGTGACTGCTAGCTTTGTCCTGATGGAGTCTCACAGATTGATGGCACTGTGGGTAAAGCGATGGTATTTCATTCAGAAAAATTGGCGATAAAATATGTTCCTGATAGTATTTGGAGTTAATCTTGACATTTTTTCCACTCTCTTTATTTTTAACTTGCCATTATAAGAAAAACCAGCAACAATCATGAATCCCTTAGAAAATCTTTCTTTCGATTCTTTGAACCATGTACTTAAATTTTTTTCTCCCCTTTTATGATAATAAATGGCTCATTTTTTGTTGCAGTCATTTAAATACACCCATGATTCATCTATTGTGACAATTGTTTTCCATTTTTCTTTGGATAAGTGTTTCTCATATAGAATTCTGCAGCGTGTCCTGCGTTCATCGATATGATTTAGAAGAAGACGATGCACATTGCGTTTTTTCGCTTTCTTAAGATTTAAATCAACGTTTATCATTTTGTTTACAGTGGACACCGAGCATTTTAATGATTTTGCAACTGTCCTTTGACTAGGGGGATTTTCTTTTAACATTAAACAACGTACCTTTGCAATAGTCGAAGATGACCATTTTTTCCTTGGATACTTGTTTGAATTTTTGTCCCCCTTGAGGCTCCAATTTGACGTTTTTTCCCTTTCTTGTTGACGATATTACCTATCGACGCTTTAGATATCACAAAACCATGACTCTCACATCGTTTTTGGATAACGGAGTATGCATATTTCTCTTCGGAAAGAGCATAAATGTAGCCTTCGAACCACTGCTGTGTTAAAAGCGCCATTTTGAATTAAAAAAAATTTCAAGCCGTAGACGATAATTTTGACTTTTAAAAACATAGTACAATTGCAATTATTTCTTTTGCAGCAAACGAATTTTTATTACCACTTACCAAAATCGTCTAAAAAATTTGCGAACAGCTTCTGTATTAAACAGTTTTTAAATATTTAACTGCTTTTAAACACTTAATAAACAAATAAGACAAATAAAAAAGACTGTAGCATATATATATATATATATATTGTAAAACAAGAGAGAAACGAAAGTTAATTGGTCTAAGTAAAAAGAAGTTAGAAAACAATCGATATTTCCTCTCTTGATTTTTCTTGCGTGTAGTTCTCTATCACTCAGCTACTTAGGAGAAACGGATTGTTCATTACGCCAAATTAAATCTCATTAATCTTAGTGAGTCAACCCCAACGGAGCTGGTGGCCTGCACCGAATTAAGGATATATTTTTAGTACATACTCATATAGGATCTCTCTGTAATGTATTTCAGGAGATTTCTTCCGTCGAAAGGATCTTCTTCATTTTGAAGAGTTTTATTAAGTGCTCGGGCGTAGACGTTTACTGCATCGTAGAGATAGGCTCCTTCGGCTGGTACCTAAAAATGTAACATCTATTGATATGTGGGTATAATATCCCTGTTTATATAAATAAATAAATTAATTAATTAATATTTATACACACACACACACGCACACACACACATATATATACATATATATATATATATATATATATATATATATATATATATATATATATATACATATATATATATATACATATATATATATATATATACATATATATATATATATATATATACATATATATATATATATATACACATATATATATATATATATATACATATATATATATATACATATATATATATATATATATATATATATATATATATATATATATATATATATATATATATATATATATATATATATATATACTAGCTGAAAACCCGCGCTTCGCTACGGAGTACATTCAAATTAAATACAACGGTCAATGTATGCAATTAAGGCCAAAAAAAAATAAATTTAGATATTTATAATAAATGCGACGATCAATGTATACAATTGATGTAAATAAATATATATATATATATATATATATATATATATTTAGAAAAAAATCGTAAGGGATATTTTTTTGGATAATATCCAATCATCTGCTGCATAGGAAAGAAATTTTTTTTTTTTTTTGTCTATTTAGTTGTTATGCACGTGACGATAAATTTATTTAAAGTACCAGAAAAAGAAATCACGTGATCAGCATTTAATAAATTTAATTCGAAAAATTAATCTTTAAAAATTCACCAAAAATCAGGAAACGGAGATAAAAATTCGAAAAAAATTTCTTTTTGAAGGAATTTTTATGATCTTTCTTGTGATATAAATTTTATAACCCTCAATGTATTACTTTAAATGCAAACGTAAAAAAAGTTTAAAAAACAGCTTAAAAATTTAATTTAAAAAAATTTAAGAAGAATTTTTATAAAATCTTTCTTAGTGCACCCCTACACTATTAGAAGAATCGCCATGCAAAATTTCAGCCCTTTAGGTCCAGCGGTTTGGTCTGTGCGTTGTATGTCAGTCAGTCAGTGAATGAATGAGTCAGTTACGGAACTGTTTTATATATATAGATATATACACACACGCACACACACACACACACACACACACACACACACACACACACACACACACACACACACACATATATATATATATACGAGGCATGTTCAAAAAAAGACCTCACTTTTACTAAAAAAGGCTTTACAAATCCTTTTACAAAAGTTTTAGAATTGTCCCCGTCAAAGTAATCCCGTATACTGGCGATACACCTTTTCAAATGCTTTTTTTCCCATTTTTTGGAATTCTTTCTGGAACGACTATAAATGTAATAAGAGCGGAGTTCTCTTATTACATTTTCCCAAATCTCTTCTATGGTTTGGAAACGGCGTCTTTTCAATTTATTTTTAAGTTTGGTTAATAGGAAAATGTCTCAGTTATAATCCTACATCTCATCTCCATTTATAATGTTCTTAGAACAGTTTTCATCACCACATGCATTGGCAAGCAGTTCCTGACAAAATTTCAACATGGTTCTCTTTTTAATAGTAATTCAATAAACGCGGCACGAATTTTGCTCTGAAGTGACGCATCTCAAGGATTTTAGTCAAAATTTGATAGCAAGTTCCTATGATGATGACCGCTTCACCAGCCAATTCTCGGGCAGTTTAACATTTATTTGTGTGAATTACAACACGATAGCTCTGGATACTGTCACCACCTACTATTTCAGAAGACCGTCCAGGTCTTGGATCTTCAGAAATCGACGTTCAGCCCTATTTAAAAAGCTTAAGCCAGTTACAGCACTGCATTCGGCTCATACACTCCTCCCTGTAGACCCCGTTCAGCATTCGAAATGTCTGGAAAATTTTTACCAGGTTTACAGAAAATTTTCACCCACACTCATACCTTATTTTTTAATCTCTTTCATTGCCACTTTGTGGCTAATCCGATGAACTGCTTGTGCACGTGCTCTAGCCAGTTCTCTAGTTTTCCTGATGATAAAAGCAATTTTTTTTCTCAACTTTCGAATCAATTATTTTTATCGTATTATCTTTATCACAAACAGGTAAATTTTGCAGGTTCTTCTATTCCCGGATTATTTTTACAAGAAGTGGGGCTTATTTTGTCATAACGTTCCTTTTTATAAATTTGTTAATTTTATTTAATCATTGAACGATTTTTTTTCCACATTGAATATTTGTCATATGCATCCGAGTGGTCTTTTATTTTATACGGGTGGTTCGTACGAGTGACCAGGCATCGCTATAGCAATCGTTTTTCTGAATTGGGATTCGAACTCTGGTCTCCGAAACTCGAGGCCAGTGTTCTACTAATTTGAACTCTACAAGCAATATGTAGCCTATTTTTCGATGACATCCCTAAGATAGTATTTGATTTGTAAGAAGTTGTATATATACCACCTTTTATATTTTGCTACTTTGAAAGACAAATTTACCTTCAACTTAAATATTCCAAATTTCATCTTAGTTATATTATCGCATACTGGCGAATTGCTAGGTTTAATAATAAATATCGTAACAATTAATTTCAATATAAATATTAATATATCATAACGTTTTCAAAATAAATCAATCCAAACGTTACAGAGGTTACGCTTTAAAAACAATTTCTAGTTCATTTGAATTTTTGTGCTCTTTCATTTGTATTTAATTGTGTTTGAGTTTAAGCTGTTTTAACATTAATAACCGAGATTTAACGTAGTGATATAGTATCTTCTCTGACAGCTAGAAAGTTAAAGCATGCATATTTGTCTCAGTTTTAGAGTAATTCGAAAGAAACAAGGGAAAGAAAATTTAAAAAAATCTAGATAACAACAGCCTAGGCATAGATTAAAATATTTTCTGAACTTCGTCAGAATATTCTGTAATTAATTATATTTCTCTTCGAAGAGAGAAAAAAAAGGTAAATGGTGTAGCATACCTGGAAAATTCTCAAATTAATGATAACTTAGAAAGGATGAAAAAAGGTTGATGTTTCATTGAATCAAGTTCATTTAATTACCATAAAATATCGTATTTTATAATATGAAGCTAGTAACATTAAAGAACTATGTGGGAAAATTCGGTATATATATACATATATATGTGTATATATATATTATATATTATATATATATATATATATATATATATATATATATATATATATATATATATATATATATATTATTTATTTATTCATTTATAAAAAAGTAAAACCAGCGAAAATGCTATAATATCCCATAAAGTTAGCAGTAACTCAACAAAAATATAAACCTGGTCCATTGCAGACACGATTTTTATAAATTATTTTCTAAAGCAATACGATTTCTTTCGGGAAGAAATATTATTTAATTTTTTATTTTTATTTTGCATTTAGTAATGATGCTCCTCAGCTTTCTTCAAATACGATTATCTTTGTATTAGAACTGAATGGCATTCATAATCGGGGACATCGGTTTTTATATAACAATCTCTTCTATCACTCTTCAGTGGGTATTTACAAAATATTCGTTTCAAAGCCACCCCTATCCCCAATATTGGTTGATTTGCTGAAATCTATTTATTTCTGTTTTATTGTCTTTTTTGTTATTCTCCTGGTTGACATGATCATAATATTCAAATTTTTTTATCATCTTTCAAATCCTTTCTGAAAGATGCTAAATTTGATTTTTACTGATCATCATCGGTACCTGGCCAATGTTAATCTGACATTGACAACAGATGTGGTACTTTACTCTTGGGGAGGGGTTGGTTTTGGAGCATCATTTTTCGCTTAATCTACAGTTTGAATCCGATTCCGAACGGCTTCAGAGATTCATGCCAACCCTGGGAATCCGTAGACTTTCGTACCGAATAGCAGATCCCTGGTACCTCGTCTGACCACCTCGTATTTAAAACAAACATTTAATAGAGTTCATGGAGTAAAACAACCTTTTTAAACGCAGGAATAAGCTCTTTACTAACTGGAAAAAAAGCCATTAGATTATAGCATTCTCAAAGGGTGCGATCGGGATTAGTCAGTGGATCGACTCCTAGGAGATATCTTGGCCGCACTCATAAAAGCAAAATATAAACTTTTCAAAACTGCAGCGCTCGAGAATTAATCAACATTTTGTGTCATCGCAAAAGCAGAAAAAAAAATTGTTTATCCACATGATATCATTCAGTATGTACTTCATTTTGAAATTTCCGAGTGAGTTGAAGTGAAATATTACATTTTGAAATATTGGACTTGGTTTTATGTGTCTGAATGATATTTTTTAATAACTATTCCCAATTGTTTGCGAGTTATTTTTCTAAAGGAAATTTTGTACTCATCGTGATAGCTATAATTGGTTTTGTGATTAAACACACCCTTATGAGCCACTATCGTAAATAGACCTTACGGGATTTAAGAATATGATATACTGTACATATCAAAAGCGATAATTAAGTTTCTTAGTTTCAGTCTGAGGTATCCTAGTGGTATCGCGTTGGGCTTCGGACGGAGGACACTCAGTTCAAATCCTGACGAGTACCATTGAACACCTTCGAACCTAAGCAGATTTATCGTATATGGGCCCGATAAATCTGTCGACCGGAAGGTCCTTCCATGTGGTCAGAGGGATGGGTGAAGGTACGAGCTATCCAGATGTAGCCCCTGGAGGTGGTTTGTCAAAATTAAGGTGGCATCAGGAGGGTAGTATTGGTCCCCCCCTAGGGTGTCCCTATTGAAAGCAATCAACTTCTAGCTGGTAATGTGCGAATGTCTTCATTAACAAGTGCCCGGCATTAGTCCCCTCCTCGAAAAAAACCTTTTTTTCCATTGTAGGGGCACCCCTTTTTTCCCGCCTTTTCTTCATCTTTTGTTCATTTTCGGCTTTGAAAGTTCTCTTTGAACGAGGTTTTTTTAAAAACTAATTAAAAAGAATTAATTACTTAAGGATTAATTTTGAAGGTTATCTGTAAACACATATAACGGAAGCTTCTCTTGATCGCAACATAAAAGTATTTTTCAGTGAAAAGATACTACCGAAAAAAGTTTTTTTTACAAGTTAATTAAATTTAAACAGTTAAAAAAGCTGAATAAATGTCGAAGATAAAAGGGTCTGCTTTGTGTAAATAACGACCAGATTTCTTTTATTTGGCCCGAGTAAAGAACGTGGTAGCTGTTCTTACAGTTCATTCAAAGTGTATAAACATTTCTTTACTCATGTCATCTTGATGTAGTGGAATATTTTAAGCAGCGAAAACGTATCCTGATAATATATTTGGAAATTTTAAATAATTACTTTTTACGTCTCCTATTTAAAGTTTAAAATAGTTTAGATATATGAAAAAAATATTTCAGGTAGTCTCTTCTAACGAAACTGCTACGAGTTATTGACGTAGGATTACTTAACGTTGCTTACCTCTTTTTTTTTTTTTGACGCATTTTGGTACTTTTCTGTTTAACTGTTTACTGCTACTGGATTTGGCGCGCTGCCAAAATTATTACTCGCGACGCCGGACAATTTTTCTCTCTCCGGAGGACCGTTATTGGGAAACGTAATCCTACGTTAAAATTACAAGAATATAACAGCAAAATGCAAAACTTTGGAATTATATTTGAGGATTTGTGAAACTTTGTGCATTGATAAAAAATACGAACTAAACGCCAACAGATGAAGTTCCTTGTTAGAGCACCTATTTTCTAGTGCATTTCTGACGATAGAATATTTTGACCTTCCATAAGTGCAAGCGCTTGATAGTTGCATTGAAATGCATGGAACCCAATAATACTGAAAAAAAAATTAAGTGAAGGAATCGTGAAAGATTTCCTATAAAATTCTAATATCATGCAACTACGGAAGACCAAGGTGGATGAAGTTTACATAAATCACATAATGTCTCTAAAGTTGAAAATTTGTGAAAATGTATTCAGTAAAATCAAAAGCGGAGAAACTGTCCATCAAAAAGTAAACAAAGAAATCTAAGCTGTGCACCGTCTGGAACTGAAGAGATTGTGAAAGTACATAAACTTAATATTTTTTTTTATGTTTTTCTCCCAGTAAGCACAAAATCATACAGGCAATGATTTTTGGGGGATCTTGGAGTTTAAAAACATATGGTTCATCAATATTTATGACTCATTTGCTTTTAAAATCGCCTTTTTTGGGGGAGGGGGGATGAGCTTATATTATGACAGGGAAATAACCCTCATATCTGTCTTTCAGGCAGATTGAAGGCATTTGCATGAAGTATTTCTTGCCATGTAATACCAATTTTGTTTGTCATAAAACTCATTTTACCCCACTCTTCTTTCTTTGGCGAATGTACCTATGTGAAATCACGTGAATGAGAAGAATATTGACTTCGTTTTCTGGGTAAAATTAATAATTCTAAAAACTGAAAATTGAAAAAAAAAACTTTCCTAAATAAATTTTCTTCTCCGATTGTTTGTCTTTTGAAACTGTGGCATGTACTTGACTGTAGTAAATACAGAATTCCTATAGAAAATAAAATTTTCCTCATTCTGATCCTGCACTGAAGCCCATTTTCCTAGAGAATGCTATAACTTTAGAAGCTGAGATATCTAGTTTTATGAACATAATAACTATTTATAGCACCCTAAGAAACAAAAAGTTCATCTCATTCATACATAAGTGCAGTATTTGAACAGCAGTACTTACTAAAGTATTGAAAAATATCAAGGTCTTTGACAGACAAAGAGATTGATTGTTTCTTAAAATGAGAATTATTATTCAATATGAATCCATTAATGATGAGATCCATGTGCTATATAATTTACACGTCTGTTACAAATGGTAATAGAAATTATGAGGGAAAGGAATATTAGAAAAAGCGACATTTTTACCGACTCAAGGAGTGCGATTGAAGCACTAAAGTCAATCACGTAGGGAGAACAAGTAGCTTACATCAAAAGAATGCTGAAAAAAGAAAAGTTGATTATTTTCATAGATTGGGTTAAAACCCATGTTGGAATAACTGGTAACGAAGAAGCGGACAAAGCGGCGAAAGAGGCATCTGAAAAGGAGACTATAGATAAATATTTTAAAATCAGCAGGAACGCAGTTGAAAACAAAATAGAAAATAATGAAATTGAAAATTGGCAATATGAATGGGATCATTCGATTAAGGGTAGAAAGACGTACCAAATATTTAGCAAGGTTAAAGAAGATAGATTATTAGGAGATTTTAAGATAAATGAAGCATTAACGTGCCATGGTTTATTTGCTGAATATCAGAACAGATTCCATAATAAACCTAATACATGTACATGCGGTGAGATTCAAACTGTAGAACATTGACTATTTGACTACATCAACTTTAATCATCTTAGAGTGTTTTTACCTGCAGATATAACAAACTGGGACAAATGCAAATTCTTTACAGATTTTTACTGTAAAATTTTTATTAAAAAGGTGATCTCCATTTTGATGGATGAGCACATCCCTTTCTCCCATTCGTCATAGTAGCTCAGTTCTTGCTGGGTTACTTGTTTTTTTTTTTTTTGGCTATTTATAGTGCTACTTACCTGAAAATTTGTAATTATAGTGAATATAAAATTAAGCAGCGTATGTTGATGATTATTTGATATACTATGTGCAGACAAAACAATAATAGCTGAAGTACGTATGAGGCACAGCATAACGGTAGTGCTGGAAAGTGTGGTTCATTGAAATGTTTAGTTGTATGAAATATGAGGTATCGAGCAATGATTAATAGATTATTGAAAATGCATTGAAACATGTACCGGGTGTAATAGAATGGATAATTTAATATTCTATATCATATAAATAGGAAATGCAGTAAAGGTAGCTCATTAATATGCTATAACATAGTGTCAAAAGGAGTTAAAAATAAAATGAATATCGACATCATGTTGTAAATATGTATATGGTATCATTGTATGTATCAGTGTAACGTAAGGTATATTTTACAGCAGTATATTGATAATTTAATGTGATTTTATACAATTGTTTTCAATTTAGAATTAACAGATTGGAATAGAATTTAATTGTGAAGTATAAATTGCAACTGTGTTGTAATTATGTAAATGAGGTTGCACACTGTGTCGCAGTTAGTGTTGTGCATTGTGTAAATAGTGATATGTACAGTATTAAGCAGAGTTGAAGTAATGTGTTACATATAGGGTATTATTTATATACAGTGCACTTATGTTGCGTATTATTGTATAACCCAATGACAAATCTAAATATAACAGGATAATATAGTCCGACCACGGAAGCAAGGTCCCTCGAAGCTGTCGCGCATGCGCGAGAAAAGCTAGTCTACTTAGAAAATAGGGGAAAACGTCATATTTTCGGATGTGTTTGTTTATGAAATACGGAATGCATTTCAGACTGCTTTTTGTCCGCAATTTTAAAGTTATTTTTTAAAACTTTATTTTTGATCGAATATGTGAATAATAATTTCAAAATAATAGAAAGAAAGAGGCAAATCTATTTAAAAAATAGGAGTTTTATAGGAGTGGATATTTTCGGTTTACATCACAATCAAAATTATCTAAAGTTACGTTTTCGGTGGTTCTTTTTTTCTGACGTTTCCTCGGAGATTCAAATTTTGGAGTTTCTTCACCCTTTGCTTCTCTGCGTATTCTTTTTACACTGGACATTGATATCCCGGTCATTTTACTAGCTCTCTTTAGGGATTGCGAAACTGGAACAATAACATTTCCTTCTAGTGCTTCTTTATCACGCAATTTAATTACATTGTGTATTATACGTTTACAATCACTACGGAACGGCTTATTCCGAGCAGTTGTGTTGGGTAAAGGATCCATTAATTTTAATATAATAATCAAAATAACAGACGAGGAAAAAGCAAGCAAGCGCAGTTAGTAACCGATTCTAAAGAATGTCGAGAGAATACGAGACTTTTCCCCCTCCTTCCTAAGCAGCCTTACCTGCAACGTGAATAGAATCGTCTTGGCACTATGCCAACCGTGGTTCTTCGTACTGTGGTCGGACAGTACTTAAAGAAGAACATGTTACTTTGGTGTGACGGCCCCGTCGGTCCTGAAGTGGACTGGTAGGTGCGCTGTCGCGACGACTATTTGTCAGCAGGAAAATTCGCCTTATTATCTAGCGATAGGGACGGCAAGACTTACGAATCTTACACGTCTGTTACATATATTTCTACATACATTTTTAAGATTCGTATTAATTGCATACTGGTACATTCATTCCCGCTTTCTCTGCGTCTTGTATACTGTGAGTATTTTAAGTTAAAATATTGTTAACGCATCAGACAGATTCTTATATCGATGATATCCAAATATATTTCTGTGATATCCAAATTTAGTTCTGGAACACAAATTATTATATATAGAATCAGGGATTACCATGTTTGTCTTTTTTTTTTGAAAAGCACACAGAAAATTCTTTAACTTGGTATTTTAGGATAAAAGTAACAGAAATAGTTGGTTTAATGCTTCCTAGTTACTAGAAAGTTAACGGTATATGAAGTTCAGTGTTTCCTTTTACCTTACTTTGAGGTTATATATATATATATATATATGTATGTATATTATATATACACACATACATTAAACAATGAACTCACCACAACACTAAAAAAAAACTTCTTACACTAAACTTCTTACACTAAAATCTATTTATTGCAACAGCAATTAGACAGCATAATCACAATACTCATTACTAGCAGGCAACGTGAAAATCAACTCATTTGTTATTCTCGGTAGCTATCCCGCGCAGTACAGAAACCTTGCCAGAAATCAGCCACGCCGCTGCTTGTAAATTCGCTCAACTAACCTTTCTGTCTTGACTTTCGACTACTTCAAGGGGAGCACCTGGTCGTTGGAACGAGAGCTAACTCCAAAATGTCTTCAATGAGCTTGGTGACGTCCAACAACTGTTGTACTCGAACTGGACGGCAAAACTGATCTTCACTTCTTCAATTTTTTCCGTTCGTTGCTCATCTCTGTCCAACCTCGCCTCGTGGCGTGTCGTGTCAAAACTAGCGCCGCTCGATGATTTTTTTCTTTATACGGGGAAACATATGTAAGTGAAAGGACTGTGACGTCAACCGTTGCTCATTTGCAATCGCGTTTGTTTGTTTTTTGAATTATTTAACATAAATGGCGATTTACTTTAACCGGAGGGCGGGGGGTAAATTTGGATTCAATACCTCACAGGTATAACGATTTAACAAAAACTGGATGGGGATTCTAACAGGACTTCTAACAGGATGGAAATTTGATCTTTTTATCTTAGGACAAATAGGGCGTGGTGGGCCAGTTGGCAAAGGCAGCGAGCCAGTGATCTGAACGTCACTGGTTCGATGCTCGTCGCTGACAAATCCACCGCCGTGTACACTAAAGGCGGCTGGGGCATGAAAAATCTGTCGTGGCTGCAATGTCCTCCAAGTTCTCAAATTTACTTCTAGAGGTGCGGGATCAAGTGTACCGATCTCGTCACTTGACTCGGTTCTAAATTACGGGACCGGCTTGTAGGGGGTAATGTTGGCCACCAGTATGGTGCCCCCTTTAATGAATGGCCAGTAGTCTCGCGGTGTACATACAGGCGAATGGCTAGCGACAAAGTGCCTCCACGTTAAAAAAAAGCCCTTAGGACATATGCTATAACAAATAAACTCCCTTAGAATTGCTAAGAAGGGTTACTTACCCTTCTCCCTCTTTTATCTAAGCTCACGACATAGGATGTTTGTCATACATATTATTTATTTATTAATTTTGATTTCATGGATTCGCAATTTTTTAACCATCTCATTTTTACATTGCCTTTACTTCTCATGTTCACTGCGTACCTTAATCTTTTTTATTTAATAGTAAAAAAAATTCACTTTCAACAGTCAAGCAACACTATAAAAATCTAACGTTTTTTGCGAAGGCCGGGAGTCGAACACAGATCTCATATTAGAATGGATGCTTTACACATTTGTGGCAGAACTTTAGTATCCACAAGAATCGTTGTCTTCGTGCCATTTTCTCAGTTTTCACCAAATATTACTAAACCTGTTCTCCAACTTCCAGTTCCCAAATTAGGCAAAATAAGTATATTTTCATACCCATTAATATAACGGAAAATATGAGTAAAAAAAGAAAGATTATATACAATAACAGACATACAAATAAAAATATTTTCATAATTAAAACTGTCTTTGGGAAATATTTACAATATTTGACACACTGCACTTAAGAATTTTTCGAGTAAATTGGGTAGAATGAAAGAATTTTCATTCTAGGAAAAAAAAAAGTATTGAGTGAGCTAAAAGAAATGGAAGCTAGAAACTAAATCCTTTTACATCAGATTCACCAGTCTCATACATAAATAATGCATCCATGGAAAGTTTCTCCGTAGTATCATTTTAGAAATTTTTAAAATGATACCCGAGTTATCTTTTGAGCGATCTGGTGCACTTAGTATCTTGTTTGCTTCATTAATGTTATATGTACATGTATTTATTCCCAAGATATGTAAAAGTTTAATTTTGAAGAATATATCATTTGAGATTTTTGTTGCGGTAAACCTTTTGATATCAAAATACACGATGACAAGCTAGTAAAACATTATAAGAAAAAGCATTATATATATTAAGATTTTGAATTTTAGACGTTATTTTTAGAAATATTTTACCAGGTAGAATGGATTAGCTCGCCAATTCGTTTGAGTATAGATGCCAAGAAGTTATTTTCATTTCTTTTTAACTAAATTTATATCAATGGAAATCAAGTTACGTGTAAATTGAGAAATCATGAGATTCAAACTTTTTCAGGTAGATGTTACGGATAAAGAATAATATGAACTGCATGTTACCTGCAAGGAAAGATCTAAAATTCTTGCAACGACCATATATCAGGAGAGGGAATTAAAATTGTATGTGTCAGCTACGAAATGAAATCCTTAGACATGTTGGTGGTAAATCCATAATCTACCAGTAGCAGACTTTTCAGGTTTATGAAGTTCTTACTATCTGAGAAGGAAATTTTGGCCTCTAATTTTAATAAAAAAAACTAAGTTTTATTAAGCATTTTGCTTCTCGATTATACAATCAGATAAAAGCTATCCATCTCGGATACTCTACAGAAAGTGTAATTGTTGCAACATAGTTTATACATATCATGAAGACTTACAGCAAAATCATCACCCAGGTGGAATAAAACTCAGCTCCGTACCTCATAGAACGTAGTTATTCCTGGATTACCATTCCTTCCTTACAGAACGAAAATTTAGCTCTGCATTAGCATCTACGTCACTTGCTGGGAGGAGGGAAAAATTAGAATTCGGGATTTGAATATATTAATTCCAACAAAACCATTCATTCGAGGTGAAGGAATCTCAGATTTAACATTCTTCGCACTTTTTTTTTAAACTAATACACAAGATGCTGGATTCTTACATCACCGATATGTTGGTTGTTAGAAACACATATTAATTTAATTATCTTTTTTATGGTAGCAATATTTTTCCCCTCCAGGAATAACTCATTCTGTGCTTCCAAAAAGTTTACCAATAATATTTCCTATGGTCGAACGCACATGAAACGACAATCTCGCAAGAGTGCGAAATGAACTCGAGCCTCCGAGATTGAAAGCCAGCATCCGAACCCTGGACCATCTTTGAGACAAAATCTCATACTCCGAATTTCAGCTCTTATGCAACGGGATCTCTCAAACGCGAAAAGTCGTTAATACGCGTTACTCAGATCGTTTGTTTAATGTATGAATCCATGTTATGTACTCCTTTAAATATAAATAAATATATGACAATACCAACGTAAAAGAGAATGAAAGTTCTGAATACCTAGCTTGTAAAAATTTATACAGGATCTAGAAGCAAGGTGTTCTAGTTCGACATAAAGTTCATTTATTAGTGCAGTATACAAATCATCGTTTTAATCTCATCTCAAGTAAATAAATAGTGGAAATGAAATTTAAAAAAAAATTCGGAAAAAACCAAGACTTAATTTTAAAATATCGAGTCTTGGTTTACCTTACTATTATCTTAACTTATATCTTAAGGGGACAAGGGACCTCCAACCTCATTTTTATGAAATTTTCAATATTTAACTCCATATACAAAATGAGAATATTTAATATTATTTTTTACTTCATTGAATAGACTTAGAATTCAGAAATAAATATTTGGGGACAGAATAAGGCCTGTTTATCAAAACATTTTTCAAAAATTCTAGAATTTTCCAAAACGCTTCATGCGTGCCCAATTTCTTCCGATTTCTTCAAAAATTCTCGGGATTTTAATGGAAGTGTTTGTCACAAAACTGTGCATCATTCTGTGAAACCACAAATATTTTTCAAATTTTTAAACCACAAAATGAAGTAAAAACATGTAAAAACATAAAAAAATAACAGGCAGATTGATGAAAAATTATTTATGGCTTTAAACTCATACTTAAAAAATTTCAGGGCACAGTTATAATTACATTTATATGGTAAGCTAATATTAAAAAATTAAGGTATTTAAAGGATGTGGAATGCACACGGAACATTTTGAAATATGCTTCCATTTTTGACAATTTTTTTGAAAATCAGACATTTTTCTGCCAAAAAATCTTTATTATGAATTCCAAGGGTCTTCAATGTATAAAAAAAGAATATTAATTATTCTCATTCTGTATATAGAGTTAAAAATCGAAAATTTAAAAAATTGAGGTTGAAGATCCCTTGTCCCCTTAACTTAAGAAAGAAACCTAATCCTAAAGTTAATAGTTACCTTCTTTATGCCACCAAAACTTTTGACTGGATTTGGAAAATTAAAAGGAGGAAGTTGCATATATTCGTTGACCTTCATAGCAAAATCGGCTGTGTTGTTGGATGGAGAAGCAACCACTCCCAAGTACGACTGGAAAGCTTTCTCTGAATTTTCCTCTATCACATCTTGTAGTAGTCCTGAAATAAAAAACAGAAGTAGATGACTGTCGGTTTAAAGTGACCAAGAGTGGTCTGTGGAATGCTGATAAATAATCGGCAGTTGGAAGAAAAGTTTCTCAGGATAAAAATAATGCTTTATGCACTTATAAGATTTATGTAACGCGCAGTAAACTCAATTATTTTGATGAATTTTTAACAGTAGCATGCATATATTTTTCTTAGGTTACTTTTTATTTCTTTAGATTCTATGGCAGCAGGATGTTTACGAATGTTTAAAGCCTGTTTGAAAGCTTATAAACTACAAATCTCCCCCCCCCCCCAGCTTATTAAAATTATCTCCTCCTACCTAAGTAATCGTACCTTTCAAGAAAAAATCCATAATACTTTATCGGACCCCTATCCCATTTTTTCTGGGGTTCCACAAGGTTCTCTTATTGGTTCCACCCCTTTCAATATCTACATTAATGACATTCCGTAGTACATAAAGACCGAAATTGCTATCTTTGCAGACGACACGGCTATTTTTGCCTCTAATTATAATTATAAGTATACAGTTAAAGCTATTAATGTCCATGTTGTCTTTATTAATTTCTGGCTCGTTAAATGGAAAATGCTAACTGCAATATATGCTAACTGCAATATTAAAATGATTGCATCACTAACCCCTGGTCGAACACTGTTAAATACCTAGGATTAACCCTTGATAAAAATCTCCCTTGGAAACAACATATCATTAATAATCGTAATAAATTTCGTAATGGTAAAAGACGACTTTACCCCTTAATAGTCCGAAATTGTAAATTGAACTTTAGTAACAAAATGCTCATTTATAAATCCTTCTTAAGACCCTTACTTACGCATGCTGGACCAATATGGTCGTATGCATCGGATTCCAACATTTAAATTCAGGCTGTTGCTCAAAACAGGACAGTTTGGCAAATCCCAAACTCCCCATGGTATTTTCGCATAGTTGACATTTATAGGGAGATAAATCTCCCCACTATTTAAAATTATCTTCAAAATCTTGATATTTACTTTCATAAAAATTTACCAGATGATCTTATTAAAAATCTTGCTGATTACGACCCTGCTGACCCAACTAACAAGAAATGGCCCTGTGCCATTGTAATGACTTGACGGTCCCTACGGGTAAATTCCAAGGGACAACCGTCTTTGTCATCTAAGGTGTTTTATCAGTGCCGAAAGGTGACCTTCCGTTTAGTTACACAAAGCCGTGTCGTAGTGACTCTTCGATACACTTCAAGAAAGGAACCTCTTTTGAAACGATTCCCTAGTTGACAATGGAGTCCAGATGAAAGGCTAGTGTCGGCTGGTCAGACGCTTGAAGGAACAAAGCGGCAAGCGGTAACTTATAAGGAACCACCCAAAGAGGGGCGAGGATATATATTCGCCACCTTGATGTAAATGGGAGCAGATGACCCTTTTTTTTTACAGGTGTGAACAACCTCCATCGTCGGACGTGTGCCAGAGAAGGAGAGCCTGCAATGTTCCATCATGGTATCCTGAACCCCGCGAAAATAGCCTCAGATAGTGCTTATTTTTTTTTTTGTAATTATTGTATAAAGCCTATATTTAATCGGGATGCAAATAAAGCATTTTTGTAAATATTAAAGGCTGTCAGTCTTAGTTTTAGGCGAAGTCCTTACAGACTGTTATTAACTGGTGTCAGAAGTTACGATAGGATATCAGTGATGAACGAAAGGATTACAGGTAGGCCGATTCTTTTTATCAGATTCTGGCTTTGATTTAAAAACTAAATAATGGTTTTGTATAAATGCAATAAGTAAAAATTATTTTATTGTGTTTTTAAATGGTATATTTATAAGTAGCCATTTAGAGTTCGCATTAAGAACTAATATTTTAGAAATTTTGATGAATTAAATCAATTTCTGTGTTTTTTTTAAATGGTATATGTACAAGTTAGCCATTTAGTGTTCGTATTAAGAACTGATATTTTAGAAATTTAGATGAATTAAATCAATTTCTGTGTTTTTTAGATGGTATATGTATAAATAGCCATTTAGAGTTCGTATTAAGAACTGATATTTTATATTAGAAATTTGGATGATTTAAATCAATTTCTGTGTTTTAATGGTGTATGAGTTAACCATTTGAAGTTCTAAGTAGGAACTATTGTTTTAGGAATTGTGATAAGTAAAACCAATTTCTGTGTGTTTTTATGGTATATGAATGAGTAACCAGTTAGTGTTCAAGTAAAGAACCAATTTTTGTTTGTTAGGAATTGCAATAAGTTTAGCCAATTTCTGTGTTTTGTTAATTGCAAATACTGTATGTTTTTCTCTATTTTTAAAGAAAGTGAATTTTTTTTTGCAGTGTTTATTTAGTATTTTTTTTTTCTTTTAATAGTAACAGATATATTTAAGTTTCTTATGCTTTGATATTAACAGTGATAATTTAGTATTTGTGTATTACTGTGTGAGAAATCTATATAGAGCATTGATTAATTTGAGAATTCTGTTTATGTGTATTCTGTGTAAGAGTTCGGTATTTTGATTTGATAGGTATTGAGTAAATTGTGAATGTTTATATTGTGCGGTGCTAGTTTGGTGTTCATAAGGGCTAAAATTATAGTTCGGTCTAAAATTGATCAGTTTTGAACTTGTTAGTTCCGGTTAGGACACATACCGTAGGAAGGTATTGCTAGTAGCTGAGGAAAACTTTATTGGTTATCATACAGTTAGTTACCCTAAAGTTAGAAAAATGTCCTTTTTAAATAAGGGTAAGAAAGGGGACCTTTTAGAACTTTTAGAAGAGTTAGGAGGACTAGCTGACGATACGCTTAAGATTTTCGAAATTAAGAAGATCATTACAGAAAACGAAAATTACGTCGAAGAAGACGCTAGACTCGCACTAGAGCGTATTATTGAAGATAGAAAGGAACGTGAAGAGAGACTTCGCCAAGAAGAAGCGAAACGAGAAGAGAGAGAGAGAGAAAGAGAAGACAAAATTCGTCAAGACCAACTTACTCTCGAAATGAGGAGACTGGAATTAGGAATTAATGGAGACAATAGAGCCCGAAATGGGAGGGACAGAGATGCAGACGCAACTCAGAACATTCAGCTCCTTAAAACCATGCAGAAATTTGATGAGAAACGGGACGAAATGGGCCTGTATCTAATTAATTTTGAGAGAAGAGCAGAGATGGCGGGAGTCCCTAAACAAGATTGGGTGCCATACTTGTTAGGGGTACTAACCCCAGAAATTTCCAACATGATGGCCAGAGAATCGCCAGAACAGGCAAAAGATTATGACTACGTCAAAGAGATGATTCTCCAGAGATTTAGGATGAATACAGAAAAATTAAAACAACTGTTTTATCGCCATCCTAAACTCGCAGATAAGTCATGGAGGAATTATGCCCATGAGCTTAGTGGCTATTATGATGAATGGATAGCAGATTTAGAAATCACTACATTTAAGAAACTGAGAGACCTACACATAACGGAACAGATGAAGAGACGGGTACCTGCCGATATAAAAGATCATTTTTTGGAGCAGTGGATGCAGATTAATACTCCTTTAGAATTAGCGGAAAAAATAGATAAGTATGAAAGCTTGCAAGACAGTTTCCGAACAAGAGAATTCCCAAAGGATCAGAAGTCCACAGATAAAATTAATAAGCCATTTAAAAATAACCATAATTTTAAGGAAGAGAAGAAAGAAAAAAAAGATGTGGAAAAAGAAGCTTCTAGTGGACAAAACAAGGAAAGAATTTTTGAGAAAAGAAAACAGCTCCGTTGCTACGAATGTGGTTCTTATGACCACCTGAGACCACAGTGTCCTAAACTTAAAGAGACGGAAATTATCGCGGCAACAGAAACTAGTGGAGGAGACTCGAGCGGCGTGATGACTCCATATATCAGTCAGGGAGTCGTTAATGGAAAATCTACGTCTATTCTGAGAGACACAGGAGCGAGCATTGATCTGATTTCTAAAAATTTGGTACAACCCCATATGTACACAGGAGAGCACGTTTATGTCAGTGCACCTGTGTTAGATTCTTCCGTTTGCTTACCTATAGCAGAGGTCGATTTAAAATGTGAATGGGGCCACACCAGAACCAGAGCAGCTGTCAGCAATACGGAATTCGAGCAGAAACACTATTTGTTAGGAAATAAAACGGCAGCCTTGCTTGAGAAGATCAACAGGAATGTTGAAGTTCCGGTGAAAAGTACTGTGCAAACTCGGGCCGAAAAACTAAAATTTGATAGAGAAAGACGAGACACGGGAGATGAAATAACGAGAATAGCGCAAGTGATTCCCGGATCAGAAGCGGTAGAAGAAATCACTTCGGAAGAGAGCGCGACTATCTTGCCTCTCCAGGAGAAACAAATAATTACTCCCGACTTATTAAAGACTTCACCCGAAGAATTTAGAGTTGCACAAAGTGAGGACGAAGAATTAAAAGTAATTTTTGATAGGACGAAAAAGAAGACGCCCGAAGAAAATAAGTACGTGGTGGTAAACGAGATGTTATTTTACCAGAAAAAAAATAACGATGGAACCACTAGAAAACTGCTTATTGTGCCTCAAAAGTATCGAGAGAAATTAAAAAGACTCTGCCACGAACATACTAATGTTCATTTAGGCGTTGCTAAGATGAAAGAATCATTAACTCAGTATTTTTACTGGCCATATTGTCACTTAGATATAAATGATTACGTGTCGGCTTGTGACAAATGTCAAAATGGGAAATGCCCTAATGTTAAGAATTATAAGAAACGTCTTAACCATGTTAATTCCCGCCGAACACCAGGCTAAGCCGAAGTTTAGTAGTAAAAGTTTAAATGTATGTTATAAGTATGTTGATTAATTGTAGTTTCAGTGTAAAAATGTGACCAGAAATTAATGTGTATTCGTTTGAGTAATGTTTTTTTTTATGAATTGTAACATGTAATTGTTCGTAAATTTGAACGACTCGACCATAGGAGTTGAGTTTTGCTTTAAAGGAAAATTCAGGTGAAATTCCTTTGACGTTATCATAATATAACGGTTTTGTAGTGGCAAACGCCATATGACGGTTTTATGTATGCCGTGTTAGAATGCCTCAGATAGGTTTTAATTAATGTTCAATTGTAACATTTTATGTTCTGTTTTGTTTGTTGCATAAGCCAGTAGAATGCCTCAGAATGGTATTGGCTAACTTTTAAATGCAAATGTGTATGTTTTGTGTATACCTAAAAAGGTAGTAATTGGAGTCAAAATACACTCCGTACGGTGTTTGAATACCGCAATTGAATGATTTATTGTGAAAT
This sequence comes from Dolomedes plantarius, assembly GCA_907164885.2. Classification (NCBI taxonomy): domain Eukaryota; kingdom Metazoa; phylum Arthropoda; class Arachnida; order Araneae; family Dolomedidae; genus Dolomedes; species Dolomedes plantarius. Next base: position 96,883,641 of record OU015496.1, read on the forward strand.
CGATAAGTTTTGTCTGAAGAGTTGTGACGACAACAGATAAATGTAAGTGTTGTCAAAGAAACAAAGTGATTAACAGGAATGTGAAGTTTGTGAGTTTTTTTTTGATAAGGAATGAGCCAATGAGCTATTTTGTTATAATTTTATGTCAGTCAGTACTGAAAAATTAGACCCTAAATCGATTGTGAATCCTATAGTAGGATAAAATGAATATTTAAATTTAGGTCACTGATGACTGTCCACTTAAATGGAAAAGATTGGATCACAGGTAATCGTGAACGAATTAAGTTCCCTGATCCAGGATTTACGGAAAGCCGAGTATTAAATTGATTTATGACTATAAGTGTTAAATGTATTAAAAACATAAGTAAGAAAATTTAAAATGTTCATGTGTATTAGTAACCGTGATGATATGTTCTGTATGAAGTTTAAGTATCCATTTTGGATTTGTGTTTAATTTTATTTGTGTAAAGTTGTTTCATGGTAACTGTGTTTAATATCAATTTGAGAATTTATTTGTGTCATGTGATCACAATTAAGGTAAATTATGGGATCCCAGTTGAGTGATTTACTAGTTATAATGTTTTTTATGTAGTGTCATGTGTATGTACTAGTGTTCTATGAATTTAATTTTTTTGATTGACATGTATTAGTATACGATTTTATTTAAAATTTTTGCCATGACGTGTTATATTATTGTGTAATTTTATAATTTCTTTGCTACGGCATGTTCTCTTATTAGAGATTTTAAAGTGCGTAAATTTTAATTATAAATTCCTTTTGATGTGCTTTTAAAATGATACTTTGAAGTACAGTAAAAAAATTTTCTTTCATGAAGGTAAAGCCAGAGTTTGATCAAAATTAACGGTCTACTCGTAATGTCAATTGGGTGTGCATTTGCCTTCGGGAAAAGTTTTATAATTGAAATTGTCCTGAGAAGGACCATGTTTTTGTTCTGTTTTTTGCAGGTGAAAATTTCTGCAGAAAAACATCTAGGGAGGGGAAGAATTATAGACTGTAATGACTTGACGGTCCCTACGGGTAAATTCCAAGGGACACCCGTCTTTGTCATCTAAGGTGTTTTATCAGTGCCGAAAGGTGACCTTCCGTTTAGTTACACAAAGCCGTGTCGTAGTGACTCTTCGATACACTTCAAGAAAGGAACCTCTTTTGAAACGATTCCCTAGTTGACAATGGAGTCCAGATGAAAGGCTAGTGTCGGCTGGTCAGACGCTTGAAGGAACAAAGCGGCAAGCGGTAACTTATAAGGAACCACCCAAAGAGGGGCGAGGATATATATTCGCCACCTTGATGTAAATGGGAGCAGATGACCCTTTTTTTTTACAGGTGTGAACAACCTCCATCGTCGGACGTGTGCCAGAGAAGGAGAGCCTGCAATGTTCCATCATGGTATCCTGAACCCCGCGAAAATAGCCTCAGATAGTGCTTATTTTTTTTTTTGTAATTATTGTATAAAGCCTATATTTAATCGGGATGCAAATAAAGCATTTTTGTAAATATTAAAGGCTGTCAGTCTTAGTTTTAGGCGAAGTCCTTACACCATTCTTGCTCGTAACTTTTATTTGTTTGTCCTGTTTGTTCCCTGTTATTTAAGTTGTTCGTCCCTTACTTTATTAAACTCTTTTGTTTTGTTTTTGCCTGAAATTCGTTTCCTGTCCGTTTTTCGTATTTTTATCACTTTAATCCTCCTTTTTCTTGGCCTTTATTCACGCTGTTCATTGGTCGTCATCTCGCTTTCTGATTCCTTCCTGAAACCGTTCCAGGATCTGATCATTTTCACTTCTCCAACTTCCCTCTTTATTGCTAGTCATTTCCCTTTGATTCACGTGACCACGTTCTTGCTTGGAGCTTCGCTCCGTCTTAAATATTTTATTTTAACCTATGTTTTGCTTTTACTTGAACTATCGAAGCTTTTTTTTTTGTTTTCCCCACTTTTATTTTCCTTTCTACTTTCGTTTTTTTACTGATAACTGAAGTTTTATGCATTGCTATATCATCCAACAGTGGAGGGCCCGGCCCATGTATTGTAGTTCCCACTACCCTTCCTGAAGTTATTGCCTTCTAAAACACTCGCACAGGTTTCAGTATATATGTTTGATATTAATTTGTTCACTTCCGCATTTCTATATTTAAGATAAAAAACTATTATTTTAAAAACTATTTTATGGTGTTATAATTGTCTTTCATAAACATTTTCAAGATTGTTGTCTATCACATAAAAATTTAAAAGTGAATATTTTCTTATTTATTTCTCTCCGCTGGAGTTTGGAGCCACGATGCAGTTCCAAGTTTGTGGTTAAAAAAATTAATGCAAAAACCTTTTGCTAATATCAAAATTGGTGTAATGGAAAGCTTTTAACATTAAGCTCTAGAATTTTAACATTAAGCCCCATGACCTAGGGTTTAATTAGCACATCCCTGGAGATAACCTTCCTTGAAGTTCCATTTCTAGTTTCAGTGTTTATTCCTCGGGAAGAGACATTTGGGCAAATTTCCTTCTGCCTTACGAATGAAGGATTAAAATGATTTGTTTTAGAAATTCCTCCTCTTTTTTTAATAATATTAGATATACCCCAAAAATAACAGAATTCTTAAAATAGCCAAATGTGATAGTTTTAACATCATTGTTTTGTAAATTGACATTGAATTAACAACATCGTAATTGCATGGCATGTGATTTGGCGAGATAGGGGAACCTGATGGAGACCCAAGAGTTGCCAGGATATTTACGAGCTCTATTTATCTATATATATAAAACAGTTCCGTAACTGACTCATTCATTCATTCATTCATTCACTGACTGACTGACATACAACGCACAGACCAAACCGCTGGACCTAAAGGGCTGAAATTTTGCATGGAGATTCTTCTTATAGTGTAGGGGTGCACTAAGAAAGATTTTTGAAAAATTCTTCTTAGATTTTTATAAATTAAATTTTTAAGCTGTTTTTTTTACTTTTTTTAAGTTTGCATTTAAAATAATAATTTGAGGGTTATAAAATTTATATCACGAGAAAGATCATAAAAATTCCTTTAAAATGAAATCTTTTTCGAATCTTTACCTTCATTTCCTGATTTTTGGTGAATTTTTAAAGATTAATTTTTAGAATTTAATTTATTAAATGCTGATCACGTGACTTCTTTTTCTGGTACTTTAAATAAATTTATCGTCACGTGCATAAAAACTAAATAGACAAAAAATAATTTTTTTTTTCTTGCTAATGGGGCAGACGATTGGACATTATCCAAAAAAATATTAAAATACAGTAAAAGAAATGTTCTAGAAACTGTACTATATTAACTGTACTATATTCTTTAGTATTCTTTATATTAGATTTAATTTGAATATCTTCTTCTACATTATTTTGTCTATAAAAATATCCCTTACGATTTTTTTATAAATATATATATATTTTACATCAATTATATACATTGATCGTCGTATTTATTATATATATATATTGGCATTAATTGCATACATTCACCGATGTTTTTACTTTGAATGTACTCCGTAGCGAAGTGCGGGTTTTCAGCTAGTAGTTTATAAGCAAGTTAAAATCTGTAGTATGGATGAAAAGTGAAAATGAGTAAAGTTTTTGTTGTTTGAAGGAAATAATGGATATTTTTATAATACAGACCAAGCAAAAAAAACCTCATCTGAATTTTTTTTATCAGTCAAGTTAATTTACTAACTCATTTTAAAACTAGAATATTGCACCTATTTTATCTGAATAGCTAGAAAAATTTCATTTGTAGCTTTTGATTGGTACACTTTCATATTACGGTCCAAAATGTACTTCTGGTCAAGATATATAAAATCTTTTAAATGATACGAAATTTATTTAGTCGATTTCATCTCATTTTACTATCCTCTCTATAAGTGAATTTTCAAATCTACTGTTCACAACTTTCCTGAAGTGATATCTTGGTTGAATTTCTTAATAACAAGTACTCCAATTTTCTTTACTTTAGAAAACAAATATTATTATAAGATAAGAAAAAAATATTCTGTCATTTCGTAAAATAGTTCACATTTGAAATTTAAAACTTCCCGAAAAATAAAATCCGTAATAATCGCATATCAAAGGAAATTCAATTTTTTTTCCTCAGAAAGAAATGTGTTTCATAATACGAATCACTATTTTTTTGATAATTTTTCTATTCGAAGAGTTTTGAAAAGAATTCGATGTAGCGTATGTATGCGAAGAATATTTTTATAGGGACTCAAGAGAGTTTTTGATACATTCTTTGTGCCCTGCTATTAAAGCCCAGAATGCAACTTTTCGAGTTGTGAATGCATTAAACCTTTTACGATTCTAAGAGATTATTTGACAGTTTAAAGAACTGTGTTGAGATCTTTACAAGTTTAAGATGACAGTAACTGTTGAATACAAAAATACGGCAAAAAATAGGAATTACTCAAGTTCATGCAATTTTTTCGCGCTTCTCCAGCAAACATATTAGAATGTGTTGCTCTTCAAATTGTTCGACGTTTAAAGTTATCAAACGGACCAAATTCATAGCTTGATATTTATCGATAACGTTCGCTTATATCTAATGACGAATATTTTCGTTAACTTAGTTTAACAGAAGTTTGAGGCCTCATTTATTAGTAATTGCTTTTCACCATCTAGGTGTGTTTGTTGTAGTTGAAAACAATTATGTATTATTTTGAGCAGTTTGTGTTCACAAAAATAATGATGCAAAACTTGATATTAAATATATTTTGTTTTGCTTTTTTCTGTTAGTTCATAAGAGTAGCTGCACGCAGCATGTCACATCTAAACTCTATCAAAAACGAAGAGCAAAACGTTTTTTGTTTAGCACATAGATCATTAAAATTAATCTAGAAATGCATACGAGAATTCGCAGTGAAAAGCGGATAGCATCTACATTCTGCTCTTCGTTTTCTACGGCCACAAAGGGCCCCAAAGAGATGCACAAGGTTGTACCAGTGACATTCATGACATTGTCTTATGTAGTCTAAAAAGATTAAATGGCACGAAAATTTACTTAATTTACCCCGTAAACTTTTGTTTTTCTTAGCATAAGATACGTCGCTAGCGATATCCTTCCATTTAAGTTGTTTTGCGACGTCATTAATACAAAATTTGAATTTTGTTTCCTACTAAGAGTAATATTTTCTATTTCAATAGATTTGTGTAAAGGTTTACTACCCTTCTGGTTTCATGTTTCCCTAGCTTTGACTTCACGAGCTATTCAGGTATTTAGACGATAAATCTGAGTGAAGAAGCGCGGTGTAGAATTTTTTAGGTTCTGGCCCGTTCCACCGCTTTTGCATTTTACTCGGTAAGCCTAGTTGCATGTTGTTTGTCAGTGGAATGAATGGAGGAAGGAGATGCCAAAACTGCTCTCTCAAACAGAGCTGATATTCCGAAGAGTTGAGCTTTGAAGCAATTTATACAATGTTGATTTCTATGTGGCGAGAATATAACTATGCATCTTATTGATTGCTTAAGGTTGCTGTGTACTAACCTTATTGGATACGCTCACCTCAATGTTAATCTATGGAGAAAATTTGCCTACTATTTACAGCTACATAAATGTTCAAAATCCAATAAAAATGGTACTTTCAGATAGACTGAACTTTTCTGCACCTTGCAACAGGTTTCATTTTATAAATTTCGTCTACCAAAGGAATTTAGGAGCGTTTAAAACACACAGATCCCCCGAACATTTTAATTTAAAAATAATATTCGCATTTAAAAAACCAAATACCAAAAATGCCCCAAGGTGTAAATTTTATTCTCTATTACGGAGTACAATCTTTTAAAAAAAATCTTTAAGTCGGCAATCTTTGGACAAACGTTCTCGTTAGGTTAACATTGAGGTGAGCAAATCCAATAAGGTTAGTACATAGCAGCCTTAATATCGGACTTAAGGGACAACGGTTTGGTTTGCTAGAATAGGTGTTACGGCTATTCAAGGTAGCCTAGAAGAGAAAGGTGAGACACCCAAATGGTACAACTATATGAGATAGTTAGCCAGATCCCAATCTGATAGCCTCTTACTCTGAGTATTCGAAATTCATATATTTTCTGTTTAAACTATAGCATTGAGTCCTTAATTTTACACGTATCAATAATTGACTGGGTGAAACAAACAGATGCAAAGTTAAAAATTCAGAAATTGGTACATTTGCAGGAGGTTCATTTTGGCTTTTATCACTGTATTCAGAATCTAAGAAAGTGCCTAAATAATCCCCATATTTCTTTTGTAACAAAGAAACAAATAAAATGGTCTAGTCACCCACATTCATTTGAAAGCAATTCCAATAAACTTCTATCTTGGACTATATAGAAGTCTATATTAGACTATATCGACTTCTATATTATTTCATATTTTCTATGGTGTCCCGAATCGTGACCTGGTACAGTATTTTAATAACTAAATCTGTCCTCAGCAGGAAAAACTCAAAGCTTCAGGTCACGGAATCCCAGCTACCAGACGAAGAATCGATAAATATGAGAAAGTAGGAATCCATTGTCTATTATTCCTCTGCAGAATACAGGAACTTCTGGATTCAGTAATGGGCTGGAGAATTTATATAAGTTTTCAGCAATGTCGGGAAAAGGGAATTAAAATTGTTGATATGAAAGCCTTGTGTTTTATCTTAATGCTGTGAAGAACATGAGTCTGATTTGAAAATTTAATGTTGCATCGCATAAATTATTAAGGTAAGAGCCTTTTTTCATAAGGGAATGTTTTTCCTGTATTTTTCGATCTCTTTATATTTAAAAAATTGATATTTTACTACAATATCTTTTAGTATTTTATGTTTTATTTATAATTGTGTCTAATGAATTTAAATGATGAAAAAAACTTCCAATTAATTAACGAACGGAAGAATATGATAAAAAATGGTATAAATCTACGAAAAGATAATTTGGATTATTTTAATAATGTTTTACATAATCAGAATTCTCCCCATTTTTTAATTTTTTACCTTAAACAACTGCAACTGAAAGCTAACATTTATTTCTCTTTATACTAATTTGCATAACGTGAGATCTTCAAAATTTCGCCTCTTTTTTTGAATAGTAAAAATAAATTAACTTTTTTCCTCGATATTATCAAAGTGTGTATTAAAATCCTTCTAATTATTCATTTAAAGTCAAAGAATAGTCATTCGATTCTTCGGGCACATTACCAAAAGAAAAGCTTTGCTTTCATTTTAAAGTTTAATTTCGTAGTTTTTTATTTGTTTGTTTAATTTTGTAAATGAATTTTAAAAATGTATATATCATTTAATGCAATATATCAGGGGGTATAACAGGGTTAAGTAACTAATACTGGGAAATTTTCATACTGATTATTAAAGACTATCCCATTAATATATTTATTAAAATATGCATACATAACGTGGAAATTTAATTAGATATGCAAATGTAATGTAATCCAATATAACGTTGGAAAATACTTTAAAAAATTTTTGTGTTTAAAATATAATATTTTCTGGAAAATGGATTACTGATTTTCCTGTAAGTGTTACCTAGCTTTTCTGCAACTAAATATTTTGTGATACGAACTTCAATGAGCAAATGGGATAACGTCAATTTAAAGACCTTTCATCAAAATTTAATTGAATAAATGATCTTTTATTTATATAATTAAGTTTATTATATAAATAATCTTTAAATATTATATAATTAAATATGGCTCACATTGGCTTATCTTCTTATACTACGTGATTCTCTTCAGAGTAAAATACGATTAAAAAGTACATAACGAACAGTCATTTAAAGATGGTTACAAGCATATAAAACGAGAAAACTCTAATCACTTAAAAGCCTTTTCTTGTGGGAAGAAGTAACATTTATTGGATTCCTCGGTTATTATAACTGTCAGTATTGTGTATAGCGTCTCTTAGTGATTTTATTATATATATATTTATCCTTCTGAACAATTAGAAATCAACAATTCATTCTATTTAAACAGCATTAAGTATAAAAGTGCTCTGAGAACAAACACTAATGAGCTTATAAAAGTAACAGTTTTACTGAGAGCAATTCTCCACCAGAACTTAGTGATTTAATTTAATCTCATAAAATGGAAAAGATAATGTAAATTACAGAAATGGAGAAGAATAGATAATCTTATTGTCATGTAATTACTGTAATTTTGAAGCATGTCATTGTTTTAGAAGATTCAGCAGATAATTTGCGAAATTATTTTACTTGACTTTCCGAAAAATTCTATTTTAAGATATTAAGGTATCTCACCACGGTATCTCAGCACTTTTTTTAAAATTCACTTATAAAGAAATTTTAATTAAGTTTTCGGATACTTTTGCAATCCAAATTTAGATTTACCTATTAATATTTCAAGTAAACTTACATAATTTTATGAAAATCAATAAAATATATGAAATTTTGAAGAAAAATAGCAACATTTTCAAAAATCATAAAAAATTAAAATTGAATATATTTAAAAATTTTTATTGCTCATATAATTAACATGGTATTTTCTAGCGCGTGAACTATAATTTAAGGCATATATGCATAAATAAAATTTTTAGAAGCAATCGAAGAATAATATATGCCATTTTTCAAAAATTGTTGATATAAATATTCAAATATTCAGCCATAATTCAGAATGTGTTTAACTTTTTCTTTTGTTCTCAGTTCATGCACTAGAAAATAGTATAGAAACAAAGCACAAAAAATTTCAAAGGGATATATCAATAATATTTTGACTTATGGACTTTCAAAAAAGTAACTTATGTAAAAAAGCACATTTTGACAAAAAAGCCATTTAAATGCCCATTTCCGGTTTTTCTGCATCTAAAGACTTTTATAAGATCCTTCATAACTCCCTTCTAATTATCGCAAAAGCAAAGCAAAAATGTTTTGTAAAGCTAAAAGTATGTTCTATCCAATAAAACAAAATAAAAAATTCACGAATTTTGAGCGAAATTGGCCATTTTAACGTGGTGAGATACCTTAAGAGATATCGTCAAAGAAAAGACAAGTGTACAAAAAAAGTTATTATGAATATTCTCATTTTGTAACCATCGATGGATTTTTTCACATAGGACCGTGGAGTTGAACATGGTACCTTTTGTATCTTTTGAACAGATAATGTATGGATCCACCAATATATTCCTCAATCATTTTAACATCTTCGCTAAAGAGTATCATAAGATAATAATGAAATGAAGAAAAAAAATTTTAATTGTTAAATGTAATTCTTGAAATGATGGAAAAGTTTTCTTTCACATCCTTTTCTGACGGTATATTAAAAAAATTCAATCAAATTTTAAAAAAAAGCCTTTATTTTTTTATTGCCAACATAGCAGGCGATACAGGCCCTTTTGGCAGAAGAATCTTCAAAATAGAATAAAACACCGGATACTGACTATCAAATTTTTGTACATTTTATTTTGAGACAAATCTTAGAAGTTTATAAATGTCTTTGTTTCAATTAAAAAAATAACAAAAGTTAAAATAACAAAAATATTTTGCTCGCAAATAAGATTTTGTAGGTCTGCATACACATAAAATCGTTTGTAGCTTCTACAAGGAAAAATAAAACCGAGTCTAATTATAGAGTGTAAAGTGAGGGATTTCAATTTCGTTACCGAAATTTAGACACTCTACTGAGCTATTCACCGGTTACAGCGTCATTACTTAGGTTAGACTTTTAATAATTACGGATGCATCCGTAAAAAAAGCGGAGTGGAGTTTGTATGTTGATGTACAACTTACTTTATGATCCCATAAGAAAAATTATCGATTAAGTTAGTACAAAATTTTCTGTGATAGTGATCCGTAATGTTAAACTAGAACGTTAAAATATTATTAAATTAAGAATTTCTTAGTGCCGAATCGATAAGCGAATTTGATGTGCGAAAAATTAATGTGTATGGTTCTAAAGTAATGATTATAGTTAGATGTATCCTCTTACATATGCTAAGAGGATTTATGTTGCAATCATTAAACTACACAGAGCTGAAATTTGCATATTAAAGGTGACTTTATGTTTAATTTAATCTCATGATATCCAAATACAGAGTCAGACTCAAATTTGCATTTAAAAGTAATATCTCACCTCTCAGATATCTTGTAGGATTTTGGGTTTCGTATTGCTCAATGTCTACTCCAACTACAAAATACTCGCCTCTGTCGAGAAGACCTTTATTCTGCAAACTCATCATCAGGCCTAAATGCTCGAAGTAGTAACCCAAAATGACGTAAACTGTGAAAAAAGATACGATTGTTTAAAATATGGTTTTTATTGTGACATTTTACGGTAAGCCAAAATTCGATAATTATCGAATTTACTGAAGATTTAACTGAATTTCTGATTATAATAAGAAATTCAGTAAAATCTTGCACAGATAGAGATTCGTTGTTAATAACTCTTGTTGAGAAGACAGCAAGTATCACACGGCTTTTTTATTCATATTCCATCAGTGTATGCAACCATATTTAGAATTGAAGACACCTTAAGCTGAAAAGGCCCGAATTTAGTTCTATAGATTACATATGTAAAGAATGGAATTCTGAAATATACCAACGGATTTAATATCCTAGTGGTTAGGACGTTGTCTTCAGAGTCAAATGGGACGATATTAAATTCTTGCTCTGTATTGACGCTCGTTATAGAGGTCCTTAACCGTTGGTGGAAGAGCATATTACAAAAATTCACCATGGAAGTAAACTCAATGTAAATATGATTAATAAAATAGGTGAATAAACCAGCATCTAATACGTTGGCCACAAAAGGATTTGAGGGGTGAAATTTATAATATGAGATTTCCTCACACGTGCGAGATGATTTAGAGGCCAAAACACCGGGTTCAGTGTCCTGGCTAGGAGTTTTATTACAGCTCTTATCAGACTGTAATTAAAGTCTGCTAAGAGGGTTCGACCGTAAGAAAGAACGGCGAGGGCCTTTGGAAGAATACAACAAATATTCACCAAGGAAAAAAACCAACGGAAACGTATGAAAAATATATGTACTCAACCAACAGCCAGCATCGTTGGCCTAAAAAGCCAGCATCTAATGCTTTGGCCACTGAAGGATGTGAGGATTGGAATTTATAATGAGATTTCCTCACACAGGCGTGAGGATTTAGTAGCCAAAATGCCGGCTTCGAAGTTCTGCGGCGTGGGGATTTTGTCTCGTTCTTTGTAAACTGTCGTTACAGAGGGGCTTGACAGTTAGAAAGAATGTTTGGGGACTGTTAGGAAGTATGTGACAAATATCCCTCTAGAAAAAATATTAACTTCGGAAAAATGTAAACAAATATGGGTCACAAATAGCATGCTTCGGTGGTGAAAAAAGTCAGCGTCTAAACCATTTGCCATTAAATGTGTGAGGAAGGGAATTTCCAATATGATTTTTGCTCACATAGTTGAGATGGTTCGATGTTCAAAGCTGATAATCGAGCTGGTTCGAAGGCTCGAGCCCAGGGTTTTGAAAAGATAGACGGCCGTTCAACATGAAGTAACAGATTGTTGTTGTTGTAGTACATAAACTTAATTGAGACGCCGGACAGTTTGTCCGCATAGTCGAAGCCCAACTTCTTGTACTCACAGCTCAAAACTATCACCCTGGGCAAACAGTCCCTTTTCGTTTCGCAAAGAGATTGAAAAAACTTTCTCCCACAGTCGTCCATCTCTCAAAAGAGGGAGGCATGTAATAAAAGCATTTCTGAAAGAGATTGCACCTCATCAAACTTTTTAGTTTTTAAGAGAAATCCGTTAGAATATATCCATGACTCTGTTATACTGAAAAACATCTTTTAGACAAGAACTAATTGAGGGGGCATGACGAACACCCCCTATATCGGATGAGGGGTCATGCCAACACCCCCTATCCGATATAGGGGGTGTTGGCATGACCCCCCAAACAGCTGCTCAATCCAAGTAAGTCGAACATCCACAGAGAGCATAGACAAGAAAAGGAGGAAAAATGAAGAAATGACAATTAATAGAGAGTGTTCTCTTGACTACCATACGATTGAAGGAAGGGTTCAAGGAGAATCGGATTCAATTCTCAAACTTTTTGGTCAGAAAATTGTATCCATGGAAGAGAATGTTACAGCATATTACTAAAAGTATTTAAGAACATATTACTGAAATAATACACACACACACACACACACACACACACACACACACACACAGACACACACACACACACACACATATATATATATATATATATATATATATATATATATATATATATATACAGTGGAATCTAGATTTATCGTTCTCCGAATCATCGTTTTCCCGTATGTGTCGTTTATTTCACCCAGTTCCGACGATCATATTGTTTTGTTATGTTCCCGCATCTATCGTTTTCCTGCATTTATCATTCACTTCAGTCGGTCCCTTGAAAAACGATAGATCGAGATTCTACTGTATATATATATATATATATTTAAAGCTTGTCGTCAAACCTTCGCCTATACTACACCGCAGTTTACTGTCCATTTTATGATGGGGGCACCATATAAGCGGACAGAATTACCCCTTATGAAAGGACGACACAAGCGGAGGCATTTTTCGTGGCGCGACGCTGGGATTCGATCCGAGCACCCTTAGAACCAGCGCGCTGTACCACAGGACCGCGACAAACCTACTGAAATAAATAATTAATATATATATATATATATATATATATATATAACTTGCGTGTGCAAGGTATAAAAGTAATATAAAATTGTAAGTATTGTGTGGATAGTTGAAAAAAAAATTCTTTCGGTAATTAGAGACAATTTTAGTGGTAGAAACGATATCCAAATATCCCACTTAACTACAAGTATCATTTATTTTAACAGGATTATAATGCAAAGCTTTTATTTTAATTTTTTAAAAGGTTTATTTTATTATGTTTATACCTTTCTTTCGCCACTTGAATTATGTTCATGTGGTAAAGGAAAGTTATGCATTCATATTGCATTCTTGTAGTAAAGGAGCACAATTTTCTCATCTCGTGCTCTCTCTTAGCTCGTAAATTTGGTATGGAAATACTTCTACAGAAATAACTGACGGAATTGTGAGAAATATTGAATGAATGTTAATGACATAATTTCCATAGCATAAATTTTAATTAAAGGGAATTAGAATTCTCGGTATTCACTCTATGCAATTGGACAGTTATAGATAATTTATTTGGTAGGCTATCGGCCTTGAGGTCAGAGTTAAATTCGAGAGATTTAAATCTTAACTAACTTTCTAGTTACAACACTTGCATATTTTCATTCTAGTTGTAGTTCGCATATAGGAAATTAGAGGAAAAAGTATGGTAAAATTAAACACATTTCGTTGGTAAAAAACATTTCAAGCATTGTACATAATGTTACGCAATTGATATCATATCTTTACTAGATGTTCAGAAGCTCTGTTATGTAAAAGAATTATTTTTTTCATTCTGCTAGCCTTAAAAATTAGCTCGTGTTGTCACAAGTTGTAGTCAAATTCATGACAGACTTTTACTTTTTGCATTATAATACAAAACAAAATCTCTACTGGTTGGTAAAAAAATAATTTAAAGAATAGATACTAATTAAATATCCTCTAACAGGTTCAGGAAATTTTTCATTATTCTGCAAAACTCAACTATTACTACGCTGAAAAAAAATTAACACATTTGTTTGAAATGGAAATGTCAACAGGTACTTAGTATCTGGCACCTAAAGCTAGAGTGTTTATTAGGAAAAATGCATTCATATTTTAATAAATTCAGGCAGTGTCCATATATACTAGATATTTTTAAAGCAGTTAAATTTTGGAAAGTTCAAATAATAGTTTTTTTCCTCAACGCGAGATGCATTTTGATGTCAATTTAATTACTCGCTAAGTTATATTCAGAAAAATTCCAGCTCTCCGTAAAAAGTTTAAATTCTGAGCCCTGTAAAATAAAAAGCGTTGGATTCTGTTCTTGAATTTATTAATAACGAACACCTTTTTAAAACAAATATTACATTTTTGTTGAAATTCCATTTTTTACTAGTGAATATAACTTTAAAAATTCGTTCAAGGGTTTCATCCACAGTTTTCTATCAATATTTCAGTTCTGGTAAATTGCACTCGTTTAAGCTTTCATTATATCGACGCATAGAGCGAGTAGCATAATTTAGTTTCGCAGGATAACAAAAGAATGAATAATGAATTTTATGATTAGAATATTTAAGCAGAAAGCCTCAGCTATGCACGTAGGTTCAAAATTTATATTTCCCGTGATTTAAGTAACACGCGTTCACTTTGGCTCTGAAAGGGAACGAATCTATAGATTTTTATTAAATAGGTATGAAATATAAAGCTATAATTATTATAATTTTCTTCACAACTTGTTCATTTAAAGTAGTTGTTACGCAGCTAATATGATATGCCTAGTTGTATGTTATTGTTAATCCATATTATTCTCAACCTACATTTTGAGAATTAACCTAAAATAGTCTGAAATATTCGGTTAATTCAACAAATTTTCCTATTCAGTGACTGCCGTTGTGGCAAAATTTTAAATTTTTATGCAAAAAATTATAAGAAATTTGATATACACTACTTAAAATTATCCTATGTTCACTAATAGGCCAGTAGGCAGGGAGTTGAATTCGGAAATAATTCAAACAAAAGTGAAAACTTTTTAATCACTTTATTTTAGATCAAAAATGAATATCCTGAGTTTTCCCCCTCCGACGAGGCGAGCGCTGGTGGTTAGGTAAAAAAATTGAGTGAAAAAGAGGTATTTTTTCAGTTTTTTCAAAATAAATTAAAACCGGTTCATCCAATCAAAGAAACCGTAGTATAAAATTTTTAGAGCATTAAATTCTGCGTAAAATGAGTACCAATACAAAAAAATTACTTTGGTTAAAAGGTTACTAGCTTCTCCCGAAGTTGCCGTTATTTTTTCAACTTTGCTAGTAAGTGCGATTTTTGCTATACTTGTGTTTTTTTGGGGAAATAGTCAGGGCGGGGAAAAATCCCGGAATCGGAAATAATTCAAACAAAGGTGGAAACTTTTTTAATCACTTTATTTTATGTCAAATATGAATATCCTGAGTTTTCCCCCTCCGCCGAGGCGAGCGCTCGTGGTTAGGTCAAAGGACATCAGCTAGGTTCAAGGTGACCAGTCGAGGTCCCCACCAGATCATCTTCCAGTAACTGCCAAGTTGCGATTTAGTACTGTTTGTGTCCACTGTTCCGTATTTTTCATATTGCTTGCATTATTATTTCATTTCATTACTTTAGGTGTCTCACAAAGAGTTCTAATAAGTACCAACAATGTCGGACTTTTGTTCAGTTTGTGCAGAAACATTTGAAGAAGGTGAGACAATAGTTGTGAAAGAATGATGGTTAAAACATTGATAGAATACAGCAAAAAGAGAGAAAATAGTAAGCATAATCTTTTTAAAAACTGTACGACTGTCAAAATCCCAGTTAAGAGCCAAAATTTTACACCAGAGAAATCTCCATTGCTGCCCCACATAAGCAAGTATTAGTGGTGCTGGTGCTCAACGATCTAACGTACCAAAATTCAATTTCCAAAAGGACTGTTTTTTGTGTGCTGAGATGCATCAGAGGATTTTCAGAAAAAGGAAATAAGAAAGCCAAAAGCAAAACGTGACCGAGTAAGTCTTGTTACAATCCCAGAATTCAAGAAAAATATCCTTGAAAAAGCTGCGGGAAGAGAAGACAGATGGGGTTAAGATCGAGTCTTTGCGTCCGCCATGTCAGCGACTTCATTACTAGTGACGGTAGGTATCACAATTCTTGTTTGAGAAGGTTCCTGGCCAATGCTGCAGAATATTCAGGCACTTCAGGAAGACCTGGGGAAGAAAATTTGACAGCTGCATTTCAACTTATTTGTAAGCAGTTGGATGAAAATCAAGATGAATGGCAGTTTTCCGTGCGTGAATTTATTAAAAGATTTCATAGGACCTAATCCGTCTGAAAAAACTTTCGAGAATACTGATGGAAAAATATGGCGATGACATCATTACTACAGTAGGATACAACAGACAACCCATTATATGTTTTCGCAACACTAGTTACAAAAGAGCATTGTTAAAGTTGCTGCAGATATAATAAGGGAATACATAAGATCCAAGGTGTATGACATTGATAAGTACCCTGATCAACAAAATGCTGAGCAGAAATGCAAATTGAGAATGCTGAGCAGAATATTCCAGAATCATTGCAGTATATTCTAAATTCAATTATTATGAAAATCAAACATGGAAAGACAAATAGAAAAAGGAAAACCAATCTAACTGCAATTTCACACTCAATAATATTTGCAACAAGGCCAAGATCTTTTATTTCATCAGTACAAGTAGGTATTGGCACACTTTTATCAAGGAAATATGGTTCTAAAGATTTAAGATGTATAGCTCATCCACTGGGCTTTTCCTGTTTTTACGATGAAGTCAGAATTTTGAAATGTCTTGTCTACAGCATTCAAGAAGCATAGCATTGCATGGGTCCTTCTCCCAATTTATTTTTGATAACGCAGATATCAGTGTCGATACTTTAGACGGATCAAACACATTTAACGCAATGGGTGAAATTCAGTGCATAACCCCCTCTTCTTCTCTTTCTTCACAAGGCCCAATCGCAAAAGTGGGGGTGATTCCAAGCGCTGGGATTGTAGGGAAATCTGGTGCTATCCCATTGTTACCTTTTCACAGCAGAACAACATTGAGTAGCATCATTATTGAAATGTGGATTTATAAAAAATGGCAATGCGATGAGACCCCAGGTTGGAATGGTTTTATGGAAGACATTACATGTACAAAACAGTACTGTTAATCCAAAATTATGTTTCTTCCTTTCATCAGTTCTCCTCCCTCAAACTATGACACCGTATACAGTGCTCTTGTTAGTGCAGCTAATGAACGTAATACATTGGAGCATAGCGATTGTTTTGTGACCATCGATCAGCCCCTTTACTGGAAAGCTCGGGAGATCATTTCCTCAAGTACCGTAGAATCTGAGCTAGGATCCGTAACTGTCCGTTTAGGGAACTTTCATCTACTAATGTCCTTCATGGGAGCAGTAGGATACATCATGGATGGCTTTGTATTGCAGGACTTACTGAGCATTGCCTATGCTCGGGCATCAATTCAGAAACTGATGACGGGTCATACATATTCGAGAGCTGTCTGGGCTCACATGATGTGCCACTTAGCAATTGCAAAGATCGTTCTTTCGAAGATTGAGATTTCAGATGAAGAGCGAGATGCCATCAGTGACGTAGACTGTTCTTTTTTTGAATCAGATACTGCTGTACAAAGTTTTCTGCAGAAGGTTACTCAAAAATTCGGAGAGCTGGAAAATAGTGGACCTACCGCAAAACTTTGGGGGCAATATTTTCGAGTGGTAACGTTGATAAAGCAATTCATCCAAGCAGAGAGAAGTGGAGACTGAAAGCTTCATCTACTTTGTGTGAAATTAAAGCTGCCTTACTTCCATGCGAGTGGCCATTTTTTGTACGCAAAGTTTGCAACACTGTACTTGCAGGACATGCTTGTCTTACAGAATAAGCTGACTCCTTCAGAGTACAAGCATTTTGTAGTAAATGGCTTTTTTATCATTGGAGATTCTGAAAAATACTCATTGAATGCAGAATTAAATGCCGCACAACATTTAGTTAAGCAATTTTTTCTTCAAACAGGTACTTTCCCCGAAAAACACAATTATACCGAAAATCACACTTACTAGCAAAAGTTGAAAAAATGACGGCAAATTCGGTAGAAGCTAGTAACCTTATAACCAAAGTAATTTTTATGTATTGGTACTCATTTTACGCAAAATTTAATACTCTAAAAATTTTGTATTACGGTTTCTTAGATTGGATGAACCAATTTTAATTTATCTTGAAAAACTGAAAAAATACCCCTTTTTCACTCAATTTTTTGACCTAACCACCAGCGCTCGCCTCGTCGCAGGGGGAAAACTCAGGATATTCATATTTGACCTAAAATAATGTGATTAAAAAAGTTTCCACCTTTGTTTGAATTATTTCCGAATCTGGGTTATCCCCCCCCTGCCTACTGGCCTATAAACTGAGTTTAACAACATTTTGTACTCGTGACTTGCAAGTTAAATATTCACTTTTTATAGTTTTCTTTTTTGAAGGTCAATGAAGTGCGGCATAACTGCTATTGTTAACATCTTCCTGTCTTTCAATCTTTTTTTTTCCTAAAAAAATTCTGTAATCGACTAAAGAGGGGAAATCTAAAAGGGTTTGTTCGGCACTTCATGTTGAAGTTATATCTTCTTTTAGCCCTTTTTAATCAATATTTCTCTTTGTTTGAAGCGTGAGTGTGTGCCTAACACATTCAAAATCTAGTTCCGATTTCATTTAAACACTTTGCCATCTATCATTTCATGAATTCGTGCATTATGAGACTTTATCAGGATCTTCTATTGAAATCAAATTGTTTTGACAGAAGGAAAGATAAAAAAAAAAGTTAAAGGTCAAACCGATAACAGAGCACAGATGCCATTGTTTCAATTTTGAAGACTCAAAAACTTTTTTTCTTATCAGAAAGTTAAAGAACCTGAATCTTTGTCTGCAGAGTAGAGTCATTTTTAACTAAGCAATTGCAAATTCGTATTTTTTCTTCCATTAAAAATTTCCATGATCACAAAATATTTTGATGTAAGCACTCAATATTGAGTTTTTGTTTTTGTTTTTCAGCTGTTTTAGAATTCGTCGAAAGGAATGTTTCTGAAATCCTTAAGGCTGCAGTGTACTAACCCTATTGGATTCACTCACCTCATGTTAACCTATGGAGAAAATTTGTATCAGGATTGTCGACTTGGATTTAAAGATTTTTTTAAAATTGTACTCCATAATAGAGAAAGAAATTTTACACCTGGGGACATTTTTTTTTAAAAGAAGGCAAATAATATTTTAAATTTTCAATAATTCGGACTAAAAATCTTGTATAACGTGTTTTAAACACTCCTAAATTCCTTTGGTGGACGAAATTTATAAAATGAACCCTGTTACAAGGTGTAGAAATGTTCAGGCTATCTGAAAATGCCATTTTTCTGGATTACCGGCATTTATGAAGCTGTAAATATTAGACAAATTTTCTTCATATGTTAACATTGAGGTGAGTGACTCCAATAGGATTAGTACACAGCAGCTTTAAAATAGGTACGCTAAAAGCTTGGAATTTATCATTATATAGATATTTATCCATCAACCTCCCTCCTACTCCCATTTATCTTTCCATTTCCTTGAGACCAACGGAGCTATAATGATAGAAACTCTTAGAATATCTACCATTATCTATGATTACTGAAATCTTCCTTTAGAAATCCAAACAAAGGAAAGATAGAGAAAGAGCTATATCAAGGATCCGGAAAGAATGTAGCCTTTATTTTAGCGGGCTATTTTTGTCATTGCTTCTTTTACAAGTGCATCACTTTCCTGGAGATTTTTTCATTCATTTGGAAATTTGATGTCCATTAAAAGTTTTTAGCTTTTTGAATCTGTGGTACAGTATAAATAGTGTTTTTTTAGATGGTTGGATTTCAGTGTCTTTCACCTGTTTTTGTTTAATACGGCCGAACAGGAAATACTTAGCTAACCAATTTGATAAAAAAAATTAGCCCGAGATCAGTAAATTAAGGTAGGATAAAAACACTTTTTTAAAATTCCCACTAAATTATTGACAAAAATTCTATTCCCTAATTCCAAAAGCCGATAGACATACGCCTTCAGGAGCTGAGCAAAAAAATTGCTGTGAAAACAATGTTGATAATAAGCTTAAGAAAGGCGTGTTACCCCACCATAACAGAAAACAGTGAAGGTTGGAAACTGCTAACAGACAAACAAGAAAGAAAGAAAGGAAAGGAAAGGTGTGACAGAAAAAATCAATTAACTAATAAAGGGTATGGAAAACTTGTTGAAAATTAATAAAAGAAAAAGTGCACAATCCTATTATATTTAACCTTACAAGCTTAATAATGAGTTTATCAGTTTAATTAATAGGAAGAACCATTAATTAAACTATGTAACGTAAAGAGATAGGAAGAAAATTTCCAAATAATCCGGTTCAGAAATCTACCTGGGAGTGTAGAGGTTATGAACCTCTGAAAAATATGGCCTGAGTATCAAGAACGGAAAACGGACATTTCTGTTTTTGAACATGCATATTTTTATGTTTCTCCGCTGCAAACCTTCAGGTCTAGCCTTGCATTTGAAGGCAATAAAATAAATATTCGTTCAGTTTTTCAAGAGGAATAGGGTCTTACAGAATTGAAAATGCAGTTTGTAGGGTTCGCGTGTTGCTCAGATGCAAATGTCTGGTAGCTGCGCAGTGCAGGCCAGTTGAAGTGAGTTCGGAGCAGGTGTCTGGTCTATTTAAGTGACACACGCTGAGTTGGCAAGAGCCCAAGAAGGGAGTGGAGGTTTGTACGGTAGTACGTTACGCTATTAGTAGAGATACGAAAGAGTCGAGAAAAGTTAGATTGAAGGTGATAGCGGTATTTAACTGATACAGCACGTATTAGTATTTAGCCTAGGTGTCTGCACGATTTCCATAGTTAGTTCAGAGCCCGGTGGTTACGGGTATTGCTAGTGAACGTATATTCTGCCTGAAAGGGTTCATTACGACTTTAAAGTTCAGTTTCTTAGTACCGCAAGTTGCGGTACTGTTGTGTTATTATTTGAAGCCCCAAGTCGGGCTATGTAAGTCTACCTCTACGTAGAAAATAAAGGAATTATTTATATTTATGCCTATTACTTTATAGTGTGCCTGGACCGTTAGAGGATTCACAGGGTACATAAGAAACAGAACCATATAAGTTGTCTCATTGACTAGATTCAAAGCAAACCAAAAATTAAACGAATCAAGTAGACTAGACTTTTTTTAACACAGAGGGGAGAAAAAAAACGAACAGAATTATATTATGAAAATTAATATCCTTTCTCGAAGCAGTTAGTTTAGGTTTCACAAACTTGAAACAGCCTTATCAATAAGAGTCGTACACTCTGATCGAGGGTAAGGGAATTTTGTGGTTTATTTTAGGGGCAATTGATGAGGAATCGAAGCAAACCTTCAGAAAATGGTACGGGAAAGTGTAACACTGAAGAATTGAGAGGTTGATAAGAAGGTTGATTAGAATTAGCACGTCAGCTAGAATAAAGAAGAAATTATCAAGTACACCAAAGTGAAAAAGGAATTCAGGGTTTGAGAAAGTAGTTTATATGAAAAGGCGAAGAATTATTCCTTACCTTATCAGTTCAATATCCACAAAGGCAACAACTGGATGATTACAATGTTCCAGGGAAAATTATGTTCCATGCCCAAATGACTTTTAGTCAGTAGGATGAATGTGAAATATTTCGTATAATTAATACTATGCTGTACGTACTTAATTCAAACTATTAATTTTAAGAATAAAATCGGTATTTATTGCATGATAAATATCATAAAAGAATAAAATAGCACTTCAACTGTATCATTTGAACTAAAAAAAAACGAGTACTCGAAAAAGAGTCACACGAACAAACAACAAACTTACTTCTCGTCTCCAGGTAAGAATCCATGACTAGCGCATCAAAAGGGTTCTCCCCATACCCATGATGGTATGTATACGACCACGTTCCCAGGTACCTGATCTGGATACCCGCGTCGTCCAGAGTGCTGACGATGGTCCGCGATACATCCCTGAAACTCCCCTCCTGGTTATCGGAGTAGAGGAATGATACAGTCATCCACCGGAACGTCAAGAGAAGGGACGCTACCGACCTCGAAATCTGCGTGTCTGGAGGGCGGGTTCGGGCGAAAGTGGGGAACTGAGACTTGTCTGACGTTTCACGGCGGGCGCAGAACTGGAAAAAGTGGTACTAGGATGTAGATAAACATTCATTTATGTATAAAACATGTGAATATATTAATTAATGGAGTGTAATTATTCCTGTCATTTTACAATCAGTTTAAATTAAGAAATATGCTTCAAATTCTCTATATACACTATTAAAATATAGTATTGTATACAAATTAGAGTCCTACTGTTTGGCATCAGGCTACTGAATACAGATAGGAGTCTATGAAGAAGATATATATATATATATATATATATATATATATGTGTGTGTGTGTATATATATGTATATATATATGTATATATATATATATATATATATATATATGTATATATATATGTATATATATATACACACACACACACACACACACACACACATATATATATATATATATATATATATATAATATTAAAAAACTAGTAATTTCTTAATTCAACACTCTTAACATTTAAAACTATTAATTCCTCACTTTACTATTCAAAATTACATACCCCTTTTAATCTTATTAAGTACTTAATTTTCCCTTGGGCATTCGTGTTAAATTCCATTGTTACAGTCTTTGGCAATATCGTCAAAGATGGCTGACCTTTTAACGAAATTAGACGCGACGCAGCGTCCATAAAAATTAGATCAGATCAGAGCATCAACAAATAACTTTTATGCAATCAAAATGTAAGTCACACCTGTGTCATGTGATGGGATGACTTTATAAAACTATCTGATGTCTAAATTTAGACGCACTCTGTAATATTTTGCCTGCTACGAAACACCCGGCGGAGCGGGCCGGCGATTTCAAGAAATCTTGTGTTAACGTCTGATTCTTTCGGCCAGAGTATCGTCCAGTAATCCAGCGAACTAAAATGCTTTCACCGTGATGTGGGGTTGCGGCATCTTCAGTGCAGTGACCGGCGGCCGTTCTCCCCATGTCACATATATATATATATATATATATATATATATATGTGTATATATATATATATATATATATATATATATATATATATATATATATATATATATATGTATATATATATATATATATATATATATATATATATATATACAGGTGGTTATCAAAATAATGGAAACACCAAGAAACACCATAAAAACCTTTATTAATACGGCGCAGGATCACCTTTGTGATTTAATACCACCTGATTCACCTTGAAATTGGATTATACAAGTCGTGAATAGTGGTTAAGAATATATTATACCATTTTTAAGGGAAAAATAATGAAAGTTCCTGTAGAGATACTGTGGTGGATATCGATACCTGGCTCTATCAGCTAATACAGATCACAGTGGTTGGATGATATGCAGTAAGGGGGATTGTACAGGGCAATATATGCTATTTGACTTCTTTTTTATGCTCTTCAAATTAATACTTGATAGATTTAGCTGCATGTAAAGGGGGATTATCATCCTGGAGAAAGTCATCTCCTGCAAGAAACAGTGTTTGCCCCATAGGATGGATCTGGTTGGCTAAAATTTCGACATAGTTCTTCCCATTCTATCACCCTTTTAGGATTACAATAGGGCCTGAAGAAAACCATGAGATGCCATCCCAAAACATGATAGATCTACCTCCATGATTGACAGTTGAGATGAGACAGCCAGAATCTTACGATTCTGTAGGTGTTCTCCAGACTTACGCACGTCCTGTTGCAAGGAACAATGCGAACAATGATTGGCGGACCAAATGTCGTTTTCTACATATTACTCGACCAGGATTTGCGCTCGTGGCATCATTGTGGGCGATATTTTGTATTAGCATATATTACAAGTGGCTTGGGAATAGCTACTCTTCCGTAAATGCTTTGTTTGTGAAGTTCCCTTCTACCTCTAATGGTTGATACCGGAACATGCAGATCCAGATTGAGCTCTTCGGTCATTTTGGTTGCAGTTGTTTTCTTTCTTCATGTCGCAATCCGCTTCAGTACCTCGTCCGTCTCTTTTATCAGCTCTCCCTTTCGTCCACTATTCTGTTTGGCAAAGGATGTTTTACCATGCACTCTGTATGCTATTATGACTTTCGATACCATAGCTCGAAAAAAACCCATTAACCTGGGGGTTGCAGTAACAGATACTCCAATTTAAACGCGCTCCAAAAATTTGCCCTTTTCGTAAGGTCTGCATGGTTTGATATTTTGCGCTGTTCCCCCCAAAAGCACGATGTCCTTACTGCTATCTGACAGTAGAATAATACATACACTATATTATATAAAAAATTACCGGTGGCCAGACTTTTTTTTTAAGGAATATGAAGCACTTTCATAAACACCACTAATATTGATAGGTGTTTCCATTATTTTGATAACCGCCTGTGTATATATATATACACTGAAGTGCCACTGAATTAGGGATACCTACCTAGTAACGAGTTGGGCCTCCTCTGGCCTTGATAACGGCTGCCACACGACGAGGTATAGATTCAAGAAGTTTCTGGAAACGTTCCACGGGAATGGCTTGCCAAATATTGGCTAAAGCTGTCCATAATTCAGTAAGGTTCTTTGGTGCTGTGTGATGGCCTTTCACGCTTTGTTCCAAAACATCCCAAAGATGCTCAATAGGATTTAAGTCTGGGCTTCTAGGTGGCCAATTCATGACAGAAAAGTTAGAGGAATGCTCATCCAACCAGCCAGTAGCCAACCGGGACTTGTGAGAGGTACAGTTGTCTTGCTGGAAAACTCCATTACCGTGCGGATAACAGAATAGCATAAACGGATGGAGGTGATCACCCAGCAACTCTACGTACCGAATTGCATTGAGGGAGGTTGGTACACGCACCAAAGATCCCAAACTGTGCCACGAAAAAACACCCCAGACCATAATTGAGCCACCATGCCCTTGTACAGTTCCAGCCAGGCATGCAGGATCCATGGCTTCATGAGCCTGACGCCATATTCTCAGCCTCCCGTCGGCGTTAAGTAGTCGGAATCGAGACTCATCACTCCATGCTACTCTTTTCCAGTCCTCTACACTCCAGTCTCTGGCTCTCTTGCCCAGGCAAGACGTGCAGCCCGATGGCGAGTATAGAGCAATGGTACTCTCGTAGGTCGACGGCTCCCGAAACCCATACGGTGAAGCGAGCGTTGCACAGTCCGTTTACTGACTGTACGACTGGCACCGTCATTAAACTGGGTGGTAATTTGAGCTAATGTTTGGCTTCGCTGGCTACGTACAATACGCCTGAGCCGTCTCTCACCACGCACTGTCAAGGCTAATTGTCCTTTGCAGTTTACCCGATCGCTAGTTTTTTTTCCACCATGTATTCTTGGTATACTCTTGACACTGTCGACCTTGAAAATCCTAGCTGTCTGACGATTTCGGAAATTGAATGGCCCATGCGTCGCGCACCTACGATTTGTCCGCGATCGAAGGCGTCTAAATCAGGCAGTTTACCCATACTGGCAATTCCAACAACTAATTCAGAACAACCACAGTACGCGCTATATATGCAGTTACCACAGCGCCCTCACTTGCGCATACATGATGCACAGCGCTACACAATTTGCATAGGCTTTGTTATCCCTAATTCAGTGGCACTTCAGTGTATATATATATATATATATATATATATATATATATATATATATATATATATATATATATATATATATATATTAGAAAACTGTTAGACTTAAAATTCAGAACCAAAATTAGATAATATATACGAAAACTGGGAGATTCACATAATGCAAGTACAGTAGAACACATTTTTTGACACTTTCTAACAATCAATGATGATGTAAATGGGGCATACCACTGATTTATTGGAAATTAAGTGGCATAAAAAATGCAATTTTAGAATTAGATACAGACATATGGATAAACGAGGAGGGAATTGTACAGGCTTATGTAAAATTTAATTTATGAGACTCGGTCAGACGTAACAACTACGAAATTAGAGGATTTTATGATTTGTTACGAGAAACTTGAGAAAAACGTAAACGGGAATACATATCTTCTTGTTATCCTCAATACAATGAAATCCATATGCAACCATCTTCTTAATTATATTGTGGATTTCCTGCATTTAATTAATCCCTTTTTGATCCTATAATATATTATTTTCCTGTAAAAGATGCCTAAAATGCGTATTATAATGCATTAAATACGCAATTTCAAAAGCATTTTGATAATAATGTTTAATAAGTCACAGGTTAAAATATGCCTTGGAGGATTTTTTCATGGAAAGCATCGGATATACCATTTTTTCATTATAGATTTCTGATCTTTTCATCCTGCTTGAAAAATATCCTGTCATTTTCAGACTTCGAGATTTAATGAAAAGAATAAAGGAGTTTGTGGTCGATAATTTGAATAAATATAAAGCAAGGCAAGAAATAAAATTTCTTATCCGGAAAATATATCAGGGCTGGAAAATCATATAGAAACCGAAATGATAAATTTGCTTTCCAGCACAAAAATAAACATTTATTTCCGATTTCTTTTAAAGAGCGTATTCCCCGAGCGCTTTGTTTTATGTCTACGAAAACTATGCGTAGAGATATTAATATTTCATCCTTTTCTGCAACAGCTCAAAAAATTTCTAAGAAATTATACGATTCAATTCCTAACCTTCGTAATGAGATAATTGCAGAATTCGTAGATTACGATCTCTTCTTAAAAAAACCGTAAACGCCCCCGGGCACTCTTCGCAGCTAACGTTAATTTCTCCTACCTTTAGGGCTTTTTTTAAAACTCCTTTCCTTACTTCTGTTTTTTTTAATCTTTCTGCCCCCCCCCCCCCATCATTCTTACGAACTTCTTACTTATCTCGTTACTTATTACTCACCCCTTTAACTATTCTGCTAGTGCCCCACTATGGGGCTGTTAGTTCGCTCACGTTTTCTGGACGTTTGTCTCAGGTGCAAAACCCGGCGACTACTGCTTCATGTTATTATTATTTTTTAAAAAAATTTCTCCTTTTTTAAATTTTTTTTGTTCTCTGTACTCTGTTACTTTTTCAACTGTATTTTTATTTTTAAATTAATTTTTACTGATGAAAACTTTTTAATGTACTGGGCATTATTTCATCACCATTGTTAGTTAATTACTGGAGATAAAGTCTTTAACCTTAGCACTCTTGTAACTTTAAAATTCCCTCATCCTTAAATTTATTTTAAATTAATGTATATACAAAGGCATTTTGATGATAATATCACCACAACTTATTTTCCTCTCGTAATATTACAGTATTAAAAACGAATACTAATTTAATTATACGTGCCCTGATCTCTATATTTATATGCATATGCAACTTTAGTAAAACAACAAGCGTTTATTTAACTAGAAGACTGATAAATGTCATTTGAACTGTCCTTTCATTTAATTTTCGATCATGCATCATGAAAGGACTGACTTCAAAGGTTTACCGGACGAGTCTCTATACGTTATAACGCATTAGAGTGGTGTCGCGTTCAGTGTCTAAAATTAACCGAAAGTGACATTGTATATGAAGGTGAAAATTTAGATAATCATTTTAAACGAGCTAGAATTCAGGTCACTGTCTGCCTCATACATTAAACATTAGTACATACGGACGGTAAATATCGTGTTATAGATAACGATTTTGTTGACATTCAGAGCAATTTATCAGTAACGTCTGCGGAACGACCAGTGGTAAATTATATTTTGACAAAAGCATGACATCAAGTATGGACACTATACTTTTTATCAGATACTTATTTTTTTAGAAATCGGTAAAAATAGTGCAAAAGAAATAAAGCTTGTCACACAATTTTCTCCAAAGATGGAACATTACCACTGGTTCCTCTTGTTACCTGAAGTTTTTTAACTTCTTCCTCCAGGATCCATATTTTTCTAAAGTGCCCAAGGCAGTTTAGTGGTTTGCTCGTCGGAACTCGACACTGAGGGTGCTAGGTTCGAGTCTCGACAAGCACCACTACATTGCCTCAATGTCTACGCCGGGTAAAGGTCCGTTATAACCGTAGGTTGGAGAGTCCCTTCGTGTGGTACGTGGATGGAAGGAGGGTACAAGATAACCAAATGTTGCTCCTGGGGATAGTGAGGTGGAAGCAAGAAATATAATTGGTTCACCTATACGGTGCCCTCATTTCAAGCAAATCTGGCGATATCGTCAGGCAAATGTCGAAAAGACAATGAGCCTGCAGCATACGAAGACAAAATTATACCAACTTCATAATTCGCATGATAAGACTATGTCCCCTAGGTAATAGAGAAAAACGTATTAAACTTCTTTTCGAACTATTATCAATGTATGATTTTCCAAATAAGAATGCAAGAGAAAATAGAAGGGATGGCATTCAGAAGGTGAAATTCGAATAGCGTTTATCCCATTGGGATCTAAGTACAGAGGTCGTAGATTCGATTCCACTTTCTGATCAGTCATTGCAAAAGTAATAGAAGAATTAATATTTCCTCAGAACCCCTCGGCAGTTCCATTCCTGGATAAGCAGCTTCGAGTCTCGGGGCCGCCTTTTTTGATTATGGCAGGCTGCCATTACATTGACACCTGCGAGTTTAAATCGGGCTAAACAATTTCCAAAGGAAAAAAATCAACGTAGTCTTGAATAAGTAAAGCACGCATAGTACAGCACTAAATGAAGTGCCGTTGTCCATACCAAGAAAAGGAGAAGTATGCAATTCATTCTAAATGAAATTTCCCTATTAGCTCAGGAGGTGGGGTTATTAGCTAGAAGAATATTTGACTTGAGATTTGCATACGACAGTTTGATCCTCACCTTCGTCGGTCAGTTAAATTGGAGGATTAGTGAGTTTCAAATTTGTGTTCATATTTGACGACCAGACACGATGGAGAATTAACGGATCTCCGTCAAAAAATGGTTGAGGAAAATTTGGTTATGGGAAAATGTTCCTAAAACTATACTATATTAACTGTACTATATTCTTTAGTATGTTCTATTAGATTTAATTTGAATATTTTCTTTTAAAGTCTTTTGTCTCCAAAAATATCCGTAACGATTTTCATTGTAAATATCCTAAAATGTACTCCGTGAATATATATATATATCGTCACCTAAATGCAAGAACTAAGTAACTCCAAAAAAATTATTTTTGAGATATGTAGCTATTTTTATAGCTAAATTACATAAGAATTGAATGCAGTAACTAGACAACTCACTTTGCTGCTAACCTAATGCCATCTGTTGGCTAGTGTAATAATTAGACAAATAGAATGACGAGTATTTTCTCACTGGAAGAAGTAGACATTTGAGATCTTCAATAACTTGAATCGAGTACCTAGTTCTTGCAATCAGGTGACGATATATATATATATATATATATATATATATATATATATATATATATATATATATATATATATATATATATATATATATATATATATATATATATACAATATATATATATATACACTGCTGGCCACCCAAATTGCAACACCAAGAAAGACAAGAGATATCACAACAAAATTTATTTTGTAGATTACATGTTGACCAAGTATCAAATTATTAAATTTGCAGACTTCTGTGAAGTGTGGTTCCAGCCAAAATCAGTAGCCAGAGTAGCCGCCATTGTTGGAGATCACCGCTGCCACACGCATCGGCATTGATTCAAAGAGACTTTGGATGAGGTCTTGGGGTACAGCAGACCAAGCAGCTTCCACACGTTGCCAAAGTTGATCTGCTGTGGCAGCTGGGGATGGAATCTGGGTCAATCGTAGAGCAACCATGGACCACATGTTTTCTATCGGCGATAGATCGGGAGAGCGAGGCGGCCAGGGAAGCAAATCAATCTGGCGATTGACGAAGAACCGTTGGACAATGCGTGCCACGTGTGGTCGCGCATTATCCTGTTGAAATATGGCTGTGGGCAAACCCTGAAGGTAAGGAAGGACAACTGGCTCCAACACCTCGGAGATGTAGCGCTGGCTGTTTAAAGTACCGGCAATGCGTACTAGAGGTGTGCGAGAGTGATATCCAATACCGCCCCATACCATAATACCTGGTGCAGGACCAGTGTGGCGGTGCATAACGCAGCTGTTCAGCATCCTCTCTTCACAATGTCTCCAGACTCGAATGCGACCATCGTGGTGTTGCAGACAGAAGCGTGACTCGCCAGTAAAGACAATTTCATTCCATTCTGTCGTCCACATCCTTCTGTCATCGCACCATTGGCGGCGGAGACGTCTGTGGTTCTGCGTCAAGGGTAGACAAAGCAATGGACGTCTTGCGGACAGACCACTCTGCTGTAAACGGCGTCGAATGGTACGCGCAGACACTGGATGATGCGTTACAGACTGCATGTGCTGTGCTATGGTTCGTGATG
Organism: Dolomedes plantarius; assembly: GCA_907164885.2. Classification (NCBI taxonomy): domain Eukaryota; kingdom Metazoa; phylum Arthropoda; class Arachnida; order Araneae; family Dolomedidae; genus Dolomedes; species Dolomedes plantarius. The sequence continues at coordinate 96,913,782 of OU015496.1, forward strand.
TGACTAAGCGATCGGTCACTGCCATGCGCACAATTTGCCTGTCATCACGTGAAGTGGTGCACTGAGGTGGATGCGATCGAACACGCCGGTCCGTCGTAGCCTCCTGCATCCAACGATCACATATCCGCATTACAGTTGTTTGGTTTTGTCCAACACGACTAGCGATTTCCCTGAAAGATAATCCACAATCTCGGTAGGCCACTGTCCTTCCTCTGTCGAACTCGGATACTTGATCAAAAGATGATCGCTGTTTTCGACGAGGCATAATTGATCGTTTTTTTGAAAAAACCATAAGAAAAACACAATTGCCGAACTTGAAATCGTCGAAATCTCCAAGCCTTAAATAGCGCTTTAAAGTGGCGCCACAGGCGCGCGTGATGTGCGTGTTCGCTGAAATTCTAATCATTTGCATATCTCACCTCCGCTAATGCATGTTGGAATTTAATGTTATTTGTATGTTTCCTTCAGGGTGTTGCATTTACAGTGGCCAGCAGTGTATCTTTATATATATATATATATATACCGGGTGGCCATAATTTAACTGACAGTGCTCACAGTGTTGTGTAACGCGATATATTTGCGAGAATGACGCCACATTTTGTAGGAAGATTAAACAAGACGGGGGACGAAGGATTCCGCGAAAAAATAAATTAGTTCCAAAAGTCACCGCTAGGGGAATATTTGGCGCTGTGTAATAGAAAATAGAGTGTTACTAATTGCAAATTAATACGGAATAAAATTACCTTTTATAATTCACATTTTCTTATTTAGTTCAAGTGCAATATGGCCATAACCAATAACAAGTGCAATATGGCCAGTGTTCTGGGTATTCACAGTTCCATGCAGGTAAAAGTGGGCCTCGTCTCCCCATAAGATTTTCCACGGCCAAGCATCATCCACCCCCATTCTTGCAAGAAAGGTGAGAGCAAAAGTCAATCGCTTATCATGGTCGGGGTACAGTGACTCCTGTACACGGCTGATCTTGTACGGATAGAAGTTGATAATCTTTCGTAAGATTTTCCATACCGTACTGTAAGGCATATCCATATTCCGAGCTAATCCACGAGCGCTAGAGGTGGTAGCAATATTGTCTGGTCCTCTATCGACAATCGCTGTGGCAACTGCTTCGATTGTATCCTGTGGTACAGGTTTTCGTCCTCTGCCTGACTGAACCTTCAGAGAACCTGTTTTCTCAAACGTCGCAACCATTGCTTTTAGCCCATTAACTAACACAGGACCGTTACCTTTACGCATTTTTTTGTGCGTTCTAAAAGCACGAAGAGCGGCTGACGCGTTGCACTGGTTGAGGTAAAAGAATTTGACCAGTAAAGCACGCTCGACTAAAGAAGGAGACATTGCACATAAACTTTCAATCCGATTGATTCGAAAAGTAACACATTGCCTTTTAAAACCCAAGCAGCTGGCACTGTGCCAATGGATGTAACATGAAATTTGAATAAAGAACTTCTTCTTCTGCTCAGCGTACGTGATATTGCAGATCACGAGACTTTATCGGTGTTTATGTAGATTTTACGCTTTTTTAAAAGTGTTGCCATATTGCACTTGAACTAAATAAGAAAATGTGCATAATAAAAGGTAATTTTATTCCGTATTAATTTGCATTTGTTAACACTCTATTTTCTATTACACAGCGCCAAATATTCCCCTAGCTGTGACTTTTGGAACTAATTTATTTTTTCGCGGAATCCTTCGTCCCCCGTCTTGTTTAATCTTCCTACAAAATGTGACGTAATTCTCGCAAATAGATCGCGCTACAGAACACTGTGAGCACTGTCAGTTTAATTATGGCCACCCGGTATATATATATATATATATATATATATATATATATATATATATATATATATATATATATATATATATATATATATATATATATATATATATATATATATATATATATATATATATGCATGCGTGCGTGTGTGAATGTTTTCTTGCACATGCCTAGAGAAAGCTGAAAATTATCTATTTAATCACAAATTTACGCAGCTTGAATTTTCCCTTAAGCACAGTTATCAGTAAATCTACGTAAAAAACAACAAAATACGGATGAGGAAAGGATTTTAACGTCATTGTTTTATTTGTAAAATTTCACTCACACAGAGAATCTAAATAACGTGTGTATTTGGATTTTCTGTGTAAAATGATAGCAGAAATATTACGACAGTTGATTGATCGTTATTTATTCTACCCTTTTCCTTAAGTTTCAGTGTCAAAACTCCCACGACAAGACATTCGCTAAGATGTAGTCACACAGCTTTATTCCCATCTCAACTAACAGTGTAATGTGTAAGTAAACCGCAGGTAAATATTGCACTTCCGAGAAATGTAGACTGCCAGAAAAAATAAAACAAAATCCAGTGAGCTTACATATTTCAGAGAATAGAAACGTGTATGTTGTCATCAAACTAAGAAATTTCTGTCGACAATGAATAGAATTCTTTTCCCTTCAGATATATTTTCTATCGGTATTTCTCTTTTGGATGTACATAACTGATATTTTCTCTTTGTTTGAAGTATCCAGAATTCATTTTGAAGTAACGCTATTGTACAGAGGCTGTTCACACATTTTTTAGACGATGTGTATTGTATTCACAAAACTAAATTACATAAAATTCTTGTATTTTAAATGTTCTATTTGACATCCCTTATTCTAAACTATCTTTCGACACCGCAATTTCCAGGATAATAATGACTTTTGAAGTGTCAGAAGAGGTATTCTATCCCATTCCTCCTGAACAGCTTTTGAGGCTACTGTAAGGGTTTTGGTACGACGTTTGGATAATGCAGATTTTAAAAGTCCGAAAGCACAAAAATCCAAAGGTGATACATCGGGAGATTTAGTAGGGATATCAGTGAAGGGTATGACCTTGATGCCAGTTTTTTGTTCCATTTCTTTTAGGAAATTTACAGTGGATTTTGATGTGTGACTGCTAGCTTTGTCCTCATGGAGTCTCACAGATTGATGGCACTGTGGGTAAAGCGACGGTATTTCATTCAGAAAAATTGGATAAAATATGTTCCTCATAGTATTTGGAGATAATCTTGACATTTTTTCCCACTCTCTTTATTTTTAACTTGCCATTATAAGAAAAACCAGGAACAATCATGAATCTCTTAGAAAAACTTTCTTTCGATTCTTTGAACCATGTACTTAAATTTTTTTCTCCCCTTTTATGATGATAAATGGCTCTTTTTTTGTTGCAATCATTTAAATACACCCATTATTCATCTATTGTGACAATTGTTTTCCATTTTTCTTTGGATAAGTGTTTCTCATATAGAATTCTGCAGCGTGTCCTGCGTTCAGCGATATGATTTGGAAGAAGACGATGCACATTGTGTTTTTTCGCTTTCTTAAGATTAAAATCAACGTTTATCATTTTGTTTACAGTGGACACCGAGCATTTTAATGTTTTTGCAACTGTCCTTTGACTAGGGGGATTTTCTTTTAACATTAAACAACGTACCTCTGCAATAGTCGAAGATGTCCGTTTTTTCCTTGGATACTTGTTTGGAATTTTTGGCCCACTTGAGGCTCCAATTTGACATTTTTTTCCTTTCTTGTTGACGATGTTACCTATCGACGCTTTAGATATCACAAAACCATGACTCTCACATCGTTTTTGGATAACGGAGTATGCATATTTCTCTTTGGAAAGAGCATAAATGTAGCCTTCGAACCACTGCTGTGTTAAAAACGCCATTTTGAATAAAAACAAAACTTTCAAGCCGCAGACGATAATTTTGACTTTTAAAAACATAGTACAATTGCAATTATTTCTTTTGCTGCAAACGAATTTTTATTACCGCTTACCAAAATCGTCTAAAAAATGTGCGAACAGCCTCTGTATATGTTATTTAGGATCACCGATTTTCTTAAAATATAAAGATATAATTTCTTTTTAAAAATGTGTACAAGTGAGAGTATTAAATCATTGTGAAATATGGGAGTTCTCGTAAACAAGAAAGGATTTTTCAAAATATATATTCAGTATGTTTTTGGATATAATTTTTCAATATGTTTTAAGATAGTAAAAATTTCCAGAAAAAATTTACGAAAGGAGAGGCATGAAGCGGAAATATTTAATTAAAAATCTGATTTTTGATTTCCTTCATTTAAATAATGCTGCTTTTATTGTTCTTTAGAAATATGTATGAAACCACGAATATAGATAAAATATACAGTCGAGAAATGTTTTTCAGTTTTAGGATCAAAATTAGTTCATTTGTGTTTTTGCACCTCGATAATCGAAAAAGCTTTCAAGCCTGTCTTATAAGATATACTTATCAAATATGACAGACTTTTTGAAGCAATTTGATTTCATGCTATATTGGAATAAATTTTAGTGCTTAATAAAATAACGAATGATCTAGTGAAATGCATTCTTCTGCCTAATTTTGGACTTACGCAAAGATATGATGAGATAAAGTGGTGGGTAAGGAATTTATATATACAAGGTCATTGAAAAATGTTGGACACATTTCCTAAGCTCATAATTCTAAAATAAATTGAGTAAATGCAATAATATTCTCTTCAAACAACTTGGCAAGTGTCCAAGATTTCTAAATGTAACTGATACGCAACCGGGACGTTGAACGTTGCGCAGAAGCGATACGAGGTTGAATAGGTCTTCGTTCGGCTTTCCATCAATGCAATGGCGACCGTTCAGGAGAAAGCTCAAGCGATGGTTTTTTGCGATAAATTCGACGGTAATTTCGCTGAACTGTTTTAACAGATTTGTACTCCGCTAACCACAATACACATTGAGCCGAACGAAGACCTCTTCCACCTCGCATCGCTTCTGCGCAACGTTCAACGTCACGGTTGCGTACCAGTTACATTTAGAAATCTTGGATACTTGCCAAGTTGTTTGAAAAGAATATTATTGCGTTTGCTCTTTTTATGTTAGAATTATGAGCTTTCGAAATATGTCTAATCTTTTTCGATGACCCTGTATATATATATATATATATATATATATATATATATATATATATATATATATATATATATATATATATATATATATATATATATAATTTTTTTATTGCAAAAGCACTTGATTGTACATCAATGGCTCCCTGCATCAAAGTTGCATGAGATTGGAGCATTTAAACATTAATAGAACAGCTGAACAATACAAAAACAATAACTTAGAGAAGAACAATAATTGCATCAAAACGGCAAATATGAAATACATAAACATGAAAGAAAATCAGTCGCTGGATGTCAATTTCATCAACTCTCTAGCCCGCCAATTTCGACTGTATAAGTTTTCTTAGTTCAATGAAGAACAACTTAGTAAATGATCTTTGTCCATCTCAAAGTTCTGGTTGCACAAAGTGCACATAGGACTGCTATATATACCAATACTGTATAGATGTTTATCAAGGCAGTCATGTCCAGTCTCCAGGCGAAAGGCCGCTACTGCAATGGATCTTGGGGAGTCTGGGATTTTATTGATTGAGTCCCTCCATCTCTTATTCATAATTTCTTCTAATAAACTGATATCATAGTTTTTCCTCACCACATTGTTTATAAATCTTTTAATTGATGAAAGTGGTACTTCGAAAATTACCCGACTGCAAAATCTCTGTTCCCTTTTTAGCTAATGTATCAGCCCATTCGTTACCATTTATTCCTACATGAGATGGGATCCACTGCAGAACAACAGTCTTCCCTTTAGAAGCCAGAAGATCAATATTTCTTCTGCAGGAGTCAATAATTTTTGATTCTGCGACATTATGTGTAGCAATAGCCTGGATGGCTGATAAAGAGTCTGAAAAAATAACTATGTTGTTAAGCTGAACTGTTCTAACACTAATTTGCTCTGTTGCAATTCTAATTGCCTCCAGTTCTCCATCGAAATTGGTCCTAAATGGACCAAGGGAGGCACAGAACACAAAGAACTCTGAATACACACCAACTCCAACGTTGTCGAGCATTTTCGATCCCTCAGTATATATGTTAATCCAATTATTCTTTGGATATCTGGTATAAATTGTCTCCATAGCAGCTGCTTTTAGTTCAGAATCAACTGCTGATGACTTTGTCATAGCAATCATCAAACAACATTCCTTTCTCACAGATCCCATGTGAATAGGGTTTATTGGTTTCAACAGTTTCTCTGTGGGAACGTCCTGAAGGGAATAATCAGTTTTCAATTTAAAAACTTTTTGCAAAAATCCATCCTGAGTCTTCAATCTCCTAGGTTTAGTGATATCATAATTTCCCCATAGCTCTGTTCATGGAAATTAATTAATTTCTCATATAATATTAAAGATTTCTCCCGAATGATTACTTCTATTGGTTCATTTCCCGTTAGGGCCAGAATTGCATTTATTGGAGTAGTTTTAACAGCTCCAGTAACTAGCCTCAGGGCTTCATTTTGAAAGACCTCAAGTCTAGAAATGCATGTATTACTACATGTAATCAGGGTCTCACAACAATAGCCCATTAATGGCTTGACGTATAAATAATAAGTTTTATTTAAAGTTTCTCTTCCGCAGCCCCAATTTACTCCTGCGAGTCTTTTAATCATTGTTAGCCTTTTTCGAGCTCTATCAATCACATTATCTATATATCTCTGCCAAGAGAGCTTTTTATCAAATTTCACCCCCAAGTAAACAGCTTCTTCTGTTTCCCGAATATTACTACCATTATACTTTAAATCCATTTCAGTTGGTTGACGATTGAGAGTAAAAGTTTGGTACATAGTCTTGTCAATGTTTATCTCCATTTGGTTTTCCGTTGACCATTCGTACAAAGCTTTCAGAGCCTGATTGACTCTAAACATCATTTTTTCAGTATGCCTTCTAGGTGCTGAAGTCCATAGTATCAAATCATCAGCATATAAATCACATTCAATATCTATCGTTTTTTCCTTAATTATGCAAGGGAGGTCATTAATATATATATATATATATATATATATATATATATATATATATATATATATATATATATATATATATATATATATATATATATATATATATATATATATATATATATAACCAATGCGGAGGCACTTGTAATCAAACATTTGCCCTTACTACGCCGCAGTTTTACTGTCCATTTTATTGTGGGGGCACCATATAGGCAGACAGCATTAACCCCTATGAAGGGACGACACGAGCGGAGGCATTTTTCGTGGCGCAACGCCGGGATTCGATCTGAGCACCCTCAGCACCGCAAACCAGCGCGCTATACCACAGGTCCGCCACAAGCCCCATATATATATATATATATATATATATATATATATATATATATTCGCTACAAAATTTTCTCCGCCCTGAGTATTCTGTATATCCGTGGGACCTAATGTTTCGAGCTTAAGGGATATTTTGTGGAAAAATAGATAAAAAATTTAGTTTTTTTTAAAGTCATTTTCATTATTTTTGAACGGACTTAAGAAATTACTCTTAGTATATATATGTGAGGGTACACAGATTGCCAAGAAACAGTGATAAGAAGATATGACTGATATTCGGTAACAAACTAAAGCCTGTCCCCCCTGAATTTGAGTGTACAGCTAAAAATGGAGAACAGAAATGTAGAAAATGCAGAATATACTTACTCAAAGTTCACATCATTAAACGCCCTAACATTAGCTCGAATCTCTAAAACCTCCATTAGTGTCACTCATTAGTTCCCGAAAGCAGGGCCCGACTTAGCCAAATAGGGGCCCGGGGCAAAAACTTCTTTGGGGCCGCCCCTCTGTTTCACTACTTCAGTAATGAAGAACCGAACTTATGGAGGTATTTAAATTTTCACCTCCTTATAGATATATAACAAGAAAATTAACTAGAACCTAAAATAGCTATAAAGTCCCCCCCCCCTCCAATGGTCAGACGAAATATCGTTCTGCCCATTTTATTGATTTTCTGACAATTCTATGTCTATCATTAAAAGGGATATAGCACATCTGAAGAGCCAAAATTTGACAAAAATGCTCTTTAAATTTATCCGTTATATTTCCGTGATTTTTCATTTTCAACAATTTGCAATTGATCCTGGATTGTTATACCAACTTCAATAAATATTCTTTTTCTTTTTTTTTATCGTGAATAACAATATCAGGCCTATTAGCTGATTGTTTTGTAGAAGTTGCAACTGTTGTACCCACTCTTATTTCAACTATATTTGCATTAATTTCTTGTATTGAGTGATTTCTTAAACGTTTACTTCTTTTTAAACCATATTTATTGCAGACTCTCAAAATAATAACAAGAAATAAAGAAAAACATACATAATTAGAAATTCAATGCAACAGAGAGAGATTATAAATAGTACAGTAATATAACTTTAATTTTGCAATTACATACAATATTGTTATGAGACAATTTGGCATGATAAATCAATATTATGCAAAAATATATTTTATAATACTTACTATTTATTTATAAATTGATACTTAAGTTGTATTATAATTAAATTCAGCTAAATTCCGCCCTAGAAAGCCATAGATTTACGAAATATAGATTTTTTGTGTTCATACGATAGATTAATGAAGAAGCTAATATAAAACTGACGGATTTTACACTGTACTGATATTTTGTTTAAAAAAAGTTCATTAAAGAAGGAAATGTAAAATAAACTTTCTATTCGATTTGGGGGCCTCCTCTGATGTGGGGGCCCGGGGCAACTGCCCCGTATGTCCCTGCCTTAGTCAGGCTCTGCCCGAAAGTGACACCTAACCTTGCTATGTACTAGACTATGTTCTTGTTAGCTTGACTTCCTTCGTAGAATGGATGCAACGGTACTATGCTTCAATCACTGGACCCCAAATATCGTTGTACTCGTCGCCCCTCTCGCACAATTAGTGGTAATACTCTCACGTCGTTCTTTTGATTAGTATGCAACTTTTTTCTTTTCCAAAAAGAAATAGAGCAATGTTTATTGAAGAACTGATATCAGAAGAATCTGACAGAGAAAAAAGAAGAACAAAAAGAACCAAATAATTTAAGTTTAAAAAACTGTTTTAACTTATCTAAAACGTAGTTTAAAAAGCAAACGAAGTTTAAACTAGGCTTTAAAAAAACTTTTTGTTGCGGATAATAAAACAAAATTTAAACTACAAAATACAAGGGAATTCATAACTTTAATTTTACTTTTAATGTTTTAGTCATAACAATTTTCCGCAGATGCCACGTGTGTTAAAATGAATAAAAAGTTACTTGATTTATTTTTAAAATAAAAACTTTACTTTTACTATTTGAAACACACTTTTGTAAAACTGGTTGTTTTGTGGAAAAAAAACTTTTTTTGAAAGAGACAACAATTTTTACCTTCATAAATGACCTTTTCAACTATTTTTATTGCAGAGCAATTTCTATTTCTCCAAACAACTGATTTTTTACTCACTTGAAATAACTTCAAAGAAGTTTTTTTCAATCAGTTTTCGATAAATTGAGCTCAAAATTTTTTTGTCTTATACAGGCTATAATGCTTCCTGTAATTAATATCATTGCCTTATTTGTAAGGGTTCTTTCAAATATCTCCAATATTTTTTGGTTTAATGACTTATACTCAAAAGAAAAATTTAATTTTAACATATACGATTGTTATTATATTTTATTATAATACTTAAATATACGTGGCCGATGCAAGTCTCATCGATTGGAAAATAGTTGCTGCCAGTTTCTTTTTTGATAGGGAATACTTTATACAAATATTACATTTTCTATCTAGTCAAAATATACAAATTTCGTACATTAATATTTGATGCGTAATTTAAGTAAAGGATGTAAAAATATTTGAAAGGATGTAAATATATTTGAAGGATGTAAAAATATTTGAAATATGAAAAAATATTTGAATAATTTGAAATGTTTGAAATGTTTTAAAAATTTTGAAACCCGTTTCAATTTGATTTATACGGATTTTAAACCATAAAATACTTTTACCGATTGAAGTTGCATATTTTTTAATTTTGTTGTATTTTGCTTTCATAAATCCATTTTCTCAGTGTCAGTAACTTGCTATCTGTATAGTGGTATAGTCATGTAATCTGCAATTAGATAGGGATCGCATTTCAGAAACAAAATAACCTGATTTAGAACTCAAAAAGAGAAAATTTTCGCAGTATGAAATACGCCAAAAACGTATTATACGTCTATTTGTATGTACTAGTATATACAAATTTTTGAAACTGAAATATTTTATAGATGCTGTTTACATTCATCAAGTATCTGTGTATAACAAGCGTTAAAATAGTGGGAAATTGGTAATGCACGTAGAAGCAAACCTATATGTTTCTCTCACCTTTATATTTTCTTCTTTTATAACATTTATGTACATTTATGCATTCCTTTTTATACATGCATTATGCACCCCAAACATGACTGTTATCTTACAAAGCAAACAACATCAATCTTGTAATAACGGGGCATGGAAGGCCAGGATTATATTGGAGGGAAATCTGTCATTAGGCGCGCATTTAAAGCAGACAGTATGGGCTCGTGAGGAGACTTTCGACTGGCCATATCTTTGTGGATATATTTTTGCAAAATTTTACGGATTTTTGTGGAACATTATGGATAAACATGCTTCAAAGTTAAACCTGAAGTTCGTGAATCATGATATTCTTGGTTGACGTAGTTGAATAATAGATATCAATAATGTAATTTGTTACTTACCCACAAGTTTTTATGTATTCGTGGATTTGAAGGTAAACCAAGCCAGTATAATGCCTTAAATGTACACCAAGTAAAAAAAGACAATTTTAACACGAGTTCTATTTTTGCGATTATGATAAACAAATTTTTGAGATAAATAAGTATTATACATATGCATATACTAATTCCATCACAATATCATGATCGGAAAACAAGACAGCAATGATGATCGTTGTTTGCTTTCAATCAGTTTCTGGAGCTTCTTTTATATGTGTGAGGTATTGAATCAAAATTAACCCCCTGGTTTAAATAAATCGCCGTTTGAAGAAGAAGAAGCGCCTTATGCCAATGAGCGGCGCTTTTCTACTAGACGGGAATCCCCGTGGGTAGCGTACACGCTTGACACTGAGAGAGAAAACACTACGAGGCGAGGTCGGACGGAGGCAAGTGGCGAATGAAAAACAATTGGAGTGAAGATCGCTTTGCCGTGCAGCTGCCGGACACTATCAAATTTACCGAATGCGTTTTGAAGTTAGCTATCGTTCAAGCGACCTGGTGATAAAGTGAAGACAGAAAGTTTAGTGTGACGTATGTACAAGCAGTGGCGTGGTTGAATTCTGGTATGGTTTACGTAATATAACTACCGGGAGTAACACACGCGATAAATAATCCCCCGATGCCTGCTAGCAATTGAGTACGGTATTTATGTAGTCTAATTGTGTTCTGATAAATAGTTTAGTGTAGAAAACCTCGCCGGATCTCGTTAATGGGGAGTTCATTGTTTAGTATATACATTACCTTAAGGGTAAATGAAACAGTGAACTTCCCACATGTATATAGCAGTAATCTTCTAGAGCATTGTTGAATTCTATTTCCTTGGTATCTTTTTTGAGGATGAAAATGTACTATGAAACCGTTCACAGCTCATGACTCAAAAGAAATAGAGCGATGTTTATTGAAGAACTGATATCCAAAGAATCTGGCAGAGAAGAAAGAAAAAAGAAAAACAACCAAATAAACTAAATTTAAAAAGATATCTCTCTATTGTCCTGGAAGAAACCTTGATAAGTGTGTAAAATTTCATTTATAGAGCCATATTCCCCCTAGTTTCTTGTGGCACTGTAACAGCTTTTCTTCATGACACTAATAGAAATATTCTTTTCTGTCATTAGTCAGTCCTTGCGATGGAAAAGAGGGAACTATGTATATCCCTGCAGCAAACCAAGCAATGAAATTTAAGTGACTAAATATCTTATACTCTCCGTTGTTGTTGGTTTTCAAGAGTTTCTTCATGTTGTTTCATTTATGTTGACTACATGTCCAATGTGAATAAACGGTAAAGCAGTGCTATTTTTAAGTAGCACCTACTTTAAACTTAGAGGAATCTGTGAGCAGTCATAATCTTCATCTTTTTGTCCATATTGTCATCAGATCCCTTACATCAAGGGAAGGCCCGGGTTGTTTTGGCCCGGGGGCCACTTTGTATAAGTGGGGGTTTGCGTAGGCCGCACCTTTTAAAATTATTGCATTTATTAGGTAACTTTGCATTTCATAAAAGGTATAAATTGTATCATAAAAATTAATAAATATAAATAAAAAAAATATTGGCAGTTTTTCCTGTTGTCTTGGAGTTTTTGGCTGTCTTTGGTAGTTTTTCTGGCTGTTCGGATTTTTCTGGGTACCTTGGCGGGCAACAAAAAAATCTTTAGCGGGCCGCTATTTGCCAACCCCTGCCTTACACCAATTCCAGAAATGCGGATACCAGTCATTTGGAAGAAGTAAACCAAATGTTTCTCCCAGAAATGAAACTCCGAAATAATCACATGCTTATCTAGAGGGATCCATTACTGAAATCTTAACCCTATCGTACACCATGACCGCAAGTTTTCCCTATCAACAGTGAGATGAGTTGCTTTTGTGATGTCAATAAAACTTTCCCGAAATATAACAAAAACTGACCAAGCCTTTCATTCATCAACGAAATATTTTTTTTGGATGTTCTCATATTTGTTTATGAAACGTCTTATGCTTTGACCTATGAAGTCATCCCATTCTTAACAGTGCTTTACAGCAAGGAACACTGATGAAATATATAGAATTAGCAGAGAATTAAGGAAAAAGAAGTTGAAAAGTATATTTTTCTCACCTCCTACGATTGTTTGTGAAATTGAGTTATCATTTGAAATTTTTTCATATATATGTTTTGAACAAAGTTTTTAAAAATGGTAATTTTTAGTTTTAACTTATGTAAGCTGTGACATTGATAAAATATTGGTTGAGTTTATATAAATATATAATAACAATGATTTTGAATTAATTAATTAATTGCTCAAGATGTGTTAGTACATTGCATTCATTATCACTCCAAATGATGGAAAACAACTCTGGTTTGCACTGACAAATTAATTTATTGAACATTAAACATATATGTATACACTCATAATCAAAATAATCATCACACTTTAAATACATTTTGCTCATTCAATTAATTGCTAATTATTCTTCCAATGCATATACTTAACACACTTAATTAATAATTGTCATCATTCTACTACATGACGCGCACTATCGTCCTATATATACACTCATGTACAAAAAAATTAGCGCACCAAGAAATAATTGCGGGATCATAACGAAACTTGCAATGAAGGTACATGTCGGGGAGATATGCAAATGATTAGAAATGCAGCGTGATTGCGCATTACTTATTGCCGGTAGAGGGCGTTGAACATCGTACTCTGTGGAGTATAAAACAGGTAACCAAAGCTTGTTTGAGTGTGCTGAATCATTTACAAAGGAAGAGCTGAGATAGACATGCCATTACACCGTGTTCGAAGACAATATAAGCAGTTGTCGCAGTTTGAGAGGGGAGAATCGTCGGGATGATGGAAACTGGGTGGTCAGCTAGGCGAGTAGCTCGTCAATTAGGCCGCTCTGATTGTGTTGTGAGGAGGTGTTGGGACCAGTGGACCCGAGAGATGTCATGTACACGAAGACCAGGCTCAGGACGCCCTCGACAGACCAGTCGTCGAGAAGACCGCCACATCGTAAGAAATGCAAGCGTACAGCCAACTGCTTCATCGGCCGCCATCCAGGCACAGGTAGCACCTTCACTAGGGGTGGGGGGGCCTCTGTGTCTTCTCGAACCATACGAAGGCGCCTGGCTGAAGGACAGTTGGTATCTCGGCGCCCATTGCGTGTGCTGCCCTTGACGCCCACCCATCGACGCTTTAGCGACGAATCCAGATTCAATCTCGGCAGTGATGACAATCGTGTTCGTGTGTGGAGAGCCCGTGGTGAACGCTTCAATCCTGCCTTTGCTGTACAGCGACACATCGCTCCCACAGCTGGTGTGATGGTATGGGGTGCCATTGCCTACAATACACGGTCACCCCTAGTATTGTTCCGTGGCACCATGACAGCCCAGCGGTATGTTCATGAAATCCTGCAACCACATGTGTTGCCACTCATGCAACGGCTCCCAGGAGCCATTTTTCAACAAGACAATGCTCGGCATCATACGGCAAGGGTGTCACAAGACTGTCTCCGCACTGTTACTACCCTTCCTTGGCCTGCCCGATCCCCAGATTTGTCTCCAATCGAGCATATCTGGGATCATTTGGGACGACGAGTTGGGCATCCCACGAGTTTGAACGAACTAGAGGCAAGGTTACAGCAAATATGGAACGAAATGTCTCAAGACATCATAGAGAACTTGTATGACTCAATGCCCGATCGTATCGCATCGTGCATTCGCGCTAGAGGGGGTCCAACGGAGTATTAACTCCTCCGTTCTTTTGCCTTTTTCTCTGAAATAAATTATCCTTTTTCTTTGATTTTCTTATCATTTACTTATATCAAAGTAGTCATTACGTATGTAAAATTTCGTTTCATTTCGACGACTCTTTCTTGGTGCGCTAATTTTTTTGTCCATGAGTGTACTTGCTCAATATTTAGCGTTACTTCAATATATATGAATATCCGAGTTATCATTAATTACTTAGGACAAGGCAGCATGGCTTACGACAAATTGGGAAATAACAGACATTACCTCCGTTTGATGATACGTGAGGGCACTGTTGCACATCATACCTCTGGCAGTAGTAGCGTGGCCTTTGACATCTCAAGAGTGGGACCGCGGGGCTTAAGTTGATTGTTGGGGCCTTGTCTCCGGTTGACGCTCCACTCGTTTTATCGATCTCTCCTACTTAAAATGGCCCTTTCATCTCTCATCTGCGATCTTACATCGTCTTTGACATCTCAAGAGTGGGACCGCATGTCTTATGTTGATTGCTGAGGACTTGTCTCCGGTTGACGCTTCACTATTTTCATCGAAATATGTAAAATCAGACTCGTTTCAACAGCTGTCCTTCGTTACGCCGAACTTTCTTACTGACGTCGCTTATATTCGTCTCATGTAGTAACACCAGCCTCATTACATCTCTATCAACGGTCAAATCATTTCTATATCTATCTAAACAGACTCGTTTCAACAGCCGTCCTTCGCTACGCTGAACTCTCTGACCAACTTCGCTTATATTCGTTTCATGTAATAACACCAGCCGCATTCCATCGCTGTCAACGGTCAAATCATTTCTATCTCTATCTAAACAGACTCCTTCTCTCCTTTTTTACTCAATATTTCTTCCCTTACTTAATTTTTTGTTCCGCCCACTCTGAAATCTCATTGGTGTCTCCAGTTCCTTTAACAACATCCACACGCCATCATTCGCTTGGGTTTTTAATTATGAATTCTTTGGTGACCATTCCTAGCTATCCTCCTGACCCCTAGTCGCATCGTTCCCACGGATGGGTATCCTCCTCTTCTTGTGAGGTCCACTTTTATAACCCTCAAAAAATTTTGCCTCCCTGACTTGCAACACTTTTATATCTTCTTTTATCTTGTTCCCTCTTCTCTGCCCCCTTTCCAGCGATTAGTTTATTGCCTAAAATTGCTCTTCACTATTCTTTACCATCATATCTTCCAATTAACTTGCCATCTATACCTGTTTCTATGTGCGCTTTCACGATGTCGCGAAACTCTCCGACATAAGCTATTTCATCGCTCCATGATTTTCACTTTACGATTATCATCATTGGTTCCTTTGTTTATAATTTATTTTTGTGATGAATACATTACTTTTTGTGAAAGAGTAAATCCCATTCCTCTGTTAAGAAATAAAACAAGTTCTGTAATTTTATTTCTATAGTGCAACTCTTGTAAAAATTAACAAAAATAGAAAAATATTCAGTCCTAAGATTCTGGAAATTTCAAGCTATATTTTAAATATTTTTAATTTTGTTTTCCCCTTCTGATTAAAATCACTTTTCAATAAATAACTACTGATATATATTTAAAATTTTACACATTATTACTTTACTGTTAGTATTGAAAATAACTTTTATGCTACATACGTCTAAAAAAATTGAAAATAAAGTGTTTTTTTCCTAATCTGCTTGAAATAGTTCAAAGGAGTATCTTTCAATCTCTTTCCAAAAGACAGTTTTCAAGAATTTTGTCAAGATGTCAGCTTTCCAAGTGTTTTCCAAACATGTTTTTTTTTTAGTCAAAAGTAATCTCTATTTTCAGTTTGCTTATTTCAACAAATATACTTGCAGATGTTATCATGCTTTTTTTTTTAACGAAAGCAGCATTCCATTTTCAAACTGTTACAAAGTTATTTGATAAAATTTTACACTGCATTTGTATCAATAAGAAACATACATATTTACGAAACTTAAGTAAACTTATTTTTGAATAAAATATTCCCTCTAACTTGTTTAAAGAAATACGTGTTACAATTTTTAAAACATATTTTTAAAGCAAAAAACCCCAACAGAATCTGATATTTTTTTATCATACTGGAATAAAGAATTATTGAGAAAGGAATATAGTTAATAAAGTAGTTTACGAATCTTACAGTATATCAGATATTGGTTGGTTAGTTGAAAGCGTTACGGTACACTTTTGCTACACGGCGGCTAGTTAGACAGGCACCAACAGTTTAAATCAGGGAAACTCAAACTGCTGCCCACCAAGCTTTTATGTGTGGCATGAAACTCTCACGCCCATTATTAGCAGGTGCTTTTGTAAACTGAATTTTGGATACTAAGGATTGAAAAATACAGAACTGTACAAAAATGTTCTACCTGCAACTCACGTTGTTCGCATCAACGTATCTTAGTGAATCATCCTAATCAAAAATGAAATATGGGAAGAACGTATATAGAAAACGAATTAATGATTCTTCCCTTAATGATGCATTGTGAATAGCTTGTAGCAAGTATACACCTGATTTGTCTAAAATAGACAAAAGTTTGTCTCAACATAAAAAAAAGATACTCATTTTTTAAAAAAACGCTTGGATACATTTGTGTTTTGAGTTTTATGTTTTAAACTAGCTGAAAACCCGCACTTCGCTACGGAGTACATTCAAATTAAATACAACGGTCAATGTATGCAATTAATGTCAATATATATATATATATATATTTATTTATTCGTTTATTTATAATAAATACGACGAACAATGTATACAATTGATGTAAAAAAAACAAAAAAATAGATTTATAAAAAAATCGTAAGGGAAATTTTTATAGACAAAATAATGTAGAAGAAAATATTCAAATTAAATGTAATAGGACATACTAAAGAATAAAGTACAGTTAATATAGTACAGTTCAAGGAACATAATATCTTTTACTGTATTTTAATATTTTTTTGGATAATGTCCAATCGTCTGCCGCATCAGCAAGGAAAAAAATATTTTTTTGTCTATTTAAAAAAATTGATTGCCGAAATAAAAAAATTGATTTTTTCGAACTACCCTAATATATATATATATATATATATATATATATATATATATATATATATATATATATATATATATATATATATATATATATACCGGGTGCGTCATAAATTCGTGCAAACTTCAAAAATTCATAATAAAAGAAATAATGCTCAGAAAATTTTTCTGTTTGCGCCAATATGATCAGAGGGATTTTGGATTTTTTCCATGTAAAAAAAAAATAAAAGTTTCCAAAAGTAACCGAAAGATGGCTCTCACACGTCATAGTGAGACTTTTATGCAAATCAGGCACACACAAACAGAAAATCAAACATATCACAATAACATGAGACTGTGCATTTAGTTTAAAGTAATAGATGTTCAACATTACCACCAGCACGAGGTAATAGGCAAGTGAGGCGCGTCACTTCGCCCATTACAGCAGAGTGTAGCATGTCGCCATCGATGGCAGCAACTGTCTGTCGAATGGCATTTTTCAGTTCCACCAAAGTGGTTGGGGAATGCCGGTACACACGAGACTTTAAGTATCCCCACAATCAAAAATCCGCTGGGTTCAAGTCTGGTGATCGTGAGGGTCACTGAACCATACAACCTCGACTTATCACTCGGTCTTCAGTGAAAGATTCCAACAGGAACGTCTTGACATCACGTAAAATGTGGGGCGGCGCACCATCTTGCATGAATGTGACAACAGGTAACGCATGTCTTTCCTGCAATGCAGGCTTAACGTGGTCACCCAAAAGCGTAAGATACCGTGCTGCAGTGATTGTACGGGTTTTCCACCCGAATACAGGACAAGGCTCTTCAAAAAAGAAAGGGCCCAGAATAAAAGACGCGGTGAAACCGCACGAAACAGTCACACGAGGAGAATGTAGTGGCCGGTTCAGATACTCACGAGGGTTTGAAGTCGCCCAGATACGACTGTTTTGCGTATTAACGTCACCATGCAGTGAAAAGTAGGCTTCATCCGTCCACATGACATTCAGCAACCATTGTGGGTTACTTTCCATTTGTGACAGAGCCCATGTAGCAAAGATTTGTCTTGCATCTGTATCTGCCGGTAATAACTGGTGAAGTGCATGGATTTTGTACGGATACAGATTCAAAATTCCGTGCAGAATACGTCGAATCGACGGTTCCGGAATCCCCGTTCTTCTCCCAGCTTCACGAGCACTGCTACTTCCCGTTGATGGCTCGGCTGCCAAATTTTCCATGGAACTTTGTACAACATGGACGCGGTCCGCGCTCAAGGATGGTCTGCCTATTCGTGGACGATCCTCCAAACTCCCCGCTTCCTCAAAACGTCGTTCTAAATTCAGTATCCCATTCAATGAAATAGGCATTTTTCGCGCCTTCAGTCCTTTCTCTGTGCGGAACTTTCGCAATGCAACAGTTGGGGATTCACCATTATTGTAGAAAAGTTTAACAACCAACACTCGATCTGGTAAAGAAAGCATGCTGCCGGCTTCGAATGACGGATCCATTTCCAACCAGGTGTTTTATTGATAGTCTGATTTGCATAAAACGTCTCAATAAGACGTGTGAGCGCCCTCTTTCGGTTACTTTTGGAACCTTTTTTTTTTTTTTACGTGAAAAAAAAAATCCAAAATCCCTCTGATCATATTGGCGCAAACAGAAAAATTTTCCGAGCATTATTTCTTTTATTATGAATTTTTGAAGTTTGCACGAATTTATGACGCACCCGGTATATATATATATATATATATATATATATATATATATATATATATATATTTATAAAAAAATCGTAAGGGATATTTATTTTTTTTTCGATGATATCCAATCGCCTGCTGCATTAGAAAGAAAAAGAATTTTTTTTTTGCTTATTTAGTTGTTATGCACGTGACGATAAATTTATTTAAAGTGCCAGAAAAAGAAATCACGTGATCAGCATTTAATAAATTAAATTCTAAAAAATTATCTTTAAAACTTCACCAAAAATCAGAAAATGGAGGTAAAGATTCGAAAAAGATCTCATTTTAAAGGAAGTTTTATGATCTTTCTCGTGATATAAATTTTATAAGCCTCAAATTATTATTTTAAATGCAAATGTAAAAGAAGTTACTAAAACAGCTTAAAAATTTAATTTAAAAAAAATATAAGAAGGATTTTTCAAAATCTTTCTCAGTGCACCCCCTACACTATAAGAAGAATTGCCACGCAAAATTTCAGCTCTTTAGGTCCAGCGGTTTGGTCTGTGCGTTGTATGTCAGTCAGTGAATCATTCAGTTATGGAACTATTTCATATATATAGATTATCATATCTTGAGGTACTATGTTAGGTACTATGTTACAACGCACGTAACGTAACAAACGAATGCATGTGGCCCGAGAGAAAAGAAGATTGAGTACGGCTGGTTTGAACCCTATTCTGAATAACTGCAAACATTCATGCCTACGGACTCGAACTTAACGGACTGTTGTAAAAAACAAACTAGTTACTCTACTGTCCGGTTACATCAGACAATGAATTCAAAATAAGGTATTTATAATGTACGGCATGTTTTAAATTTATGGTAATAAGCTGAAAATGTTCTCCAGTTTAAACACAAAAGAGTATTTAAACATCCATTCACTGCTGAGTATCGTTGAGACATGGTATATTCGGCAAGCATAATTGGGGAGGGGACTCCTAAAAGGGAATTTTCTAAATGTTTATTGGTGGATGTCACAAGTGCAATTGACTATAATTGTATCAATATAGGAAAGTTCCTCGCATGGTTATTATGCGTAGCACAACATGCAGGTACCCAACATACGCAACATAGCTCCCCCTGGTACAACAGGTAGATACCCTAAATGGGTACCTGCCTGTTGTGCTATGTTGAGGAGCTGATAACAGCTAAACCAAGATTCATGGCTTCTTGAAAGCCCTACTGAGGCCAATATTTGCATCAGTGATAACTTTTGCTAGAATGTGTTCAATACAACTTTAACAACCAGTAGCGTGTGTCACGTATTGATCGAGGTAGCGGTCGACTTAACTAATGTTACAGCCAAGTAATTTAAAAGAGTTACTTAATTTAAAAAAAGTTGAAGAAAAATTTATGAGTGATGCACCGCAAATAGGTTCCACGAACAAGGAAGAGTTAGATAGTCTCTGAGTCCTTTAGGATGAGCTATCAGAGGGGTTAGCTCACTTCTCACATCAATATCGAGTCCGGCAGGGCCCTCGTTTATTTTATTGGCAGAGCGGATGACTGCGAGGTAAGTCTCTATAACCAGGACGGTCGGGACAGATATCTCGTCTTGAGACACCTTCCAAAAAATAGAAAAACCAAGCTTCCTAACTGAAGCCGAAAAATCTCGTCTTGAGATGAAGACCGCTGACTTCACAAATCCGCATTATAGCTATCTCGACCCAGGGACGGTCGGAGTAGTTCTCTCCGCTCAGCAGATCGCTGACTAACGGTTTTTAGCTCTGTCGTTTAATTTTGGACTTGGCGCTTCATCCACAGAACTCGTCTCTCATTGGTTCTTCAACGGTGATGTCATTTTTGAGCCTTTTTATTTGCTGAACCGCAAGCTGCGGTTATTTCGAATTTCCGGTCTTGGGGCTGTCTCGTGTCATCAAACTGGCGAGCCGTGGCGAATTCCTATTTAAATTGTGCGAATTATTTTAATTCGTCACACGGGTAATAATCCTCCTCTCCTCTCAAAGCATTTAAAGATCAAATTGTACTAAAATATTTGAAATATCGATTTAACTATAATGGAGATTACTCGGACTAAAGTTTTTCTGCCAAAGGATTCTGCAAATTTTCATTCTACTTGACGTATTATTCCTGACGTCCTTAAAACTCTGGAGAAAATGATCTTTCAGTGAGTAATCGTAAATAACACAATTTCACACTTTAGCGAGACAAATTGCACATCAACATCATGCCTGTTCACCGAATTCCTTTGGTGAAAATTTGAGTTCCTCAGTCAGTTTATTTTAATTTATAAATAATTATTAAAAATATAGAATAAGTCCTTTGAGGCCTTTAGAACTCTCCCATGCATTATTCTTTATTTCATTGTACACTTTGTTGAAATTAAATTCCTTGTACCGTAAAATAACAATCCGTGAATTCGCGATTGGAATTTAAGTTTGAATTACATATTTGCATTTATTTCAACAATACTGTGAACTATTTCTGCTTCAGAGATAGAAATAATTTT
Source organism: Dolomedes plantarius (assembly GCA_907164885.2). NCBI lineage: Eukaryota > Metazoa > Arthropoda > Arachnida > Araneae > Dolomedidae > Dolomedes > Dolomedes plantarius. The sequence goes on from OU015496.1 coordinate 96,935,432, forward strand.
GTTTTCTAATTTCCGAAGCAATTGTATTTTAATTTAATCAAAGTAATTTCTAAGCAGTGAAAAATACTATCAAATGCTAGCTTTTCGATGTAAACGTATAAAAAGTATCCCTAAATATATATATATATATAAATAAATATAAATAAATATATATAAATAAATAAATATAGATATATACACTATCTACCAATAAGTATTTGGACACCCATAAAAATTACGATATCTGCGGTCCTGATATATTTTACGCCCTCCGCTGTTAAATATCATGTAGGAGACAATAATGGCATTAGTCGCATGCAAGATGCCCCGAAGTGCAGAGTTATCTGATATCGAGAAAGGTGTAATCGTTGGGTATCACAGAAATGGCCGATCCTTAAAGGACATATCTAGCGAGCTGAATTACCAAAAATCGTCAGTGGCCTATGTGATTCAGAAGTGGAAGGTGAGGGGTGATTGTCGAAATGTGAACCGAGTTGGCAGATCCAAGAAACTGGGAGATAGAGACCGACGGGTGCTGTCCAGAGTAATTCGGAAGAACCGTACCCAGCCGAGGGTTCACATACTCCAGGAGTTTCAACAAGCATCCAGGAGTGTTGTTTCCATTAATACCATCCGTAAGGAAGCATATCTCCTTGGTTTTCATGGTCATGCTGCATCCCATAAGCCTTTGATCACAAAGTCCAACCGCACTTCTTGGTTAATGTGGTGCAAAGCACGTCGAAAGGTCGAAAGTGGACCGTTGATCGGATATATATATATATATATATATATATATATATATATATATATATCCGCGAATAATGATTTTTAGTTAGGGGGGGGGGAATGATAAGTACAGAGTAAAAACTATGAAGAGTTATGAAATTCCATGATTGGAGTCACGAACTAAATAGAAAACCGTTGCAGTTACCCGTTAGAAGGGACCTATAAGGAATCGTCATTCCAAATTATATGAGTTTACAGTAAATTAATTTATATTAGTTGGAAAAAAGAAACGCTTCTTTACATCTCGAAATGAGAAGGGAAAAATAACTAAAAAAGAATAAAACTATGCACCTCCATCATCTTACGTTCGTTGACCTATAGAAAAAAAGCAGGAAGTAGTGTGATTAAAATTATCTAAATTAATTCCGTCTGGTAACATTTGAAGCTCTAATAATATTTTGAATATATACTAGAATGGAAATACTACTGTATTTCTATTTTAAACTGGATAATTAACTAAATTGTAAACTGATTATAAACTTGAATTGAAATACCAATGTGTATCCATTCTAGTATATAATCAAAATATTGTTAAGAAATCAAATATTACCTGGAGGAATTTTTTTTAGATAGTTATATAATGCTCAAGAGATCGATTGGGTCGAATGTTTATCCTAAGCTAAAACATCATCAGGCATGTCATCAATCTTCAGCATGTTTATGCAATTTTGCTTTTACACAAGTCACTAGCACAACATGCAAGTGATGTCATGCATGTTGTTCACATAAGTGACGTTATAACATGTGACAGCATATAATGTTTTCTTGATTAAGTTAAATGAGAATATTTTACCTGCAAAAATATTCTAAAGAAGTTAAATACAAAATCATTAAAATTTAGAAGTGGTAAGGAAATTCAAATTCATTGTGCTAAACATAAATTTTGCAGATATTGGTTTAGCTCGTATCCAATAGTAATTTATTTTTTTTAGTTCAGTTATTAAATTATCCACTTTAACATTATCCCCTTTATTAAATTAGACATAGAAATTGCATAGTGAAGCCCCAATCCATAGAATAATGACACACTGGGATAGGTATAATAGAAAATTAAACGTCAGAATCAATTTTCCCGAAACTGATAAAATGTATCCGAAAATAGTTTTTATTTAATCCGTAAGAGACCAAAATAAATGAGTCGAACAAAATATTAAAACTAAAATTTTTGCGTCTGGCAGCATATTTTCTGAAAAATTCCGATACGGGAAAAGTTTATCAAAAGTTAGAGAGGAACGTTTAGATTAGTCTAGTGCTACACAGTATCTATATAGAAGAGAAAAGAGTTCATAAAAAATTATGCAAGTGTTAGATCCAAGTTGAGATTTACATATCACTTCTTTTAAATTTAAATTTTTATCCTCCGAAGAAAATATTTTATGTGAATATTTAAAAAAAATGATTATTATTTTAGCTGCAACTGCTTGCATTTTTAGACTTATTCAAAGAGAATGGATTAATGCTAGTCTAGCACTTTTAAAAAAAAATTAATAATCCATGCAATAGGATAGAGAACAAGGGTAACTGTGAAGAAATAATGAAATATTCAAAACAGATAATAAACAGGCAATTTTTTCCAGCGATGGTTCATGCTCATGAAACGCTTTTAAGTTAAAGCTTATCGGAATTGCATGAGGATTTTTACCTTATACAATAGTTAAGGAGTGCTACTATAGTGACTAAATTTTAATCGTAATTGTCAAAAAATAACGCTTAGGGACAGCCAGAAATTTTGATTAAGATTAACAACACACCTAATCCAATGTTTTGCAACTTGAATACGATTATGTAAAGATATTGAGGTTCATTTGTTACAGCTTATCCTACCCTGAATTGAATTTTTTTCAATATTCGTGGGAATAATTATTGACGGGGTTGATCGGGAATTTAATAAGAACAAGGATGTAAAGTTCCCCTTTCGTTCAAGGGCATAATCACCAAAAAGTTCTGAACATAATGATCTCACACCGAATGTGTAGCAATTATCTTTCACCTTTCTCCAGCTTTCTAGAAGGTCCCAAGACACTAACTAGTAAAGTTAAACACCAGTTAATGTGAGGTTATTCGAGAAGCACAAGATGTGCCTTCCACTAAAAGCTCGGTGTTACCGTAAGACGTCTGACTTTCTACACATCTTAAAGATGTCTCAGTAGCAAGATAAGAAACTTTGAAGACAAAATGATTACCAGAAACTAACAGAACTTAAAAAACAGTTAAACTTAGAACAGCGGTTAGAATCTTACTTACCGTTGCGAACTGGACAGCCTGTTCGAACTAGATTATTTATATAGAATATGTATAGCGGAATAATGAGTAATCATCCCTAATGAATCTTGTTTATAGAATAATACTTATTGAAGCATTTTCAGGAGAAAATGGGAAACTTGTAACAATTTGTAAAATCAAGGATAGAAATCTATTTGGTACCTGTCGTCATAGTATGGACAAACACCATATTTTGTGAATAAACAAAGCTCCGCATATTTTCTAGATGTACACGTAATAATTGGACAAGGTTTCGTGTTAAGGTTTTTAGAGTGCCGTGCGTCCCGAATTTCTATACATGGAGGATTATACACGTTCTCCAATGCTCAATAAATGGCTGACTTTCTCCAAAGTGGTAATAACAAGCTTAAGAAGTAGATATCATAGTATTCGGATATGATTTTGATTAATCGTGAATGAGATACATTAGTGGTCTTTTGGTTATTAGGAGATTTATTTCGTGCGCAGAAATGTATTTTGTTACACAATATGTTAAAATGCATTTCTTAACACAAGTTGAGAAAGAGCTGTATGGATTGTTAAAAAAATTTTGTTTGTTAATGTGATAATAATATATGTGAAGAAAAATACAATTTAAGAAATATATTTCGTGTGAATTTACTTCTCTTCGGGGGATTATTAACTCAAAACATTTTTTTATCAACCCACACAGTCCTCTTTAAACTATTTTTAGAAATATATTTTTCTGTAGTTAGGAGATACATGAAGTCGATGCGAGGCTTTCATAACTGCATTACCCAAAAGTTGAAATATATCAGATTTCCCCCCAGTTTTATAAACTTAAAAATTGATTTTTACGTTTTGATAATTTTTAAAAAGTTTTAAATCAATGGACTAACTTTCCATGTGTTGTTTTAATGATATATTTAAAGAATACTGTTACATCTGCCACTTGGATGGATGGTCGACGAAATATTCAGAAATATATCCTGGTATATCGTAGTGACACACTTTAAGCAATATACACTGCTGGCCACACAAATTGTAACACCAAGAAAGACAAGAGATATCACAACAAAATTTATTTTGTAGATAACATGTTGACCAAGTATCAAAAGATTAAATTTATAGACTTCTGTGAAGTGTGGTTCCTGCCAAAATCAGTAGCCAGAGTAGCCGCCATTGTTGGAGATCACCGCTGCCACACTCCTCGGCATTGATTCAAAGAGACTTTGGATGAGTTCTTGGCGTACAGCAGACCAAGCAGCTTCCACACGTTGCCAAAGTTGATCTGCTGTGGCAGCTGGGGATGGAATCTGGGTCATTCGTAGAGCAACCATGGACCACATGTTTTCTATCGGCGAAAGATCCGGAGAGAGAGGCGGCCAGGGAAGCAATTCAATCTGGAGATTGACGAAGAACCGTTGGACAATGCGTGCCACGTGTGGTCGCGCATTATCCTGTTGAAATATGGCTGTGGGCAAACCCTGAAGGTAAGGAAGGACAACTGGCTCCAACACCTCGGAGATGTAGCGCTGGCTGTTTAAAGTACCTGCAATGCGTACTAGAGGTGTGCGAGAGTGATATCCAACACCGCCCCATACCATAATACCCGGTGCACATAAGATAATCCACAATCTCGGTAGGCCACGATCCTTCCTCTGTCGAACTCGGATACTTGATCAAAAGATGATCGCTGTTTTCAACGAGGCATAATTGATCGTTTTTTTTTAAAAAAACCACAAGAAAAACACAATTGCTGAACTTGAAATCGTCGAAATCTCCAAGCCTTAAATAGCGCTTTGAAGTGGCGCCATAGGCGCGCGTGATGTGCGTCTGCGCTGAAATTCTAATCATTTGCATATCTCACCTCCGCTAATGCATGTTGTAAATTTCATGTTATTTGCATGTTTCCTTCAGGGTGTTGCATTTACAGTGGCCAGCAGTGTATTACAAAAATACGTTTTATTCAGATGTTTGTAAAAATCGCTGTAGGATTTTACTTCATACAACATGCTAGAAACTCACACATTCGTCAGTATATTTTGATAGCTCGTATGTGTGATTACTCCGGTTGACATACAATTGAAAACTTTTATAATGTTATTAAGGAGTTTTTACTACAATGTTTTCATCAGTTTTGGAAACTAGTTAAAGTCTGGTAGATTAATTTTCCAGAAATGCGTTTCACGGAAAGAAATTTTTGCTCAGATATAGTTTTATTAAATACTTCATATGAAGCTTCATCTAGGAAAAATAAGGATACGACTGGAAACATTCTGGATGTTTTACATGAATCTTAAGGTATAGGAATTATTATGATAAACATCTACAGTAAGTTGTTTAAATTGTTGATCACCAGATTACATTTGTGGAGGTAATCACATACTACAAAATTCAAATATTTGTCCTATATATTTCTAAACGGCCCACAATTTTTTTTCGAATGGTCGAGTACCATTGTAACAACTCTGCGCTAGGATCGGGATTAAAGCTCTCACCTCGGGACTTCTAGGGCCTGTTCACATAGAAACCGTTGGCGTAAGCGTTAAAGATTCCGTTGGCTCAAATATCATTGGTCAAATTTGATTGGTCAAATGATTCAATGATTGATATATGATTGGTTAAAAAATTTTTCACTGACGCATTCTATGTGAACAGGCCCTAAGCCAGCGTCCTTACCACTAGATCATCTAAGTGACAATTGTGACCGTAATGGTTAATTGTTGTGGTTAGTACTTTCTTTTATATGACAAAGAGTGATTACTCTTTGTGAAGTACAAGAGTCTCTTTCAAAGAGTGATGTACATACACAAATCAATTTATTAAACATAATAATAAAATGCATACACTTATACATTTCATGATATATCAAGTGATTAATAATACTAAAATTACTACTTTACTAATCACCAATTCTTATGTGATATATAACTATGGCAATATATGTTAATATTAACTGAGACTTCCCCTATCATTATCCTACGCGATCATCTAATTTAGCTTTAACCAGCGAGCATATAACATAGAATTACCAAGTACATAAAAATCCCATGCCTGTAGTAACTTTTCTCGCTCGCACAGCTGGGGAAGGCGCTTTCTTTACCATACAATGGGTTCTCCTCTTGACAATAACGGGGATGGCTGGATTGCGCCTCTCTCCTATTGGTTAACTGATTACCGGACTCTGCACCCTTCGGTGACGGTGTACGCTCGACGCGTGGTTTCGGCAGGGCTCATGGTCATCTCCACGTTAAACTGGACGGGAGCTCCTTCTAGGGTTAAGGGGCTAGTCGCCGCGTCTTGACCTCTCCTTGAGGCGGCAAACGTGCTTCGCTGGCTCGGGTCGGTGATGGAGTCTTTCAGGGGGCTTGCGTCTGCTTCTCCGTAGTCATTCATGCTGCTCGCTAATACTTCCCTGCTGGCTATTTCTGCTTGTCCAGCTATTCATCTTTCTTCATACTCCGCCTCTCTTTCGCGGCTTTACATCTTTCCATCCGCTTCGATCGCCAATGCTATCTCTATTTCAGTCTATTATCATTATGGCCGATCGTCAAAACTATCTGCTTCTTTCGAGCTCAATCACCATCTCTTAGATATACTACGTTTATCAGTACAACCGCCTCTCTACGCCAGGTTCATTCTGCATGTGACTCTGCATCACTAACTTTCTCACTCACTAATTCTGAGGCTTACATATCTGCCAGGATAAATCAACTATTGCATGTCTCTGGATCATCTCAAGTGACTCTCTACATCAGGCTCAGTCTATAATTTCATCTGCCGCTCTAACCTTTTCCATTACTAACTCTCGGGCTTACATACCCGTAATGCTAAATCAACTACAGCTTATTCAGCTTCAAATTCTGCCTGAATCTCTCGATTTCTCAAATCAATCTGCTCTGCTGAACTTTTCTTACTCTAAACGTAACTTCCACTCCTTCACCCTGGGCTTCCATTGGTGGCCACCTTCTGACCAATGGGCCAACTTGGACCTATATTATTGGCCGAACATATATTTTATAATTCTTCTTCTCCCAATCTAAATTGACGGGGGCTCCCGTCCCTGTTTCTGTCGCCCTCCTTTATGGGGTTCCCCTATTACCCAAATTCTCAAACCTCTCTACGACCTCCTGCTGTCCTCCTAACGAAGTCAACATCATAAATTCCTTTGTCTCCCCTTTTCATCTTTAACTTCGGACCCCTTCGTTTCCAATTTTTGCCTACTCAGTTCATTAAATCTAACTGGTCTCACTTCACTGTCTGTATTTCCTTTCAACTTGGCATCTCTCGTCTCCATATTCACTTCAGCAGTTCGTGAAATCCAGCGGGTCACCACTTACTGCCCGTTTCAGAATATATTCTTCTCACAGTACTTTGTGCCTATCTTGCATCTGTTCTATTTGCGAAATCTCTGTCGCACCCCCACTGCGACAACAATCTCAGATTGTAAAGAACTCTATTCCTCTTCAGCTGATCAATTTTGCAAATTTACCCTGTTTTGCAAAACAGGATTAGTTTAATCACAAGCAAATACAACTTGTTCAAATGCTAATACTGCGACTAGACAAAAGTTTTGTTAACACATGGCTAAAAAATTATTAGTAATATCCCTTTGGATTCACATTAAAACCTTTAAATGATCCTAGTATTTTAGTTTTAACTTTTACTGATAGACACTAGCAGATGATGTAAACAATGACCATGTACTTTCTTTTGGTAAATCATGTAATCGCGGTATGAGGAGGTGGGGTAAATCTCTGGGTTGATGAAGTGATGCTAACTTTCTTTCTTTTGATGTTCCTCCTTCCTTCTCGCATCACGGAGAGCAAAATACACTGCTCAAAAGAATTAGGGGAGCACATGGTTTTAACGAAATTACGCAAATACTTATACCGATAAGTAACATAAAATAAATCATCCATAATTTAAAGCCTAGCAGGAAACAGAAGAAGAAAACTTCATATGCAAATCAAAGTTCATGACGTCAAAAACCAGAAAAAGAACATAAGGGCGGAAATCGGGATGTTGCAGAAACGTCTGTTTCACTGCCTTAACTGTGAAATTCGATTGCTCAGTTATTCCTTTTGAGAAAAGGTGACTTGAAAATGTCTCAACAACGTGATTTACCGGAATCCATGGCATGGCGTATTGTAGGCAGACTTGAATCCGGGCAAACACAACGTAGTGTCGCGGACGCTGTTGGAGTCACCAGAAGTGTCGTTGCAAGGCTGTGAAATCGATTCCAAGAAACAGAGAATGTTAGACGCCGACCAGGGCAAGGTCGGCCACGCTCCACTACAGCAACTGATGACCGGTATATGCTGTTAACAGCTCGTCGAAACAGAACAGACAATGCTACTCAGCTGCAAAGAGTAGCATTCGTCCTGTTGCTCTTGGCAACAGGACGAATGGTGTCCAGCCAAACAGTATGTAATAGGCTTCACCAGGGAGGTCTCTATGCACGTAGGTCAATGGTCTGCATTCCGTTGATCTCACGCCACCGTGCGGCCCGAAGAAGATGGGCTGCTGAACATCGAGATTGGGAGCAACATGATTGGAGCCGAGTGCTGTTTACAGACGAGTCCCGATTCAGTCTGGAGTGTGATACCCGACGTGTTTTTGTATGGAGGGAAAGGGGCACTCGAAATAACCCCACATTCGTTCGTGAAAGGTCACAATACAGACGAGCTGGTTTTATGGTATGGGGTGGAATCAGCATAGGTGGACGTACGAACCTGCATATCCTTCGGAATGGTACTTTGACGGCCCGAAGGTATGCAGACGAGATACTGAGACCTCATGTCATACCTTACGCTGAAGCCATTGGAGATTTCTTTATTTTCCATTATGATAATGTCAGACCGCATACAGCTCGTCTTGTGGAGAACATGCTTGAAGCTGGAACCATACAGCGATGGAATGGCTAGCGTGCTCTCCTGACCTGAATCCAAACGAGAATGTTTGGGACATGCTCGGACGACGCATCGCTGCGAGACCAAGGCCTCCTTTTACTCTCCGAGACTTGGAGATTGCACTTCTTAAGGAGTGGAACAGTATTCCACAAAGTCTTATCGATAACATCATCGCATCCATGGAAAACAGGTGTATAGCAGTCTTAGCTGTTCTAGGAGACCACACGCCATATTAAAAATCTTGCATCATTTCTAAACAATATTTTTTTTTATCGTTTACATGTGACCAAATTGTTGCCCTAAGTCATCTTTTCATGTTTTTTCCATATTTTCAAAGAATTAAAGGTTAATTACAAATTTTTTTACGTCTTTTTTCTGTATTGCTCATTGATACGCGGGTACTATCCATTTTATGCCAATACGTGGCTGTCTCGCACGATTTTCTTAACTTCTTTGCTTGCTCCCCTAATTTTTTTGAGCTGTGTATAAGAGAGGCTACTGATTTGCATCTGAAAGTGTCCAAAATATTTGAAAAACCATTCATAAAAAAGATTTAAAATACAGTTGCGTATTGTGCTGCTTTCTAGACAACAGTATTCCCATTGCATCAATAACTGTTGATCCTATCCTGTTATACGATGAAATCTTAGAATTTAAAATTTCGTCGATAATCGGAAGTTATTTTAAAGTTTAAAAAAGAATAAAAACTTAATTTTAATTTGTTAATTAATTTAAATACATTTTAAAATTTTATTTGACTTTTAATCAAATTAAATTATTAATTTTACTTTTTAGATTAATTTACATTAATTAAAAATTAAAAATTTGAAATTTTTTATTTTTAAACTACTATAATGTAAGAAAAAGTAAAGCGTAAAAATGTGTAAAATTTTGTTAATATTTTATAATGTCTTGATTTGAGTTTTGAAAATGTTCACTCTTTCATTCAAATTCTACATTCTGAAAGAATAATATAAGCAGCCAAATTATAAATTTTAGATTATAAAATACCGTAAGGGCATTCACTACTTATTTTTAAACTGAATATTTCTTTCCCTTTATTACTGCGCATCTCCGAGGCAAATGTTTACATATATTTAAAGAGGATTAATATAGGTTGTTTTAATTTTCATTTTTATTTCATTTTGTTGGCAACGCAGTAGGAGAGCTGTATGCTAAGCCTCAGAAAGGCTGACAGTCTACTAGAAAGGGCAAGTGCTCCAGAATCCCTATCCCCTTTCCCCTAATAATGTAAATTTTCTGGACGGAGAGACACCCTATCTCAAATGAGTTTCAATTCCACTGGTTTAATGTGTCCAGAAGACTAAAAGAAATCGGTTTTTTAATGATGCACTATAATAGAGTTCTCAGTCTTTATCAGTACCCGTTATCTTAAGATTAGGTGCTTTGCTCTCTCACCCATTGAGACGTATAATGTTTCACATAATACTCCCTCTTTGCTCGAAGATAACGGAATTTTTTTTTTCAGATTTTTACTAATGGCTATCATTAATATTTTGGATGTATTTATATGTATCATTCAGTATTTTTATCATAGAACGATTAGAGTTTAAAATACTTTCAGATTTACTACTCACTTATATTTCCTGTGTATGTTTAACTCTATGATCTAATAAAGTTATATTTCTGTATTGATGTATGCACCAAAATGCATCTTCATGATTTTAGAATCTAATGTTTTGGTCTCGAGTCCAATTTTTTTGTTGTCTCGAATGGGTTATTTTTATCAACAACCTCACAATTACCAGCCACTTCTTTATATTTCTATAATAAATAAATTCTTTACCAAAGTACAAACAAATCGGTTAGAGAACTGTAATGTGAGAGAGAGTATTCGGTTACTTTAAAGCATTTTCTATGATTAAACATGATACAGTATCACTTAATGCTCCTGTTGAGGACCAAATGTTTGCTGATTGAATAATAAAACTGAGGAAATATGTTGTTAAATTACACCCAAGAATTATTAGAATTATTCTCTCAAATATTTTCCATCTTTGATTTTCTCTCAGAGTGATGAAAACAACCCACATGCCCATGAAATAATTTAATACGATGGCTGTGGTTTGTTATTTTTGTTCATGTGTTTTTTTTTATTGAATTTTCGCTCCATGTTTTCATTGTATGCATTGTTTTAAGCAGAAATATTTTTTTAAATACTGACCTAATATTTGTATAAAATTTTTTAAAAACATTTTTTACTCTCTCATTGAATTTATATGTAATGTCTAAACATTTTAGTCATTCTCTTAAAATACATTTAATTCAAATCGTTATCTCTTCGATCGATCAAAATTAACCCCGAAATTAATATTTCCACACTAGATAGACAGCCCCCTTGAACTTTGCCCTTATCGTTATGCAGCGAATATATTATCCCTATCATGTTGATTATGTAGATGGTCATAACACCAATCATAATCTTAAATTTTGACGCTCTTTCCATTAAAATCATGTACTCGGCAAAATCATTTCTTCCCTAAATTAGTTGAGATTTCACTGTCATTTTAACATGTAATACATTTCTCCGACATTCATTTCATCTTTGTTGTCAGTATTGATTGTTAATAAATGTCTGATTCATCTTAAAGGATAAGCTATTGCTACCTTTATTGACAGGCTTCGCATTACTTATGATTAGCTGTTAAAATGTAAATTTATAGATCCCGACAAATCAGAAATTTAGATGTCTCAGTGAAATTTTTCTAAATAATGACAATTATGCATGGTCTTTAAAAGTTTCCTGATGTAACAAAATGTCTTCTGTAGTGAGTTATCTGATTCTTTGCGGGAAGGTACTTTTTCACTTCATTTTCAAAAACTTTTTCATAGAAAAAAGTAGGAAAATGCTTTCTACTGTTAGGTATGTAATAAAGAGGCTTGAAGATTATGGGATGGCAACCAGTATGGTACGTTAAAGTTACCCCCAAAAATTCATACGACAGGGATCGTTGATATATCGACACAAATGTGATTAACCCCATGTTCAAGTGCTCAAATATGTGCTGAAATCATTGCTGAATCAACAGGTAAATATGTTTGTTCATTTACCAGTTGAACTGTTATACACAGCTATGGGTATTTGTGTCCATTACTACTGCAAGAATGTCACCAGATCAGCTGTAGATTTCGGACGTGGTTCCCTGGTCCGTAAGCGTCGCTCTAACTCGCTCCACAAATGTTCTATGGGATTTAGGCCAAGACTCTGAGAATGCCAGGGAAGACGTTTTACGTCCATATCGTGATGCCACTGCTTGACAGAGGCTGCAACATGACATGGGGCGTTGTCGTCCTGGAAGTAACATTCGTCCATTACATTAAATTGCCAGAGCGTAGGAAGAACCTGGTTGTCCAAAATATTCATGTAGGGGGTCGGCGTTCAATTGACCAGAAACAACATGCAAAGGCCCCAGACCATACCACGATAAACACCACCAAACAAGTATAACACCACCACCGGACTTTTGAGTTGGAACGATTCACTCGGGTAACAGACGTTCGCCTTGCATTCGCCAAATCCAAGCACTCCCATCCGACTGAAAGAGCATGTAGCGCAACTCGTTGCTCCATAAAACAGTTTTCCAGTGGTCCACAGTCCAGTTGCAACATTGTAAAACGCCAAGCGATTCTGCCGGTTTTGTTGGATGGAGTGATGTTTGGTTTGTGTGCGGCGACATATCCGTGGATATTGAGGGCGTGCAGTTCTTTCCGCAAAGTATTGGGGTGCACCGTAACACCTGCTGTCTGTTGAAACTCACTGTTGAGGATTTGGAGAGGTTTCTTGCGGTTTTTACGAACCTCACGCTTCAGGACCCTTCGATTCCGTTCGGTCAGTTTCGAGGACGACCAACGTGTGCAGTTCGTGTCCCAACTCCCATAGTTTCACTTCTTCACGACATCACCAACAGTTGCCCGTGGCTGTGATAATTCTACCGCAATTGCGCGAACAGACTTGACACCAATGTGACAACCAACTATAACATCTCTTTCAAAGTCACTAAGTTCCTTTCGTTTAGAAATATTGTCACAATTTCCCACATAATTAACGACGTTACCACTTCGCCTATCGTATTTAACCTTAACAAGTCACGTGCGGGCACTGGATTTGCATAAAACCCGATATGCAGTCGGATTTTATGCAAATCCTCTGGCGTTCGGTCCATTATTGTTGGGTGGTATATATATATATATGTGTGTGTGTGTATATATATATATACGAGGGTTGGGGCATAAGTCATGGCAACTATTTTTTTCTTGTAGATATGTGAACGGATCACAAACGTATATGTGTCGTGTGGAATTTCTGCAGGCATAGTGTGTATGCAGAACAACAGATGGCTCTGTGATAGATGGTAGTAGCGCAGCGAGGGCTCTGAAATCAGTCAGTTGGTGAGTGTCGTGCGAGATGGAAGTAACCCGTGTTGAGCAGCGCGCTTACATCAAAATAGCCGTTCTCCGAGGGAGAAATGCGATGGAATGTCACAGTCAATTAGTAGAAGCCCTTGGGAATAATGCCCTACCATATCGTACAGTAGCATGATGGGTAGGAAAGTTTCAGCAAGGACGTGTGTCAACCAGTGATGAGCAACGTTCGGGACGACCGGTGAGTGTGCGGACTGACTTGGCACGTGCCATCATCAAGAAGCTCATGGATGAAGACAGACGATGGACGTTACTGGAGTTAGAGAGGGCCCAGGTTTGTCCATGTTTGTCACGTCAACTTTATGTGAACTGTGTTATCATTCTTTTGCACGGTGAAGGCCTTATTGCCCTATATACTACCGTAATAAATTAGTGTGTTACGATATTTCAGTGCTATTCATTGTCCCCACATGTAGTTAAGACCTTGTCCTTTCGTCTGTATATGTCACATTTTCCAACCGGACTGGCATCAAGAAAAATAATAGTTGCCATGACTTTTGACCCAACCCTCGTATATATATATATATATATATATATATATATATATACACGTTATAAAACTCACTCCCTAACTTAATTTGACCGATTAATTTACTGACCCTGTCTAATTTTATTACCCCTGTTAAACTTTCCATAATTTTTTATCTACTCTCAGGCGCGCTCCGAGGTGACCGTGTGAAAATGGCCAGTTTAGAGTTTTTAGACTTCTAAATTGTAACCATATAAGGAATTACGTAACGATGAAATTGCTGACTTGAAAATCCTGACCAGATTGAAACAGAGAAACAAGAAATTTGGACGAAATGTGCACTAAACAGTTCTTTATTAAATGCGACAAAGAAATTTACACAATTTACATAATTCACATGAATTACAACAAAAAAGCACTATTGGCAGAAAACTCCATTATTGGAGAAAACAGTACATCACAGTTTTATGTGGAAAAATGTCACAGAAACTTAAAAAAATGGTTTTTAATAAGGAATAAGTCCACCCCTAGCTGTAATGCATTGTCGGCACCGACTTTTAATGCTGTCAATTAAGTTGTCGGACACCGAAATGGGAAGCGAAGACCAAACACTGAGTAAACCTTGTTCCAGCTTATGTAACGACCTTGGAGGAGCACTTAAAGCAGCAACGTGTCTGCCAAGGTAGTCCCAAACATGCTCTGTCGGATTCAGGTCTAATGATCGAGCTGGCCATTCCATTTGCTCCAAACCGTGACCTTCAAGATAATCCTCAACAAAAACAGCTCGGTGAGGTCTTGCATTATCATCCATTAGAGGGAATTCTCTGCCAATAGCAGCGGTATATGGGCGGATATATTGATCAAGGATCTCGTCTCGATATCTTACACTAGCCAGAGTTCCTCTATGTAACAAATGCAGGTCAGTGTGACCACCGAGAGAGATTCCTGCTTAAACCATGATTCTACCACCTCTGTAACTGTGTCTTTAATATTGGATTGGTTGTATCTAGTGCCTTGTTCCCTCCAGATCAACAGATGCCCTAAATCTCTGTCTAGTGTGAATCTGGTCTCATCTGTGAAGAGTACAAAAGTCCATTGCTGTCTGGTCCAGGAAACGTGTTCTTTTTCCCAACTTAAAGAGGCACTTCTCTGTCGTCGGTTAAGTGGGACACACACAACTGGTCTCCTTGCATAGAGACCACAATTATAAAGGCGTCTTCGCACCGCAGAAACGGATATTCTTGTCTCTCAAGCGATAACGTGATCTGAAACAAGATGAGTCACAGTAATGCTTCTCCTTCTTCATGCCGAAAGAGCTAGAAAGCAGTCTCCCGCAGGTGTTGTAACTCGTGGTCGGCCTGGAACCTGTCTTCTAGACACAGAATCTTTTGATGTAAATTGATTCCATAGTCGTTGGACCACACTTCGAGACCCATTGAGAAATCTAGCAACACCAGTTTGTGACAAACCCATTTCTCTCTATCGGATCACCCGCCACCTTAATGAATCGGGTAAACGACATCTCCGAGACATTGGTAGACTCTCCTGAGTACTGTCCACGAAATTGCCAACAAAAATTGAAAATAAACGATCGTGCACAATACTTACACACAAAGTCAGGAAAGATTGATTTTTCCACATTTTCTCTTACTCTAATATAAGTGACAATCATTTAAAATGAAAGAGGTGACCAAGTTTTTTTGCATAAGTTTTCTTAAAGTTCGATACAGTCATTCATATACACTATGAATTTTGCCTTTAATTTAATGGTGAACTTCGAAAAACCTGTTGTACCTTAACTTCTGGAGGGCAGTGTAAATGAAGTGTTTTGTTGAAGCTTGATAATACTTATATTACTTCAAACACATTATGGTTAATCGAACAGTTCAACATATTACAAGAAATGTAAAGGAGTAGAAACTATTTACCTATTTATAAGAAGAAAGAAATGATAATGACGTCCGAAAAATCCCAGATTCAATTTTAATTCCATGGTACCGACGCTCACACCAGCATAAAATATGATATTCAGATTCTGTTTACCACATGACCCCCCGTGATGCCATATGTCCAGACGACACCTACAGCATATACACTGGTGAAATAAATTAAGAGAATTTGCATATTTTATCGAATTTCATGAAAAGAACTTAACTGAATGTAAAACCACTGCTTCTAGACAAAAATGCAAATCTTGTACGTAAAATACATAAGCGTACACGTGTGTGTAGGCGGAGCCAGTAGAGAAACAGGCTTTATAAGCGCGCGTAAGTTAAGACGCATTTCGTTCGCTAGCACACCTCGGCGAATTTCTTGGTGTTATTTTGCAGCAATTAGTTAATTTCAAATTGTAACAGTAAAAATGAGTAACCACCAACGTTTAGATGATGGAATGAGGTGGCGAATTGTGGGGAGGCTAGAAGCAGGCCAATCACAAGTCCAAATTTGTAGAGAGTTCAATTTAACACCCAGCGTCGTTTGTCAGTTATGGAAACAGTTCCAGGATACCGGATCCCTCGAGAGAAAGCCTGGGCAAGGTCGTCCAAGAGCCACGACGGCCAGAGAAGATCGCCATTTGTCGATTATAGCGCGGCGTAACAGGAGTGCTACAGCTTCTCAGCTCTCTCGTGACTTGTATGCAGCCACAGGAACCCGTGTATCAAGGGTGACTGTTTCCAAAAGACATCATGAAAGAGGGTTGTTTGCAAGAAGACCTGCTGTTTGCGTCCCGCTCACTTCTACGAACAGGAAAATCCGTTTATCATGGTGCAGAGAGCATAGAGATTGGAGTCTGTATCAATGGGTGACCGTTCTATTCACTAATGAGTCCCGGTTCTGCCTAAACACCGATTCTCGCCGTACGTTCATATGGGGAGAATCAGGGACCCGCTACCTACCCTCCAATGTCCGCGAAATCGGCCATTATTGCGGAGGAGGTTTAATGGTCTGGGCAGGCATCATGTTGGATGGCCGCACACCTCTCCGTCTCTTTGAAAGAGGCACTGTGACTGGTGTGAGGTATAGGGATGAGGTCTTGGAGCCCTATGTTCGTCTTTTCAGGGATGCAGTTGGCCCTCAGTTCATTTTAATGGACGATAACGCGAGAACACATAGAGCTCTTCTGGTCGACGAATTTCTAGAGAGTGGGGATATTTGTCGGATGGATTGGCCAGCCAGATCTCCAGACCTTAACCCTATAGAGCATGTCTGGGACGCTCTGGGGTGGGCAATTGCAACTCGCAACCCCCCTCCGTGAACCATCCAGGGAATGAAAACAGCGTTGCTGAACGAGTGGGACCAATTGCCACAGGAAATGATAAACTGCCTTATTTCAAGTATGAAACCACGCTGCGAGACCTGTATATCTGTAAGAGGGGACCATACCCCTTATTAACCCATCTATTAACCCATTTTTTAAAATTCTGCAACCGCTGTTTCATACCTTCCGACTCCAACGAGTGATACGCACGATCATGCGTGTGTATTACAATTATTGAATGGTTATTTGTTATGTATTGCATCAATGTATGTACATATCAAATTTCATTAAAATCGGTACAGTAGTTCTAGAGATAATCGACCAAGTCTGCAAATTCTCTTAATTTCTTACTCCAGTGTAGAAAGAACGCGGAAGTTAATTCTGTGTTTGCAGTGAAAAGAGTGTCAAGTCCCAAACCGTAGTTTTGAGAAGAATGGCATTGAAAAAAAAACGGCTTTTGTAAAGTCCGTTTTTTTAAGTTTAATTTTTAATTATTTTTTTAAGTAAATTTTTCCAATTTTATTTTGAGTAAAGAGGGTTAAGTCCTTGATTGGGACATAACCCCTTCAACAATAGCATGTTTGTGTATTGTTTTACATACCCCAAATTTTCCCTGATGAATAGAAATATTTAGGAGTGGAATTGGGCTTAGTTTTCTGTACCCTGCAGTAGCCCTTGATTTTTCAAACATGCCTGGTTTGATAACTCATTTTCGCCCATTTTGGACTTAACACCCTTTGCACAACAAACACAGAATTATATAACGTGAAAGACAAGGTTTAACTCGTGGGGCATTATTATTACACTTACACTTACTTAAACAAACACACACACACACATATATATATATATCTATATCTATCTATCTATCTATATATATATATATATATATATATATATATATATATATATATATATATAAAAAACGAGAAACGGGTACTTTCATGCACGAATAACTTTAACTGTGTGGAGGAGATGAAACACGACAGTGTAGACGTAGCCAGAGTGGTAATACTTCTAGTAGACCGGTACAGGTGATGAATTCACACTTTTGTAGACGTGGCGGTGGACACATTCGACGAAAGAGCAGGAACGCACATACACTTGAGATCCAGAGACGAACACCTTTTTCAAGAGCCAAAACACATCGGGGAGGAAATAACCACAGAGAGGCATTGACGAAGACAACACTGAAGCGATACATATTATTTTTATTATTCCACATAACGAAGGCATTCCGGATTCAGTAGGACACACTCAAACAATACTGGCGGCACCCGGGCCGGCTGCCGGGGCTTGAAAATACAAACTTTACATTATGGTATAGGACTGGAAGCAGTACGCGGACAGCGAGCAAGGAAGTAATGGAACAGAGCCAAGGAAGTAGAGAGCGCGAACTGCGACTGCGACTGCGACTGGTTGTGGAGAAGTGCCTGGGTAGAAATTTACCCCCAACTTCTAGAAGATAGCATTTCTTTTGCTGGAGTTCACCGGAATAAAATTGCCGACAGATGTTAGTTAAAAGAGATAGGAGAGAAGTGTGTTTGTTTCCTCGAATTTCTGTGACCAGAGAAAGTTTAGTGGATGGAGAAAAGGAAAATAACTAAGAAGGAGGGTTAATGTTTATAAATAAATATTTTTTACCTTGGGTTTGAAAACAAACTCAAGTATAATTTTTAGTAAAAAATTTTTTACATGTTTTTTACCGTAGACCGGGGTCTACGTATTTATTTTTGAAAATTTTATAATTTTTAGTTTTATTTTTTTTTTCTTTTTTCTTTTTTTTTTTAAATTAAAATAAAATAAATTAAGGATAGACACTAGAAAGGAGTTTGCAAGCCAGAACCAAAAGAGAGCGCGAAAATCCCGCCTCACCTTTTATACTGAGTAACTTCTGATTTTGCCGCTAGGCTTAGAATTCTTTTAATTGGTTGACCCCGATCACGTGGTATTCCTTCGAAGGGGGATCGAGATCACGGAAGTCTAAAAATAACTTTCCCGCGCGTCCATTAAAGAGAATATTAGGTTATTTCGATTTCCGATTTCAATTTTGAAATAGAGCTTGGCTTTATTGAGAAAAATTTAGGATACACGTTAGATGATAAAGACAGTTAATATTAGTGGGACGACGTTATTATTACTTACTTACACACACATATATATATATATATATATATATATCTTGTTATGCTGTTATATAACATATCGCACTTAGATTAAATATCGGAAAACAAATAGTCGCTGTATTAGAATTATTATTTATAACATACATAACATTCCGTAACTTCTTTGTACAAATACAAATTGACAAGGGAATAAATAAAGTGAAAAAAGCTTTTCCTTTTGGAGTATTAGCATTCCCGTGGACCTCCATCCAATTTTAAAATTTCAGGGCAGCAGAATATCCAGTAAAACAGGAAGCCTTAGTCAATAGTCACGTCTTTGCAAATAAAGATATATTAAAATATTTGAACGTTTTGAAGAAGCAGAACGTTTTTAAAATAGATTTCCAAACAAAATTCAATATCGTATTTATACAATGAAAAATGCGCGGATAAGTCTGGATATATTTTTTAGTAACATAAAACATTATACAGCTAGAACATGATGTTACGAAATATTGGAAAATAATCTTGTTAGCAACTGCCTAAGTTTTGCAATATATATTTATTATGTACAGCTTGGGAAAAAACATTCCCATGATTCACTAAAATACGATATCAGTTTAAATAGATCCATTGACAGATGCATCATATCAAAGGAGAGAATTTTTTTATGTAAAACTTCCGTCGAGTTTCTATTCAGCTTTAAAAATATAGTCATCACTGCTTTTGAAATATTTTACCCTTCAGCGCGCGAACTTCCGAAATTTCTCCCGCTCCTTGAAATCATAATTAGATATACACTGAAATTCGTTTAAACTTTTTGTTGTTTATCTGTTACTGAAAAGATAGTTTACAATGAGAGTTAGTTTATAATAAGTGTCTTGAAATGAGAAAAATAATTTTTTATAAATGCTATGCCCACGGACACGACATTAATATATATATATATATATATATATATATATATATATATATATATATATATATATATATATATATATATATATATATATATATATATATATATTTTCGACATATTTTACTTTTTTATTTTCATAAAGGCAAGAAAGTCGCTGACGCTCACAAAGAGATATGTGAAGTTTAAGGTGTTGATTACTTAACAGAACGCACGTGTCAAAATTGGTTTAAAAAGTTTTCGTTCTGGAGAATTTTCCCTTAAAGATGATCAACGTTCTGGTCGACTTCCTGAAATTGATGATAGCAAAATGGAAGCCATAATTAAATCAAATTGTCCTATAACTGTGCGAGAGATTGCAAAAGAGTTAAATGTATCACGCACAACAATGGAAAATCGCATAAGATGTCTTGGATTCGTTAAGAAGCTTGATATTTCGGTTCCGTATGAATTGAAAGAAATTCATTAAATACAGCGAATCAATATTTGCGATACGCATTTCAAACGTAATGCAATCGACCTTTTTTTGAAACGAATTATCACTAGTGATGAAGAATGGATCGTCTACAATAACATTAATCGAAAAAGATCATGGTCCAAGCGTTATGAACCAGCACAAAACATATCAAAAGCTGAATTGCATAAAAAAAAGACCATGCTGTCAATTCGGTGGGATTACAAAGGTGTGTAATTTGAGCTGCTTACAAGCAACCAAACGATCAACTCAGATGTTTAATGCCAACAGCTTATGAAATTGGAGGAAGAAATCAAAGAGAGAAAGACAGAATTGGCAAACGCAAAGAAATAGTGTTCTACCACGACAATTCGAATCCTCGTACATCTTTAGCAACACGTGCGAAATTATTGGATCTTGGTTGGGAAGTGATGCCGCATCCCCCGACCTTGCACCATCGGGTTATCATTTATTTCGAATTTTAAAAAACATTTAAATGGTAAAAATTTCATTAATAACTATGACCTCAATTAACATTTGAATGGGTTTTTTGCTGATAAGAACCAGAAATTCTATGTGCGTGGAATCATGAAGTTACCAGAAAGATGGCACAAAAGGTCATCGAACAGAATAGAAAATATTTGACTGATTAAAGTTCATTTTTTGTATAGAAAAAATGAGTTTTATTTCACATTAAACAATCGAAATTACTTTCTTGCCAACCCAATATATATACACATACCCGATTCTCTTTTTGTACGGGGGATACGTTCCAGAGACTACCGAGAAAAAAAAAGTGTGTAAAAAGATACAGTGAATCTATAAAAATTACAAATAGAATCCATCCAAACATACTTAATAATGTTAATTTATAAAATTTAGATTCGATCGTCTGAACATGAATCAATATGTAACAACCAATCCACAAATCTCATTTTAATTATGTTTATACGGGTTAGATTTTAAATTGAAAAGTGCGGCAGTCGCACATGGTTAAAAGTAAATTGATTTTTTTATTTATACATAAATACATCTTCAGTCATTCAGTGTCACTACTAAACGTGCCTGTGCAGACAATTAACGTGCCCATTTACTGTCATTTTTCAGTAGCGAAATTTCCCTCTCGCCACTGGATATATTGAATGGTGATGTATCTACAAGTGTATTTTGAATAAAATGAAGGTCTTGTGTTTCTTTTGTGTCCCCAATTTTTAATGCGAATTGGGTTATCAGACGCTGTGATTGTTTTTATAGTTTTTCATAACGTGACATAATCATATTTAAATCGAGTTGGCATGGCACAGCTCGTTTGACATTCTCGTCATTTCACAGAAAATGATTTCCAAGTTTATTGGCTAGTTGTATGCCAAGTTATTTTGTATGTCTTCTAGAATTGTACTTGCAGATAGTGGAACCACAACTTCATCATTTTTACTCTAAACTAACGTGGAGACATCTACATTCTCTGAAATACTTTCTGATAATGTAACACTCACTATTTTATTTTATTTTTAGATTTTTTAACGTAAAAACAAAGTGTAAAAAATATCCGGTTCTTTCAGTTGGACCATGTTATTTCAAAACCTTAAAAAAACGCGCAAAAAGAGAATCGGTTATATATATTCATACACACACACACACACATACACATATATCTATACTTATATATTAAGAGAGAGCGATTTTGTACGTGGAGGGTAATCTTCAGAACCACTGTACCTATTTGAAAAATTATTTCACTGTTTGAAAGGTACATTATTCCAGATGGACATAGGCTATATATTATGTGTATCTGATCAGTAGAAATAAAGTTAGGGGCTTAATCCTAACAATCTCCATTGTTTCCGCTACTGTCTTCTACCGCTTTTTGTTCGTAGATTTCAACGATCCTTATTGTGGTGCTATCGCGGTGGGATTCTGTTCTGACGCTAGAGGTTCGAACCTAGCCGTTCTCCTGCACGCCTTTTTCTTTTAAAAAATTTATTTTAATTATAAACTAATATAAAATTAATTTAAGGTATTATTTAGGTTATTATTAAGGTAAAAAAAGATTTACAATTTATTGGCTATCAACAGGAAATTTATTGGTATAATATTTTGTTCAACCCGGACAAAGTCGGGACGGGCCGCTAGTATATATATATATATATATATATATATATATAATAAAAACACCTCATTGTTAATAATTGTCTCTCCCCACCATTATTAATTGCCTTTGAAAAGCTGACGCGTATTCTAAATTCCTATTTCAAAAACGAAATAACTAACTTTTCTATTCTCTTCAATGAACGCGTGGTAAAGTTATTTTTAGACATGATTCAGAATCCCGTGACCTCGATCCCCTTTCGAAAAATCCTTCGACTTTGATTCTTATACCACATGGTCAGTCAGATGTCAGTTCCTAACCAATTAAAAGAATTCTAAACAGCTAGCGCCCTCACAGTATATAAAACGTGAACAATGACTTTCGCCTTCTTCCTTGCTTGCTTTGCTCTCTTGCTCTTCCGTCCCTTGTCCGTGTACTGCTTCCAGTCCTATACCATAATGTAAACGTCTTCTGACTGCTCCGGCAGATTCCGGTGGCACTAGTATCATTTATGTGTGTCCTGCTGAATACGGAATGTCTTCGATATGCGGAAAAAATGAAATAATGTGTATCCCATCAGTGTTGTGCGTGATCATCAATGCCTCCCTCTCCCCGTGGTTTTTCCTCCCCTGTGTGTTTATTACAATATGCCTGAAATAGTATTCTTCTTGGCACTCTGGCTTCGTCTACAACGTCGTGTATCGTCTCCTCTATATAGTTTAAAGTTAAAGTTTATTTTCATTATATATATATATATATATATATATATATATATATATATATATATATATATATATAAGTGTGTCTGAACGCTGAAAAATTTTGTAATCAGTAATTTACCAACTTGAGAGTAAAATCTCCAATTTAAAAAAATGTAATCTGAGATGCTTAAGTGATTTTTTTTCAAAGGAAGATAATTTAAAATATTGTGTATCTAATTACTGAATTGACTTTCGACTTAATTAGTCATGATTAGATTTTTTTTTATTATTGATAGAAAATGTTGCTTTCTTTTTTAAAGGTTGTTATGTATGATGTATTATTCATACTTATCTGCAAATTAAAAAAAAAATTGTGCGGTCGGGGGACGACCCCCCCCCCCCCCCCGTCAGGAACGAAGTTCCTTACGTTATTTTTTCAACTCTAAACGTGATTTAATATGTAGATTTCTATTGATTATATTAGTTTTTTTTTTTGTCACGCCAAAAAGCGCAGCCCTCTTTAATTCGACCAACTCTCTCTCTCTCTATCTCTCTCTCTAATTTGCATATTTTATTTTTATTTTTATCATTTTTTCAAAGCAAAAGTGTAAAGTAAGGATTTAAATCAATAAATTTCATTTATTATTTTAGGAAAAATAGTCATTTATTAAAAATTAAATATAAAATAGTGAATTATAAATTATATATATAAAATTCTAAATAAGAAAAAATTCTTTTTAAATTTTATCATTATATTGTATCATAGTAATTATTAGCTTATGATAACTATAATTAGATGCAGATGTTTGAGATTCAATTTTATGATTTATTAACTTACTTTTCTAAGTTTGCATTATTTACACTTGCTGCAGTTTCTGTTTCTCGACTTTCCATTGTAAAATTGCAATAATGACTCAATATAAATTCCGTGTGAATTAATACAATAACAAACAAAAAATAAGTTTAAATAATATTTATACGTGTTTAGAATTGATGTTATACAGCTGATCGCGCACAATGCTTGCTGCTCGAATCTCGATACTCGCACGAACACACACACATACAACCGTATATAATAGAAAGAGACAAAGAGAAAGAGAGGGAAAGGTCGCCTGGAGAGGAGTGGATCAAGACAGCTCGTTTGCTCTATATTTTTCGTTGCGCCATCTCTTGTTCAAATATGACAGATAGGGACGCCATCTCGTATTAACAAATACAACTAGCTTCCATTACAATCTTCTGTTATTTTCTGCTTTTCTGATCATCGTTACGAGATTCGTTAGGAGAATTTAACAAAAATAACATCCAAAATAAAATTTTGTCACAAGGTTCTGCTTATTTAATGGTATGTTATTAAATGTAGGTTGTAATTATGTATTTATTAATTTAAGAGCTATTTTTATTGAAAAATTTATCAATTTTATTTTAAGAAAACCATGTTGTGTATTCAAAATTTGGTATATTTTAGTAAATTTAAGAGGTATTGGTAATCGTTTGCTTCATAACACAGATAAGTGATTTATTGATATATTGTTGAAAAAAGGGAAATATATTTGTTAGATTTTGCTATAGAAGGTTTGGCAATCCATAGTTTTGTTCCCTGTTCTAACTAAAAACATGTGTTCAATAAAAACTTCACATTTTTAAAAAAAAATGCCCAAAAGATAGGCACATACCTTAAAATCTCATTTATTACACACTGGTTACGATTTTCTTTCAAATGCCTTTTCAAACTGAAATGACGATTAAAAACTTTGCCACAAAACTAAAGCTTAGAATTAAAATTACAACTAACTGTATTCATATTATCACCAAATAAAAAACGATTGAATAAATAGTAAGAATTAATAAACTAGGAGAAAACATTAAGTTAAGACTAAGTTGAGATTTTAAATAGCAGAAAAGCCGGAGTTGAACATCTGCGAGTGCAGGAGGTGAAACAACGCACCAG
The DNA here is from genome assembly GCA_907164885.2 of Dolomedes plantarius. Lineage (NCBI taxonomy): Eukaryota > Metazoa > Arthropoda > Arachnida > Araneae > Dolomedidae > Dolomedes > Dolomedes plantarius. The sequence goes on from OU015496.1 coordinate 96,960,722, forward strand.
TGAGGATCGAACTCACGGTGACAGGGCGGGAGCCAAAAGTGAACGCCACAAGCCAGCAATAGCAAACTAAGTATGTTCGCCTGGAAAGGGCATAACGCTTTTTCCTTACGTGACGATTTCTGCCAGTTCACTCTACTGTAAGCCGCGTAAAAGAACTTCGTTCCAAAAATATCCTCCTTATATTACTATGTGTCTGTGTGTTTTGGTTAAACAGTAGTTTTTCTCACAATTTTTGTTTCCATAACAGATTTCCTTCAAAATTCTTATTTTCATTTCCTTAGTTATTGACTTATTCAAAAATTCTGAACTCATTTATTATAAAACTAATACACAATTATTCTGAAAAAGTTTATGTAATGAAATATGACTCTTCATATTTCAGATGTTTATCATCTCATATTTGGCCAGTACGTATTCTGTAGCTGCAGCTAGTGTGTGGTCTTATAGTTACTTAGAGTTACTAGTTATAAGTGCATATAACTAAGTAACTCTAGAAAAAAAAATGTATCATTATTTACTCATTTCCTCTAAGAAATTTAATGAAGATTAGCCAAAAAAGCAGTTCAAATAAACATCTTAAATGAAAATCAACAATTTTAAAGTTGAATTAAGAAATTATATTAAATTCGCCCCAAAAAAACTTGTTTTCTCTTTAAAAATATGAAAAATTCACGTAAATTGTATGGTTTCCGGTTCAAGCTGTAGGCTCTTTGTCGTGCGCACCACCTAGTGGTGGCGACCAAATGTGAGACTCTTTTCAACCAAATGTGAGATCAAATGTGAGACTCTCATAGCTTCATGAATTCATCCTAAAGGTCTATTACTCCAGAACACCTCTCCGCAGAAACCCGAAAATATAGCGTTATCGCCGATTCCGTATTAACCGTGAAAGCGGTGACGTCAGTGTCGAAATTACTGATTTTCCCGCTAATGATATAACAAACGTGGAGCTTTTGGGAAGATCCCACGTGCTTCTCAAACGTGGGTTGGCGCAGAGCCGCAAAAGTACTCGAATTTGCGCGTTTTATTTAAATCCCGAGGAGATCGGGGAGATGGGTTTCCGCTGGAGATCTCGTGATATAACGTCATAAAACTGAAGACTTCATGAAAGTCCTTCCTAAAGCAATTTTTAGTCCTAGAGAACAATTCACTGCCAAATGCATCCCAAAAACGAGCAAGAGGGCGCAGGTTTCAAGTAACCCGAGAAAGCGATGAGATCAGCACAACCGCCATGCGAGTTTATCTTTTTTTTTCGGCTTCACGCGTCATTTGAAAGAAATTGTCCGTAGAATATTAAGAATAAGTCAGGGAAGACTGTACTGACGCTTCAATAAATTGGAGGTGTTTAGAGTGATTGGCAACAGGGGTAAGGCAACTTCAAACAAAGTTGATGATTCTGATGTTGTTGCCTGCATCAAATCTTTTCCTTACTAGAAGTGTCACTACGCACGAAACGGTTATTCTAACAAAAAGTAACAGCATTCTAAGCTAAACAATGAAACAGAAAATGTATGATCTCTATATTGCGAAGTGTGGTGATGAAAACAAACAACCATTGAAAAAAAATAGTATTGTCATGTGTTTTCGAAGGCTTCAAATGAGAATTTGTAACTCGTTAGCAAAAATAATAAAATTTTGCCGATTAGCTCAAACCCATTTTAAGCTGTACGCTCAAGTCGAGTAGAATAAACTCTTGTTTGGAAGTGATCGTCCTTAAACCTCCTTACTAGTTGATTTTGGTCATCTGTAAGTCTATTAGGTTAAGGACTATGTTATCTTAACTTCTAAACAGCATAAAACAATCTGCTACGAAAGTTTAACAAATACATTTTCTTCGTCAACTATGGTAGACATTATACTCCAGAAAATTAGAACATAAAATACTGTATGTCACAAAAAGCATCTTATAAATTATAGTCTTTTGATATCTTTTTTAATTGGAACAGAATGAAAATGTCGAAGCGACTACTTTGAACGAATAGCTCTTTTCAACCCTTCTCAACCAGACTACATTTAGACATTCCTTAATTGAGAATGGACGTATTAATGGTTTAGTACAGCAATTTAATTATTCACAATCGAAACTTTATTTCGATTTAAACACATTATATTTCGTCGACAGTATAAGTATTTTTCAGTCATTGACAGTTTAAGACACGAAGTAAGACAAATGTATGTTTTAGATTCTCAAAAGCGTTAAGTAATATGTACTTAATTATTTAACAAAACAATTCACTGATATATTTAATAAGTGTGTAAGATAAATATATTTAACGGGAATACGTCTCCAAATTCTATAGTTCATGCTAAAGTATTTCATTATAGGTATTAAAAATCGATTTTTGATAAAATTTCCATTGTTCTTACTGTCCGAATTATTATGTAGTAGTCAGACATGCAGAAGTTTGAAATAATTTTATATCTGGGATTTGAAAGCAGAACGTCGATTATAAACACCACATGCACTTTTTACTGAATCCTTGGATCGAAGTGTTATTTTAACTGTACTGTAAAAAATAAATTTTTGCACATTCTAAAAATTAATTAAATGTCAATATAGAATAATTCAGATTTGTTGACAGTTATCCAAATAATTCAGAACTCCTTAGCTTTCTTATGCTATGGCAATCATGCTCGTTTATATTTCGTTTGAGTAACGAATGAAAACAGATAATTGTTGGAAACGCGATACAACGTAAAAGTGAGCTTTAAAGGTAGAAAAAATTTAATTTTTCAAATGATATTTTATTCGTGAGAGTTGTAGTTTTCTCACGAATATATTTATCAGAAAGATTTTGTATTTGTCCATAAGTCCAAGAGCTCCTAATCAGTTTAAAACATTTTGATCAGAAATTTATCTGAAAAGATTTGCTAAAAATAGAGAATAAATCATGGAATAAATTGACAGGTACTGCATTATAAATCTTAGTTTCTGACGAGGTGTTCTTAACTTAACTTCCTTAGCAAACATCCGTAAAAATTTCTCGAAAAACCGCTTCCATCGCTAACCTAACGCGATTATGATGAAGTAATCAGTGTAATGTAAATATGGAAGGTAGCGGAAGCAGAGAAACAAAATTATTTAAAAGCCGTATGATGGAACGAGACAACCATATGGGTTGCGATGTTGCTGCCGAGTCGTAATACACTAGGGGGAAGCTCCTCGGAAACCAGAATAGAGCCGAGTGGTAGTTGAAACTATTTGATTGAAATCGAGGTTTGAAGAAACCTGTCTTAGTCCGAGGCATAAATTTGTTAGTATAAGTTAGGATTACTTATTTCAGAATATAATTCGCTTATTGGTGCGATATGTGGTGTAGTCAGTATAGTTATGTTCGCCAGTTGGAGATCTTAGTTATTTGTAATACCTTAAGTGCAGACACGTAGAATTGGTAAATAGTCTTCTGTTTGCAATTCCGCGTTTGTATTTTTTAAAAATCTTGCTACTGAAACTTAGGATGTTTTAAAAGGAGATTCTTTTAAAGTTGTTTTATCTCTATTGGGTTCAATCTTTGAGCTAGTGTGACAGCCTATGATAGCCGAGTTAAATCGCAGAAAATGGTTTTCCATTTCTCAAGAGGCAACCAAATTTTTTAATTACGTTTTACGCCGAACTACAGATAATAAGATTTCATATATCTTTGAAAATTGGATAGTTATTCATTAAAAATGTTTCTGTTAGCAATACTAATATCCCATTACACTCGTGAAAGGGCTACCCCATTAAAAAGAATACTTTAACTAATTAAAACAAAATAACTCGACGAAAAGGCTATTATAAAGTCCCAAGCGATCCGTGAACCTAGACAAGCGTATGACCAAATAAAGATCTCTGTAATAGAATATATATAATATAAATATATAGAATAAAAGAAAGAAAAAATATAGAACAAAAGAAAGTCCTCTATGAAAAAATATTACACAGATGTTTCAAATGAACTTCATAAAAGGATTTTAAGAGGATTAAATTAAAATATTAATGAAACTTATACAGATTTTTAATTTTTTTCTATATATAAAGTCTAGTACTCCTATAACGTTTATTTATGCTGTCATCCTTTCGGGAAATTTACATTTCATATAAATTTTTTTATACTGAGATATACGAATAATCGGGAATTACATGTAAATATTTCAAGATAAAACGTAAGTAGTGAATTTTTTGCGAAAATTGATTTGAATATAAATATCCATTGTGAGAAAAAATGCTTTCATAACACATGCTTTAGAATTATATTTAAAGATATTTAAATTTGAAAGAGAATTATTTTCATGGAAAATATATCGGGAAATTTGTTTCACGTTCTGACATCAGTGCTGCAACAAAATTTAAAATAACTTAAGAATTAATAGAAAATGTACCTATTTTTTACAATTAAATCTTAAAATAATCATCGAACTGTTCCCTTTTATTTAAATTCTTCTAAATAAAATATGCGTTTCGAAGCTCGCTAGTTTTTTAATAACTTACAAAAGTGTCAATAATCTTATGAAAAGCTTACAAAAGGATCAGGTGTATATGACGTTTTATCCCCTCCAGAGAAACATGTTTGAGTATTAATTTGAAGATGGCATGAACGCTTGGAAAGGTGGGAAAAAATCCTAAAACAACCTACGCAAAAAGCATCTAACAGATTTCTATCGTAACAGATATCTATTGTTACAATTTTCCTTCAGGGATATATTTGTAAACTAGACAATGGCGAGATCCAGGGATCCCTTCACAAGAAATTTTTATATTGTTGGAGCTTTTTATGTATTTTTTAATAGAGCTTTGGGATCACTGATTGGACCAGGGTCTCGTGAGCTGCTGATTGGTATTCTACTTGCCGAACGAATCTGATTCTGTTAAAGATTCTGATTTTTTAATACAATTCGCCTCTTGAACACCCCTTCTTTTTGACGTTACATGATAAAATTCGGGTAGTACCATCGTGTGAGAAAGACAGAATACTGAGTATAATTTCTTGTACAATAAGTTATTGTTCCATACCAAACATTCTCTTACTCGGTTATATCTGTGCTCAGATGGCAAAATGCTATAAGAAATTTACTTGACAGCAATTCTAAGATTCAAGATGTCATGAAGAATCAGTAATTTATTTTATATGAGTAAACGGGGTACCAATGTTTCAGAAAAATATTTGGCTAGTACTTAAAGTAGTTACAGAAAATAGAAAATATCGGCGAACAAGAATACGGAATGTGAAACACTCAATTTTTCATTACTCTCAGTTTTTTAATCTCAGGTTTCTTATAACATTTTACTATCTGAGCATAGATATTATTTAAACAAAATAAATTTTATGAAATATGTAAGTTATTGTAAGCCTTTAAATACGTTTTATTTCTTAATAGTAAAAAATACCTAATAGTAAAAAATTCTTAACTCGAGAGTAGGAATAAGATAATTGAAGGAGCTTTTATAGAAATTTCAAATGCTTTAATAATTACTACAATCATGATTACGGATAAACTTTCTATTCTGAAAATTATTTATTGCTATACAATATCCCCAACTAAAAAGTTTAAGTCAGTTAGTATTAAGACAGAGTATAAGCAGGATAGAGACCTTTGAGGTACGAATGCAATCATACGAATGCAATCATATGAGGCGGTGAAAGGCAAAGTGGTGTAAGTCACATTTTCAACTTTTTTCATTTGAGGGCAAAAATGGAATCTCCATGTTCAATTTATAGTGGAATTATAAATAGTTATTATTTGCAATGTTATAATAATTGTTATGAATTATAATTTGTTCAATTTATGGTGGAATTGTTTACAGTTTTTGCAGTAAAACTCTTTTGACTTACACCACTTCACTTGCTGACTTACACCACTTTGCCTTTCACCGCCTCATATGATATTTAATACTCTACAGAGGCTGTTCGCACATTTTTTTAACGATTTTGGTAAGCGGTAATAAAAAATCGGTTGCTGCAAAAGAAATAATTGCAATTGTACTATGTTTTCAAAAGTCAAAATTATCGTCTGCGGCTTGAAAGTTTTGTTTTTATTCAAAATGGCGTTTTTAACAAAGCAGTGGTTCGAAGGCTACATTTATGCTCTTTCCGAAGAGAAATATGCATACTCCGTTATCCAAAAACGATGTGAGAGTCATGGTTTTGTGATATCTAAAGCGTCGATAGGTAATATCGTCAACAAGAAAGGAACAAAAACGTCAAATTGGAGCCTCAAGTGGGACAAAAATTCCAAACAAGTATCCAAGGAAAAAACGGACATCTTCGACTATTGCAAAGGTACGTTGTTTAATGTTAAAAGAAAATCCCCCTAGTCAAAGGACAGTTGCAAAATCATTAAAATGCTCGGTGTCCATTGTAAACAAAATGATAAACGTTGATTTAAATCTTAAGAAAGCGAAAAAACGCAATGTGCATCGTCTTCTTCCAAATCATATCGCTGAACGCAGGACATGCTGCAGAATTCTATATGAGATACACTTATCCAAAGAAAAATGGAAACAATTGTCACAATAGATGAATCATGGGTGTATTTAAATGATTGCAACAAAAAAAGAGCCATTTATTATCATAAAAGGGGAGAAAAAAAATTTCAGTACATGGTTCAAAGAATCGAAAGAAAGTTTTTCTAAGGGATTCATGATTCTTGCTGGCTTTTCTTATAATGGAAAATTAAAAATAAAGAGAGTGATAAAAATGTCAAGAGTAACTCCAAATACTATCAGGAACATATTTTATCGCCAATTTTTCTGAATGAAATACCATCGCTTTACCCACAGTGCCATCAATCTGTGAGACTCCACCAGGACAAAGCTAGCAGTCACATGTCAAAATCCACTGTAAATTTCCTAAAAGAAATGGAACAAAAAACTGGTATCAAGGCCATACCCTTCACTGATATCCCTACTAAATCTCCCGATGTATCACCTATGGATTTTTGTGCTTTCGGACTTTTAAAATCTGCATTATCCAAACGTCGTCCCAAAACCCTTACAGGACTCTGGAAAGCTGTTCAGGAGGAATGGGATAGAATACCTCTTCTGACACTTCAAAAGGCATTATTATCCTGGAAATTGCGGTGTCGAAAGATAGTTCAGAATAAGGGATGTCAAATAGAACATTTAAAACACAAGAATTTTATGCAATTTAGTTTCGTGAATACAATATACATCGTCTAAAAAATGTGTGAACAGCCTCTGTATAATCGAATTTCTCATTGCAGGAAATGTCTTAAAACATTAATAATGTTAAATAAAGGGGACAAACATATTAATGTGACGAAATATTATCCACGTCAACTTTATTTTTCAACAGAATGATGGAATTTTCAGAGGATTTGGTTTACAAATCCTCTTTACAATGTAATTTGAGTGATATTGCTATTGATATACATTTTGCTCAGATTGATTTATCGTATGCGATAAAATTCTTATATATACTGGCTGATTCATAGGCATCCATCTTGTTTCTCCGCCTACTCAAAACAAACCAGACGCAATTTCTGATTTATCGCCAGTTTATTGAAATATCGATCTTCGCTTATTTTTGCGGCAAGTGAATGCACTTCTACTACTAAAAGAAATCAGTAATCTTCCTTACTTAACCATAATGTTCCATATAAACATGCAAATATGTAATTCAAAGAAATTGTCTTCCAAACAAACGTTATTTAAATAAATAAACTGTTTGGGATTTCTATGATTTATTATTTGAATTTGGAATAATAATAGAGACTTTCTGAAGAGATTCAGAAGTTTGAAAAACAAAAAAATCTGAAAGCACGTGGGCATGTACTAAGCTATTCTAGTTTTACACCAACCTACGCAGTTAATTTTCCTAAATGCATTGTCATTCAAAAATAATCTATTTTCCTTATACTGCCAAAATCAGTATACAATAACAGGCCAGAAAAAATATAAAATAATAGAATAACATAACAAAATATTGTGGCAGCTAATGCTTGCAAATATATATTGCAGCAGAATACATTAGGATGTTCAATCATTTTTAAGTTTTGGAAATGAATTTTCAAACATGCATTCCCAATATACAATTTTTGCACAATAAAAATTTTTAGATTAAAATTTCTTCCACCGGCAGATACATATTTGTCGGCGTTTATTTTGCAGTCAATAAATGATGAATTTTGTTTCGCGTCGAAAAGCAATTGCTAGGCACTATTATTATTTTTACTGAAAAATACATCCGAAATTGTTTTCTTTTATGAAGTACAAAGTTGACTTTCATTTTAACATATAAGCTCAGGGATATATTTCTACAATACCGAGTGTTTATAAGAAAAAAATGGATGGATTGTTTTCATGAAATAACGTGCAAAGACGAGAATTATGGAATCACGTGCAAAGACAAGAATTTCAATTTTGATTCATCTGGTAAATTAAACTGAAGGTAAGTGTTTTCTTGCTTTCTTTATTTGTAGCTTCAATTGTCCACGATTTTTTGGGTTGTTACATTATTTCCTGCCAAAAATCGTCGCCATAGAAGTCACGGGCCGGAGAAGGAAGCCATTATTGCAGTTTTAAACTGGAGGAAATAAGATAGTATTAAAAAGACTTTCAAGAAAAATAGTAAAGTGCACGGGAAAAAATTTAAATGAATGCTTGAAACTCATGGAGAACGGGGAAATAGAGGGATCTACACATGCGATAAGCAAAAAATATGATAAATCAGATACCGTAAAAAAAAAAAAAAAAAAAAAAAAAAACTAAATGTTAAACCAACGTACGGAAGGAGTGCATGAAAGAGAAGCGCATTATTGTACATAGAAAATAGAAAATAGAACGATAAGTGAAATATTTTATGGAGAAGATGCAAAAAAACTTTCATAGAGAACCGAAGGAAGTTCAACAATTTAAAACCTTCAGGAATCTAATTAAGAATCCAGTTATATGTCTGAGAGGAAAATATAAGGAAAAATAAAGATTGAATTGCTGAAGATTGAAAAAGTTTTAATATTTAGTTTTGCACCAAAGTATTACATCTTTACAAAATGGAATGCAGAAAATAAGTATGTCAATTTGTGGAAAAGTTAAGACTAGAAATCATAATATCGGCACCGTCTGGGGTGAATATTTTATCAACTCTGAAGCAAATATATATATATATATATATATATATATATATATATATATATATATGTAGAAACCTGCCCGCGTACTGCACGGCGGAACTAGATTCCCTTATACTCAGTAAGACAGTACTCAACTAAAGACAGAGTCACTGCTTAAACACAAATACTGTATTACATTAGAACAATTATTTACAATAGTTATGGTTCCAAGTTACGTCGCAGCACGTCTGCTGCTGGGCAAATTTTGCCAAACGGAGAAAGGGATCGCAGCCGTCTGCCGCATTCAATTCAACGTCTCGTCTCGACGAAAGTTCATTCCCCTCTGCATCACCCTTCGCTCCTTTGCTCTATCCAAGGGGCGCTGTCGTCTGCATGGAAAGCATAGCAGGAAATCCTCCTAGCAGGCGTTATACCCTTTTCTACAACCTCGGCCGTCCTAAAAGCTGACGTCCTCGGAAGCAGGTAATGTACCTCCATCACTCAGGTGTATGTCGACATCTGTGCAGAAGCATAGGTACAGGAACCTTCTCTCTAGAACGCTACATCAAGTTCAAACTTCATCTGCATATAAAGAAACAAAACAAAACAAAACAAACAAACAAACAAAAAAGGATATCTGGACCCCATAAAGATGTCCAACTTTTCGGTTATTAGACAGCGGTGGCCCACGGCTTCATGTGGTCTGCTGCCGTTGAAGTTACGTTCGGCCCTTCGTGGTTGCCAAGTTTCTCTACGTCGTAGCGGTCATTGGCTTTAACTCTTGTCACACGATAAGGTCCAAGGAATTTTGACCGCAGCTTCAGTCCCGATCCAAACTGCGTTCTTTGGATGGCGACGAGTTCTCCTTCCTTGTATACATTTGGTTTCTTCCTCTTTTTATTGAACGTTTTCCTAATTTCTTCTTGAATTTTCAGGATATTTCTCTTGGCGTCTTCCCTGATTTCTTCCCGATTTTTTAGAGTGCACGCAACGCTTTCCTCTTCTAGTAACTGCTTGAGTCTTAAGTCTTCTTTACTTTTCATTTTTACACCTGTCAGGAGCTCGAACGGTGACCACTTAGTACTTCTGGAGGTCGTACTATTAATTATTCTTTGCACGGAGTCAACGTACTTAAACCATTTGGTAGGATCGGCGAGGGAAAGTTTCGTTAATATTGGGATCAATATTGCGTGAATTCTTTCGATCTGACCATTCCCTCTAGCAACTCCCGTCGTAATTTGTAGATGCTGTATTGACTCCTCTGCACAATACTCGCTGAATTCTTTTGAGGTGAAAGAAGCTCCTCTATCTGTTATTATTCTATTCGGATTTCCAAATGTAGTCTGTTGTGATCTTAGCTTGTCCAGTGCATCTCGAGTCGTAGTGGATTTCACTGGGTACAACCATGTAAATTTCGTGAAAGCATCCACCACTGTAAAAATGTAGTTATAATTTTTGTTCGTAGATGGAAGCGGGCCAACGAAATCAATATGATAGGTGCTCAACGGAGTAGCCTCCTTTGGGATGGGATTCAAGAAACCCTCCATTTTTCCCCGCTTTTTGTTACCCAAAATGCAATCAACGCAGTTGGCTATAACATTTTCTATTTGTTTTCTAGCTTTGGGGATGTAAGAATCTTGTTTCAGAGCTTCTTCTGTTTTCGCGACGGCAAAATGACCTTTATTATGTATTTCTTTTATTATTTGTTGCTGCATTGCCTGTGGAACGACTAACAATTCTCTTCCATTTTCAAATCTGTATAACACCTCGTTCTTCACTAAATAGTCATTTATCTCCCCTTCTTCTCTTATGGGGGAGGGTGACATTTTTTCTTTCGCGGCTCTACTTTCACTTTCTCCCTGACCAGCGAGGTCGTTGAACTCACATTTGTTTCCTTCACTAGAGAGGGGTGTCTGGCTCGCACTTGGGGGTGCATCCGTGATTTCGCGTGGGGGAAATCTTGCGGGTTCTTGAATATCTCTTTGTCGGTTCGCGTGCTTTTCTCCTCCTTTCCTTATCAGAGCTTTTATAGTTTTTACATATTCATCTTCCTCTTGAGCCGCTAAAATCCTGGCAGTTACTTCGTTATGTGACCGGGTGACTATGAAGACGGTGTTACGACTCAAAGCGTCCACATGATTCATTTGTTTCCCTGGTCGGTGAACAATCTCGTAATCAAATTCTTCGAGGGCTATCACCCATCTTGCGACTTTAGGAGTAAGGTCTTTTTTGTCGGGAGTCTTCTTGAATGCATCACAATCTGTTACAATCTTGAACTTCGAACCCAGTAGATAGTGTCTAAATTTCTTCACGGATTCAATAACCGCAAGCACTTCCAATTCGTAGCTACAGCACTTTTCCTGTTTGGGTGTAGTTTTTTTGCTCATAAAATGAATTGGATGGAGTTTGTCGTCATCAGATTTCTGCAGTAGCACTGCACCGAATCCATGACTACTTGCAACTGTATGCAGTTCCATTTCTGCCCCCTGCTTAAAGATGTGTAGAACGGGGCTTTGTGAAAGCATTCCCTTAAGTTTCTGAACAGCTTCTCTCTGTTCGGGCCCAAACCTAAATTCTGTATTATTTCTAAGTAGATCACTCAAGGGTTTAGCTATCCTCGAATACTGAGGGATAAACTTTCTAAAATACCCGGTAAGACCGAGAAAACTTTGCACTTGTTTAGTTGTTTTTGGCTCTGGAAATTTTTTGACTGCCAAGGTTTTGCTTTCAGAGGGCCGAATTGTTCCATTCTCAATAACGTAACCAAGGAATTCAATTTTGCGCATTAAAAATTGACACTTCTTAAAATTGAGCTCTAATCCATAATCTGACGCTACTTTAAGGACGCGTTTTAATTTTTCTAATCCCTCCTCTTCATTCCGGGATGGAATTATTATATCGTCCATGTAGATAACTATAGTGTTATCTCTCAACAGTTCCCTGAACACACAGCAGATAAATCGCTGAAATACGCTTGGACTTACAGCGAGACCAAAGGGTACCTTCAGAAACTCATACTGTCCCTCATGTGTGACGAACGCTGTATATTTAGTACTTTCTTCGTCCACGTCCACATGAAAAAATCCGTTTTTTAAGTCAAGGGTAGTGAATACTTTTGATTGTTCGAGATGGTCTAACACGTCCTCAATTACAAGCAAAGGAAAATGGTCTTTAATGATTTTTTTGTTTAATTTCCTGTAGTCTACACACAGCCTGGATGATCCATCCTTCTTCTTACACAAGACTATGGGCGCTGAATAATTAGAACTACTCGGCTTTATTATACCGTCTCGCAACCACTCCTGTATTTGAGACTCCACGATTTTTTGTTCAGCGAAAGGTAACCTACGCGAACGCTGACTTATCGGAATTTCGTCAGTCAAAATAATTTTCATTTTCAGTCCGGTGTTTTTGTTTTTAATCGGTCTGTAATCTTGGATAAGCCCCATTAATTCATTCCTCAATGAAGAGTTCACGATGTGATACAAATCAACTTCTTCAATGTTTACTGCATTTGCCACTTGAGCCAAGAATTTATTAGCAGTTTCATTACACTTTTCTTGTGATTTCGTTGCAAAACCGACTGGATTATTGCCGGATATTTGCCGCAATTGAACGTTTTGTTTATGCATAATTTGGGCATAGTTCACTCGCATATCCTCGCGTTTCCCTGAGATGCTTATTTCATTTCCCGTTATAGAAATATTTAATTTATTGATTACATCTAAACCTATTACCACATCACTGCATAAATTTTTAAGCACAAAAATATCAGTAAACACAACACATTCATCAATCAATATTTCAGAGCAGAAATAACCTATGGGTGACGTTCCCTCACCTCCAATACCTATTAATGTTACATTGTTATAATTCAATGCTGGAGAACCAATTTCGACATAAAATTCCCACTTTATCATTGTGACATCACTTCCAGTGTCAATTAAGGAATTTGTTTCCTTTCCAAGTATTACAATCTTCTTTACAATTTTACTTGTACAATTTTCAGAACTACGAACTACAGTTCTATTAACTTCCTTATTATGACAATCATTTGCCTTATGACCCCAACGCTTGCATTTAAAACATCTTATTTCATCACTTCTGTTGTTACAATCTACTGATTTATGCCCAATCTCATTACAATTAAAACACTTCAAATTTGGGTTAGTATAATCCTGACGAGCACGGACGCTTGGCTGTGTTTTCCTTTTATCGAAATCTCTATTGAAGCGCTTTTTATTTTTCTCGTCTAAAGCTTTGACCTCCCGATTCGTTTCTTTTTTCAAATGATACCGCACTGCTTCGTATTCGTCTAATCTGTTGACAAGATCGTCGATCTTTGTTATTTTGGGCAAATCATCTATAAAGTGTTCGCGCATATCACTCGGTATTTTACGTTTCAGTTGGTCGGTCACTATGAGTTCTTTGAGGTCCTCATACTTTTCTATTTTTAAACCTCCTATCCATTCCTCGAAGAAGTTGTTAATTTCAAAAGCGAAATCACGCCATGAAGCGGATGCTTCTTTTTTGTGTGTAGCAAATTTTTGCCTGAACTGTTCAGGACTCAAACGGAACCTTTTTAATAACAATTTCTTAATATAGTCGTAGTCGTTTGCCTCGGGTTCAGGCTCTCGCGCTATTAAATTGACTATGTCCATCGGCAGTAGTCCCATTAGGTACATGACCCAATTTGTTTTTGGAACGTCGATGCGCTTGATCTGCCTCTCAAACAAGGACAGGTACACACTAATGTCACTGTTGGTTTCGTACTTGTTTATTAATTTCATTATGCTTTCGCTTTTAACGCTATTACCTGAACTCGCAGGTACTGCTGTCTCATTATTTCTCTCCGACGCATACATTAGCTCTAATTTTCGCAACTCAAATTCTTGTTGCCTTTTCTCGGCTTCAAGCTTTCTGGCTTCGGCCTCAAGAGCTTCACGCTCAGCCTTAATATTCGCCAGGAGGGGTTTCACATACTCCTCGTCATAACCCTCTGATGTAGTGATCAGGGTGGTTAATTGCTTGATTATAGGGTTCTCTGGGGCCTCTATGTCTAATTCATGAACCAGAGTCAATAAATCTGCCTTTTTGGCACTGGTTAAGTACGACATCTTAATTATTTATAGCAATAATGTACTCACGTCAATCCGATGTTTCTGCACACTTCAATGGCCGGTTGTCTTTTTCCTTGATCCGATCGGGGCCGGGCGCCCACTTTTGTAGAAACCTGCCCGCGTACTGCACGGCGGAACTAGATTCCCTTATACTCAGTAAGACAGTACTCAACTAAAGACAGAGTCACTGCTTAAACACAAATACTGTATTACATTAGAACAATTATTTACAATAGTTATGGTTCCAAGTTACGTCGCAGCACGTCTGCTGCTGGGCAAATTTTGCCAAACGGAGAAAGGGATCGCAGCCGTCTGCCGCATTCAATTCAACGTCTCGTCTCGACGAAAGTTCATTCCCCTCTGCATCACCCTTCGCTCCTTTGCTCTATCCAAGGGCGCTGTCGTCTGCATGGAAAGCATAGCAGGAAATCCTCCTAGCAGGCGTTATACCCTTTTCTACATATATATATATATATATATATATATATATATTATGAATTACGAAGATTGGGGACATAATGCAATGAAATTTTCTGCGAAAATCTCTAGAAAGTTCAATTAAAGATCAAGCATACTCAAATCCTGAAAGTGCAGGCGCTGAAATCAAATTTAAAAGCTGTATAAATGTCTCAGAAAAGGGGTCCGACACCAGACATTGTGTTATTATTATAATATGTGTAGAAAGGGTAAGAAAAATATAATGGAGTATCCGTAGGTTACATGTAAAAGCGAGAAAAAAATGTAGGACAGTGAAGTGACTACGAAAATAAGTTTCCTTAGAGATTGAAATATACATATAAGTGATGTAGACACGTTTAAGCTTTTTGGAAAAGCAAGAAATTATATGAATTTCAGTTTGAAGCCTCGTAGGAACTATTAGTGAAAACTCATTTTAAGGTAGCTGAAAATTGATTGCTTCTGAAGCACGCATTCGGGACGTCAACATTCTCCCGACAGTAACGACACCATCTGAAGTAACGTCAAATTCAATCCTAGAATATTTTAGCAGTTTGTGTTAATACCCAAAGACTTGAAATGCAATAATAAAATTTTAGCGTATTTGTCTTTTCCTAAAGAACTCAAAATGGGATAGGGGACTCTCGATTCTAAAGTTAGCTCCAGACTGCTTAGGGCAACCCCCACAGGTGTCTCGCGTGGGTTTCATAACCGTCTCGGAGAGGTCGATAATGCACGAGCAATATATATTTCAATGTATTGAAACTGGATAAATTTGAGACTGGATAAGGCGAGTTTTCTGAGCTCTTGTTATGAAATGTGTGTACATCTTGTATACTAGTTGTAACAAGGAAGTTTTTAAATATTTTTCATATTAAAGGAATGATTGCGTGCTGATAAATTGGACATGGAATTTTGACGTCTGGCAGGGAAACCATCGCAAGTTCCCAGTAGACCAGTAGGGAATTTCACCCATCATTTATTCTGGAAATAAGTATCAAATGTGTTAAAATTTCTATGAAGACCTTTTCGTTTTTACATGAAAAGACTCAATGTTTTTATTTCTCAGATAGATAATGAAATCAACTGATGTTTTTTGATGTTCACTACTTATTTTTAAATGTTTATCTTTCTTTTGACAGAATAAACGTATAAACAACACTTTTTTCAGTATCGTTTGGTCTACATGTGCTTACTTCGACAATATTGTATATATGTCAAATTTACAATGACCTAATTTAGTTGCTGACCTAATGTAGCTTATTATGGCTTACACATACTTTTATTTATTTATTTATTCTTTTATTGCTGTTTCTTTCTGGTGATTCTGACCGTTTGTTACCGTCTTAAATATTTATCACATGCTTCCTAATCACTCAGTGCTGTTCTTTTTGATGGAAGATTAAAATTTTCTGTCATGATTCGGAACTGAACACTGGTTTCATAACACTAGAAAGACGGCTGCTGTCATTTTGACGGTTTCGGACATACTATTGAGCGCTATGTCTGTATTTATGACCTGAGGCTTCTTAAATTTTATGACTTTTTCTAATTTTACGCGCAATATTCACACACACATTTACAAAATTCGATAGTAAAGAGAGGGAGAAAATGTGTTGTATACCTACCAAGACTGAAAGCCGTCAATTTGAAGGCAATATAGAAAACATTCAGAAATCTTCCAAATAATACCGGAAAAATGTTAGTTTGTTTTCGTCTCTTCCCCCTTTTGCAAATAACAGAAATATTGGCTGTTCGGAAATATTGGTGTTGAAAAATAAGGACTGCACAAACCATGCCTATATTTTTATGGATAAACCATACCAGGTTGTCAGCTCGACATACCTGCATAAAAATATATCTAAATATATACTAATTTATAATATATTGGTATGAAATAGTTCAAAATTTAAAGTATTTAACAATTTTAAAAAATAAATATTTTAAATTCTTGATTTTATTTTTAACCGTCAAAATGACGGCGTTCAGTCTTTTTAGTAAGAAAAAAAATTCCCGTCTTTCTAGTAATAATCTAAATGCTTGCATTCTACCATATGAAGGAACTCCCATTTACATAAATACCCTCCGAAAATGTAGCAGTAATTTTCTAAAATTTATAATAACCTCACCTTTCTGCTTTTTCAGTGTCAAGGGTGCTTTCCAGGAAAAAGAGACGTTTTAACATATCTTTAGACACTAATTCTACATGTTTCTTTCTTTAATGATCATAAGCTAAAGTTCCGAGGATTACCTCCGAATCCGTATATACCTGTTTGTCATATACTTCCTCGACTTGCCAAGTCCTGAACCGTAAGAATTTTGGTATGTCACCAGTCTAATTCTTTATTCCACCAACTGAAACACCCAATCGTTGTCAACATTTTAAGACAAATTGATTGGTAGCCAACGATTGGAACTACTTGTCTTAAGTTCCAATCATTGGCTACTTTCCATTGATTGGAAAGTAACCAATGAATAATCAGTATAAAATTAACTTGAAGACAGAACAGAAAATCTACGAAATAATTAAAAGTAAGTAAATACTCATGTCTACACAAATTACTTTGGTAAATTTGGATTCCGCGGAAACCTGTTAGTCACATACATCTAAATATTTTCTCCAAACTTCGAAAGAAAATTCTAATAACCGACAATGTTATGGCATAAAAACTTGGTTAACGTGGCGTTTTCCGTCCTTAAGCCATTGATGTCATCTTTAAAAATATCAATAGCTACATTCAGCTGCTAGTTCCGTTTGGATTACTTTAATTTATTGATGGCAATATGTGTGTGGCATTACTAGCTTCCAGCATTTTGGTAGTGTTCTGGAAGGGAAAGCCATTCTAACAAAGATACAGTGGGCGCAGTGGCCCGGTTGGCAAAGGCAGCGGGCTAGTGGTCTGAACGTCGCTGGTTAAATGCCCATAGCTGGCAAACCACAGACATGTACACTTATTGTGGCTAGTGCACGGTAAAAATCTGTCGTAGCTGCAATGTTCTCCAAGTTCCCAAAATACCTCTGGAGGTGCGGGGTCAAGTGTTCCGGTTTCGTTATTTGACTCGGTTCAAAATTACGAGACCGATGTTCTTCGAGGTCAAGTCGGTCTTCAGCACTAGTGGTACCTCGCCTTAAGTGAAGCTGCTTACTACCCTTCGCCATGGACCAAGGTCCTTTGGACTTGGTCCTTTGGTTGGTATTTCCGATCCCCTTTGGTTTTCCTACACAAAGGGGATTGGAAACAACAACAACAACAAAGATACACTTAACTCCTCTAATTTCTGCTGAAAGAATTGAGCGATCCCAAAGCAAAGGAAAATTATATCTCAACAAATTAAGGTTTGCGAATATAGAATATGGGGTTAAAGTACTTTATACTCCAAAAAGCATTTCCTTGATTCAAAATATTAACTGCAAGCAATATTTCATTTTAATGGGGAAATATATTCTACGTATACATTCCCCTATTTTATTTAAGTGTTAAGCATACATTTTATTACTTTATTTGTATGCTACCCATAATAATTTTTCGTTCCTAGGATATAAAAGGAATAATTGAATATTTGTTAAAACTTCAAACGGGATTTAAAACGGATTCTCATTGTCTGATCTGCGAGTAAATGAAAAACAAACATAACAGATTTTATCTTGGCTATTTATTTAGCTTACTGATTGGTTCAATACCATCTTGAATAGATACCTGGATTTTTTTCTTGAAAACTATTTTGCAGTAGAGACATGGCAGAAAATTAAGGAACTAATTCTATCATAATTTCCCCTTTTGAGTTAATAGGTTTAACAAAAGACATAAAGCAAGACAAAAAAAAAGGCTTTTTTCGACTAAAGCCAGTCCATTCCAAACACTTTTCACTTCAAATGCGGGAAGCACTTATCCAAAGGATATTCACCTATAGACAGTATATATTCTGAAAGCTACTTTAGTATGGGAGAACCTGTTGGACGAAAGCATTTTGCATTCTACAAGGGATCAACACAGGAACATCCATGCCTCACCCTGGATTTTAACTTGAGCCTACGCAGTGAAATTTTATCACGTCAAACCCTGTGCAATACTGCACCCACAAAAACAACTAAGATACCAAAATATTAAGGATGCTTGTATTTGATGAGTTATGTTCTAGTTGCAAATGGGCTCTATTCTCGTAAGTTAAAAGACTAACGCATTAAAAGCAAACGAGTTCTAAAAGGCTATATGCTTGTAAGTTAAAAGACCAACGCATATTAAAGTCTTTTTAGACTTTGATCCTCTGTGACACTTTACTCACATATGACACTCATCTGTGACACCAAGAAAAGGAAATAGAGGATGAAAAAATATTTTTTTCATTAGAAAATTAATTGATCTATCTGTCATCGAAGAACAAAATAAAAATTTTACTTGGAACTTATGTATTTTAAATTTTCCTGCAGTTATAATATATAATTGATTTTAAATTTTAAATCTGTACAACATAAAGAGTTATTTCAGCCTTCAATTTTACTTCAAACAAGAAGTAAATAAATTCAATCATGATGTTATAAATTTGAACCAAACTTTTTAATGGGACTGACTGGACCTAGAGTAGTATCAATTTGGAATAAAAAAATCCTTCTTTTTTATCAGTATTAGTTAGGAAACAAATCTTGAACTCAGACATATTGATCCTATTTCAAATTCTCTAATTATTTTACAAATTATTAATCTATGGATGCATTACATTATTCTTAAATAATTTGAAATTATTTTGCAAATGAAAATCTTAAGGGATAAGATGATCATTAACGGCTTAAAACTCAGGCAATTTCAAACCACTGGATAATCAGAGTTAATGGTAAATGCTATTCTAAAGTCTACTATTCTTATTAGTTAGATTAATGCTCAAAAGTCTATGGGGTAAATGCCATATTGCACTTGAAATGCCAATAAATAGGAATGAAAGTCATTTCATAAGTCTGTCTACTTGTATATTCATTTCTCAAAAGAAATTGTAGGTGTAAGTTGTAAAAATGTTCTGCTTTCTGTTAAAACATTATCTTAATTAACAATTCAATACTGAAACCAAAATTTTCTAAAAAGGAGCCCGTTAGCATCATATTTGTAAAAATACAGAACCCCCTATTATGAATACAAACATAATAAATCAAGTTTCATTTAAAAAAACGACGCCAGAATTACTGAATAAGAGGTATTCTTAGGCAGTAATACTGTTTTGCAACGATATAGTTTTGCAGAGGTTTTTGGCGAAGGTCCGATGATACCGTCTATTGATGTCATCTATAGACATAAAAAATAAAATTCAAAGGGTGCTATATTTGGTAAGAAGATGCCCCCAAAAGTGTAAAAACATGAAATGTAGCGAATTTGAGATTTTTAATTTTAAGTTTGATTAATCAGTAAATCTTCGAGCTTAAATGGGTTTCTTGATTTGGAAAATTAAAACATTTCTTAAAAAGTGGATCCTGACGAAAACTAATTTTGTATTAATTGTAACATATTCTGTGGGTTAAAGCTAGCTGCGTGCCGTAGCTATATAGGATAATGTATTTATCGCCGTATATTACATAAATATATCCAGGGAGGAATATTTTTCTTATTCTTATAGTTAGTGCTGTTAAAATTACTCCTATATGATGACTCACAATGCTGAAGTGCAACGTGTTAAAAAACTGTAACCCCTTTGTTTACAGCATTATATTGTGTTCTGAATGAGTTTTAAAAAGTTCTTATTAAAATTAGATACTATATGGAAGTTTCAGAAATGTTTCAAAAAACCTTCTGCGAGGTGCGAAAATCGTGTTTTAAAAGAAAGAATAGGGCCTTTGAAGCCCTTTTTATTATTATAAGCATCAACCGATGGCAGGAAAACACAGGTCAAGGCTGATATGCACAATCTGTGCTCCAAGCGGAAGAACATCTAATAATAATGATATTAATCACTACAGCTATAATTATTATTTCTACTAGAACAACTTTAGTATAACTAATTCTAACGTAAAAATCTAAGTCTTAGGTCTGTGTCACAAAGAGAGAATCAAGTCCACACAGTATCATTCTGCTACCCTTTTGATGTATCAGTTGAAAAATGGATATCGAAGAAGTAGCTTCGATCGGGTACAGCTATCCTTTTTCAGAGAACTGCTTAAGAGTTAATCTTTGAGTTTGACACCTCGGACTCCCAGACCATTAAGGTCTATCGTCCATGATACACCTGAAGTTCGGTCACTACGTAGCAAGAACCTGAATACGCAGTAGAGGGTTAATTTCCCAAGTTCGGATGCATTTTCAATTGATGTGGGGCTGAAGGCTGCCGGATATACAGTACAGATCTGCAATCTACCCAAGGCACCCCCAGCCCCCCTGCTTAAGAGTTAAATCTGCCATCGCCTTTTCATGGCGATCTCCTCCAGCACGTGACTGGTATTGTGGCAGACAGCCGGAGAAGCTATGGCTTTTGTGGGCAATCATGCTCAGCGGATTGCCTTGCCAAGACTCATAAGTGGTCACCTGAAGTGCCTTAAATTTGATCAAGGCAATAAGATCTTCCCCATTTGTGAAAAATGTAACATCAACCATTCCACCCCTGACCTTCTTCCTTGCTTGGGGCTTGAAAAGGAGGATTTGATGTAGAGTCCCCTCCTTGTCTTGGACTTTTTAGGTGTTTTCGGTCTCATGGATCTAGTCTAGCCTATCGGCTGGATCAGATAGGATTAGTAACAACAACAACAACAACAACAGTTATCGTGCACGTGGAAAACAAAGGAGAAAAAGACGCAATGTAATGGTGTAAACAATCAGAATTATGTAAAACCAATTATACGAGCAAATACGTTTATAAGGGCATCACAGTCATAAATATTGAAAATAAATTTTACTTTTCAAGGTTTTTCCTGCGTTGGTTGCGTCTTCTTCATTAATAAGTTTCAAGCTTTATTCGTGTCGCTAACATAAAGAAAATTAACTTCTCCCAACTCAGAATTTGTTAAATCATGATACAAATTTGATAAAATGACAAAAATAGTTCCCAGTCTAATAAAATATACTTATTCCTAAATACTACGTAAGAAAATAAAAGAAATAGTCTTTAAATAATTTACACAAAAAAAAACTTGAGACTTACTACGATAAAAACGGATCTTCCAAAAATTTCAAGCGTTGTACATTGCAAAAGTCTGCGTACTTTACGAATTCCATAAACATTTCTAAACTTTTTCTAAATTGTTCGGTCTTCTTACACGTTCTTTTAAATAAAATTGTGATTTGAAAATGAAAATTTTTTTTTCATAAATTTCATTGATTACTATATAAAGACAAGATGTAACTAACAGGAGAAAGCAAAATTTTTAGAGAGAACACAAAATTCCAAATAAAGTTAATTTTTTTCTGATCTTGTAACGAACTTTAAAGTTTTTAGAATCAAACAACGTTAACTACATGTTTCTACGAGGATCAATATTCCAGGTACAATCTTTTTTTTTTATTTTGACCTACTTTTTTGTACTCTGATGTATTTCTGTTCCTAAATTTTTAAAACGTCGGAAAGGAATTCCACCTGATTTTCTATTTTTAAAAGAATATATCTAAATTTACTTGCAAGGTAACTGAAAATTTTTACGATGTTTCTCTGTTCCATTTTCTTTAAACTGGCTTCGTGATCTTCGATTTAGTGATAAATATGAAAATATTATTCCGAAGCAAATATTGTAAAGAAATAATGTTATGTTTCCTGCCCTTCAGAGTTTTTTTATGAATGAATTTTTATGAATGAAAATTTTATTAATCCAAATGAAAACTTCTGAAAACTTAAAAGTTTTATAATCGTTTGAAGTCAATGTTTTGCTTATTATAAATTACTGATAAATATTTAAAGGGAAATATTAAACCCTCCTTAGCTTATTCTCGTATGTGTTGTAAAAAATAACACAACGTTATGAGCTACTTTATAAGATTATGAAACTTGGCGATTCTACTTATTTGATTTCCCTGTTTCATACTTCTGCACTGCAAATTGACTTCTTATACATTTGGTATGTGACACATTTAAACACTTTGAGCAATATCAGATAATTTTCTAGTTCTAGACGTAAATTTGTTACCAATAAAGTTATATTATTCTGCTTTTACTTACAACACTATAGAGTAGAACAGCATTTATAGGATTTCTACATTCGTACTATTAAAAAGTACAAAATTAATTGTTTCTATTAAATAGATAAAACTCAGAAATTTTTTTATATTTATAAATTATTTATATTTATAAATTACAAATGAAAGACATGTAGATAATAATGCGTGCGGTGGAATGTGAAAATTTACATAGATTCTTTCTTATTTAAGGGGACAGTGGACCTTCAAACCTAACTTTTTTTGTTTTGAATGGATTTGCTTGAAATTTTAATATATGATTACTACCATATATATATAAAAGTGGTGAAGATTTAAAGATGAAATATTAATAATTTATGAATTAAAAAATATTAATTATATCAAAAATTGGCCTAATTAAAAATGTTCCATGCGCATTTCTTTTGCATATAATACGGTAATTTTTATTTACAGGATACCTTATAGAAATAACAATGAAACTTATTGCCTATTTTAAGCATTCATTAAAAATATAAAGAGAAAAAAATAATAATAGTGAAAACACCCTTTTTACTATGCAAAAAACCTATAAATCATCTTTTCAAGTACAAAATTTAAAAGTTCTGAGCTACGAAGCATAATTTATTTCAGGAAGATTTATTTGATATAGTGTTAAGTACAAAAAACTTAAATTTCAAAGCAATACGATAGTTAGAAATGCGCCTGGAGCAGTTTGAATATTCGTATGACATGAAAATTTTTATTTTCAGAAAAACACATTTAAAGTTATTGCTATTAGTAACTACATAATATCTAAATTAAATGCAAATGCTTATAACTAGGAAAGTAATCACAGAAACTAAAAATTCTTTTTGCAACAAATTCCTACTCATCCGTAGTTTCAAAATTCAATAAAATAAAAAAAAATCGAATTTTTGAACAAATTTCACTACTTTGAAAGTCCACTGTCCCCTTAAGCAAAATAAATTGGCTAAGAAAACTTGAGAGCTAAAATACTATTATTGAAGTTAATACCATTATTTTTTAATATTTTGCACAATAAAGATTGTGATATTTTACTGTAAATTCCAATTCAAAACTTCAGTCTTTCTGTCTTTTTTATTGTGCTTTATATGTTAACGGATGCCCACTACTAAAAAAAAATCTATAGGTTTTATATCACTTCATATGCAATGCCTAGATAACGGGTTCTCAAAAGCTTGCATCTCTACATGCAGAGTACGTATATGTAGGTCTTGTCATCCGTTGAATAGGCCTTCAATGTATCCCCTTTTAGAGAAGGTATCCTAGTTCAAAACACTGCCCTTGTAAAACAAAACCAATGGGATATTGCTGGGCAACCATTTTTAACATAGTTGGCCAACAGTTGAATTTGGTCGTAGGGGTTATGTTGAAACAACGGTTAGCATTGCAACGCACTCAACGGTCAGCTGTTAGTTGGCCCAACCATTTGGGGATCAGCTGAACTCTCATTTGAATTTGGGACAACAACATTTTACAATTTTTGGCCCAACAGCGCTTGTTTGCATTTCGGAGAACAACATTTTATAATTTTTGGCCCATATTTGTTTCTGGAAGTTCTGCCAGCGGTAACCATTCCCCCTCCCCCAACGATGTAACGAAAGTTTGTTTTTGGGTTAATGATATGTGTTACTTGTGTGTCAAGCTATCTTTGTCGAATCTTGAAATTCAACATCAGAATACTAAAGAACCTCTTTACCAAAGTATTGCGTGACATATTAAACAAAAAACTGGAAAACTGTGCTCTGTCTACCCTCCCCCCCCCCAAAAAAAAAATACCCTGGTTCATAGAATAGTGAGGATTATTAAAAAGCATTGCTTTTCAGGCACGATTCATAACTTAACAGAAGATAATGTTATTGCTCAAGCAATATTGCTTCATGAACTCATGCAATTTAATTATTACCATCGACAGCATTTCTAGATAAATTAATTCTTCTATTAATTAAAAGTTACGAGGATTAGTAATTTGAATCAAAATTGTATCTTAAACGCACGCAATGTGATCAAGAAATGATGTCGGTGAAGTTACAAGGCTTAGTAATTTTTAAATGACAATTAATCTGTTTATTCTACAGATTTTTATGGGTGAACATTTGGCTGTAATGAGAAAAAATGACTGTTATGACGCGTAAATGATATATTAATATTATAATCTTGTACATATTTGATGTATATATATATATATATATATATATATATATATATATATATACATATATATATATATATATATGTATAATGTATATATATATATATATATATATACATATATATATACATATATACATATATATATATATATATATATATATATATATATATATATATATATATACATATACATATATATATATATACATATATATATATATATATATATATACATATATATATATATATATATATATATATATACATATATATATATATATATATATATATATATATATATATATATATATATATATATATATATATATATATATATATATATATATATATAATAGTCGTTTACATATTTGACACTTTGTTATGTGTATCATGCTGCTCTGTATTCTAAATTCTATCACGGATACCTGTATGTCTGTGTTTTCTAAAAATTAGAACTTTCAGAAGATTAACATAGGTTTTAAATATTTAGAGAGTGCGCCTTTACTGTAAAAATTAGGAAAATCAGTAAAAGTAGCTATAATTTCCTAAATTGCATTTGCCTCTTCAAAGTATGCATTTTATTGAAAAATTGGGACTAAAATTAAACTTAAGAGGTAACGATGTCTCTATAGCTTGACAGTTTGAAGAAAAATTCTACAATGAGTAAGAAAACTCTTCCTCGCCTATCGGAAGTAGTATTATAGCTTAGGAAACTAATTTTGTAACCCATCGGTTAACTTATAGTCCAACCACAAACTGATGATAAATTAAGCCAATGAAATTAAGGCCATATATATATATATATATATATATATATATATATATATATATATATATATATATATATATATTTGGGCGCGGGGTTGGAGTAAAACATCCACAACATAAACTAACTAGAAACCATCGTAAATTACAAAAACAATTACATTTATTAAGAAAGAATTGAAAAAAAACGTAGTCCGTCCACGACGGAATCCAAAGCGGGAGTCTTAATGTTCTCCCCAAACAGAGTAGAGGGGTCGTGATAATGTTCGTGCTAGCGGCGCCTTCTTGCGCCAGACATTAGATGCGTTTACAAATAACATTTTATGAAGTTTAAAGTTCATAGTTAAGAGTTCAGTTCTGCTTTCTACATATATATATATATATTGTTCTTCAACTGTGACGAAAAAATAAGAGTGGTGACAGTATTCACCAAAGCGAACAATATTTAGAATGCAACTTAGGGCCGCATTCCACTTAATGTGTCAGAAAAGCGTAAAGTTCAAAGCCCAAGTTGAACGTTCGTAAAATGGGAATTAACGAAATCATAAGCCATTCGCTACGCTACTACCCATCGTAAACACTAGCAGAGAATTTCAGTAAACATTTGGGCAGGTATCTTTGGTGACTGGCTGGCGGGACCCTATCTCTTGCCAGAACGTCTGACCGCCGCAGCGTACTGTGTCTTCCTGGAGCAAGTGCTTCCTGGTTTCTTGCAATCTCTTCCGCTCACCAAATAGAGGGACATGTGGTTTATGGATGATGGAGCCTCACCACACTTTAGCACCGCCGCCCGCCTCTTCGTGAATACCATATATCCGGGACGGTGGATTGGACGTGAATGACATGTGGCTTGAACTCCACGCTCACCGGACCTAAATCCATTCGACTTTCGCTTTGTGGGACACATGAAATCCTTGGTGTACGAGAATCCTGTGGACTCCGTGGAAGGTATCATCGCAAGAATTGTTGTTGCAGTGGACAAGATTAACACAGCCCCAGGAGTCTACGTGAGGTTGTGACAGTGTCATTCGTGGATGTCAACTGTACAACGACGCACGTACGCGCCATTTTGAGCATCTACTTTGAGCCTTTTTCTGATCCGAATGGGACTGTGCAGTTTATGATTTGGTTAGTTCTCACTCCTTTCCAGAGACGAAAGTTCAGCTTGGACACTGAACTTAACGCTTTTCTGACATACTGAATGGAATGCGGCCTTGTTTGCATTGTAAATATTGTTCGTTTCGATGAGTACTATCACCCCTCTTATTTTGTCGATACATTTTACGAACAACCTGTATATATATATATATATATATATATATATATATATATATATATATATATATATATATATATATATATATATATATATATACATTGTCTATCTATCGATCTATATATATATATATATGTATATATATATATAGTGAAACATCTCTAGCCGACCACCCCTATTCCCCATATAGTATATATATATATATATATATATATACACTGCTGGCCGTTGAAATTGCTACACCAGGAAGGAAAGCAAATAAAAAAACTTTACTTATTGTGCATATACATCATAGTAGGAAGAAAATTTGCAGGCAATTTGGGGGTATACGGAGTCCGAAATTAGTACACACAGATGCCGCCTCTGGCAGCTAAAAAGGCTCTAACCCGTTGAGGCATCGAGTCGAACTGTGCTTGGATGACTGATAGGGGCAAGTCTTCCCATGCTGCTTCAAGTCTATGCCACGCTTCATCAATCGTAGTGGCTGGAGAGTGGTGGCGGCCAAGTCTCTCAGTAACCCATGGCCAGATGTTTCAAATGGGTGAGAGATCTATAGAACGGGTAGGCCAGAGAAACAGTCGAACACCCTCTATGTCGAGGTAGGTGAGGCCCCGACGGGAAACATGCGGTCCTGCGTTATCTTGTTGAAAGATAACGTCTCCGAGGCCTCGAAGATAGGGCTCAGCCACCGTCCTTAAGGCCTCAGAAATGTAACACTGGCTCTTCAGATTACCGACGACGCGACGCGAATAAGAGGTGTTCGTGTCGTGAACCCAATGGCTACTCATACCATAATGGCTACTCTACCTCATACACCAGGTGCAGGGATCGCATGACGATATCGAATGCAAATAGGCCACATACGTTCTCCTCGGTGCCTCCAAATACGGATACGTCCATTATGATGCTGCACGCAGAACCGAGACTCGTCTGAAAACACGACGTCGTGCTTCTCCTGTATCCAGTTTTGTCGTTGGATGGACCACTGTCGTCGCGCGTCTCTATGCTGCAGTGTCAAGGAAAGTCGCAACAATGGTCGCTGTGCAGACAGTTCGGTCTGCTCCAAACGTCGTCGCACTGTCCGTATGGGTACTTGTCGTGCTACAAACAAGCCCATTTCCTGTCACATTGTTCAATATGACCCTCCTCAACCCATCGATTTCATATTCGCATGACAGTCGTTGGATTCTGACCAATGCGAGTAGCAATATCGCGGAACGATAAACCGCGCTCTCGATAGCCCACGATCCTGCCGCTGTCGAATTCCGACACGTATTCGTAGCCGTTTCAACCTCTTATACGAGGCATAACACGATCTTCTCACAAACAACCAACAATCAAATGCGATTTCCGAATGACAAACCCACTGCGTAACTTTCCTTTTATACAGAGTTTGAGATGCCGTTTCTCCCTCCTGCGTCGTTCGATTGCGTTTAAATGCTAATCATTTGCGTATCCCAGGCTCTTCATACTTTCATGCGAATTTGACGGCTGTGTCATCCCTCCTTCATGGTGTTGGAATTTTAATGGCCAGCAGTATATATATATATATATATATATATATATATATTATATTATATAATATTAATGGTAAATAGTCATAAAAAAGTTTTTTTCATTTGTTGCCATCGAGAAAAGTACAATCACGTTTACAAACCAGTTGTACCTTTATTAACTCAATAAATCCTTTGAGAAGTAGTACATACAGGTATATGTCTCGTTATTCTTTCCTTTTATTTTAGCATCTGACATTTGACATTTTTATTTTGCTAGGTAACATTTAATGAGTTGCTTTGTTACAAATTGTATTTTACCTTTCACATTCAGTAATATCATAAATATTTTACAAATTTCTGGGTGCTGTAGATTGCTTTTATTCGAAACCGATTGTATTAAAAATTAATAGTTCAGAAAAACACTCTCCCTTATTTTGCAATCACGAAATTACGCAGGAAAACTTCTAGAATACTTAATAAGTTTTTGTTCTCAGGACATAAATTATTAATTTTTTGGTTAAAGTTAAGTTGGCTCAGTCTTCAAAGATTTATTGGAGACAAAACATGAAACAATCTCTAAAATCAAGTAAACGTAAAAATTTATTTAAGTTATAGATAAGGATATACATATATATATATATATATATATATATATATATATATATATATATATATATATATATATATATATATATATATATATATATATATATATGTGTGTGTATATATATATATATATGTATATATAGTGTATTTAATATAAAAAGTCTGAGTTAGTCATTAATTAATTATAGCAATCATGCTATTCAATTAGGAGTATTTGTAATTATGTCAAAATTTATTTCAGTTACAGATAATGAATGAGCGAGCTATCGATACATAATATTAAAAGCCTGAGTTAGTCCTTGATTAATAATAGCAATACTGGTGTAAAATAGAGTCATATTTGTAACAATTCAGTACTGTGATGAGCTGAAAAAAGTGATCAGGTGTTACTAAATTCATTCACAGGTTATTGAAACAATTAGTATTTTTAATTTAGATTTATCGGTGCTATACATTAATAAGCTTAAAAGAGAGATGGTGAGTTATATTTTAAAGCTTTTAACTTCTGTGCTGTCATCTGGCAGCGTTTGTTCATGGTAATGTATTATTTTTTATCTCAGAGAAATGGTTCCAACTCGGTAAAATGTTTCAGTTTAGTTGTAAGCTACGGAACTATTTTAATGATTACGAATTCACAAAATGTTGTACAACCAAATGCATTCTTTGATGATTAAATATAAGCAACATCTATAAATATTTTTAACTCCAGCATGCATTGTTATCCATTAATCTTCTGAAACAAATGCGAAACTGCGTTTTTTTCCGGCGTATCATTAAATTTGCTTTAAGTATATTGCATCTGAAATTCATTATTAAATTTAGACGTTTCATTTAAAATTTCATTTTTACTACTGTTGACGAAAATAACATTTTTTTCATACATTTTAAGTTTTGCGTTTGCTTAAAGTGAAACTTAAATGCATTACAAAGGATTGATAGAGTAATGAAAACTTTCGGTAGAACATGGCAAATCTTTCGAAATATTTCTCATAAAAAAATTATCATTTCGTGGAAAGATCAATGAAATAACTTATGAAAGGAATGTACAATAAAGATTTTTGAACTATTTATATATCACAGGAATTTATAAAATTAAGATTGGAATTAAATATTTAATTTGGAGAAATATTTAACACAGCTTGAATATTTAATAATCTATGAATAACCCACTGAGGGATATATGGTGTAGTGGTTTATCCAGAATCCTGACAATTATTTTAAGGGATAATATTTTCTATTTTCATGCATCTGTAACTTCAAAGAGGATAATAATAATTAATTAACCAAAGTTACGAATATTATGCTCATTAAAATTTAATCTTGCCGTTGAATGAAAGATTTAGTTAGTCTAGTACAATACCGAAGAAATGCTAAATAAATTTAAATTATTCAGATGAGGTTTAATCATATTACTGTAAAATGTGGCGTAATAGGGAAATTCTTTTGCATTTTTCCTATGCTAGAAATATATTAGTAATTGATTTATAAATTTTTTCCAACTCTCGCAACTACAATAATAATAATAATAATATTTATAATAGGAGTGGCGGCAAAGTCTTTCTTATGTCGGATAATAGTATGTATATCATTGACTACTCCCATTCCTTTCTTTATTTTAAGTGTTATTCAGTACCAACACATTGATTTAATTTAAATTGTTTTGTTTTCTAGGGGATATTTAAAATCTATAGCCTGATTTCCCATTGATTAGGGGATAGGTTTAAAAATGACACTTATATATATATATATATATATATATATATATATATATATATATATATTTATAGAGTAAGTATGCCGAATATGAGACCCCTTTTTATTTTCATATGTAACTAGGAAACTAAGTGAGGGATTATAGTACCAACTTGATATCCTTTTAATACATATATTTTACTACAATGACAGAAAATTGAAAATAACCTTACAATTTTCTTGTTTGAAATTATAAACATAAGTGTTCCATATTTGTGGTCTGAAAAAAATAGTCCTAATATGAGACCCCATTCTACAACTCTAAATATGAATTGGAATTACTGAAAAGTTCGTAAAAAAAAAACTGTACACAATAATTAGATACCAATTACCTATATACACTAATAGGTGAAAAAGAAAAGTGACATTTTAAACAAATTAGTTGGTTTACACTACAGGTTTTGTTTACTTTTTGTTTTAGATTCAAACTTTTCACTTTGTTTACAAATAAAAAATTCGTCAGCTCCACAATCTTCATGGGCCCACCTGAAACACCTCCAACATTGACGCCACTGCTCTCCCCGTTTGTCTTCTGAAAATAAACAACCACAAAAAAGGCATTCAGCGTCGTTTTCATCAATTCTATCATCACTGCTGTCATGGAGAGAAAGTTTTTCATCATCTTCAAATGAGCTGAGATCATCATAGCTATAATTAGGCTTAATCATTCTCTATTTTTTAACTAGTGTTGCATTTTCATCCATCCTTAATTTTCCCCTTCCTGTAGGAACCCCTTTTCATTTTCCTTTTCCCTTTATTGTTTCCTTATACTTTTCTTTTTTATCTTAATCTCCTTTTCCATGATTATCCTTTGATTTTTATCCTTAAGGTCTATTTTTCTTGTAGTAAACAAATATTTTTTCCAAATATGCTGCAGTTCTTTCATTAATGCTATCAATCGATTTATTTTTATAGGGCGGTGATGTGATAACATCGGCTTTACGGGCCCTACTTGGTTTCGAGGTGTTTCTCTCATGTAACGTCGGCAACGTCTTTATTTCTTCAGGAGTCATTAAGAACTTGTTTGAACTTGTTGTTTGATCAATACTTTCCACATTGTGACTACTGCTACATGGTTGTGGATTTCCCCTGGGCGTCATTGCATCTGCAGCTTCAGAGGAAACAAGGCCGTGTGAGTGAAAACTAAAATGCCTAATATGAGACCCTATCTAATATTAGGCATGATTTCGGGTCTCATATTCGGCACGACCATGTTGTTGAAGACGTCAACGAATTATTTAGGTTAGGATTGGTGTTAGCTTAAAAACAAACAGGCGTGTTTACACTCCACATGTATAGCTACCTATCCAATACAAACAGTTTTAATAAGAGTCTTACCTTAAAGGCGAAAACAGCCAATAAAAATGGTGATGCAAAAAAGTCAACGAGCACACATTCAGAAAAAAAATACTGTACCCTTGTGTGTGCTTGCAAACACTCGACTGACTCACCGATTGCGAATGGTGCAATAGACTACTGTTTTAGGCTCCAGTCGCCAGGCGGCAGCACTTTATACGCAAGCTGGGGTCTCATGTTAGGCATACTTATCCGATATATATATATATATATATATATATATATATATATATATATATGTGTGTGTGTGTGTGTGTGTGTGTGTGTGTGTGTGTGTGTGTGTGTGTGTGTGTGTGTGTGTGTGTGTGTGTGTGTGTGTGTTTGTTTGTGTGTAACAAGAAAACGCGTCTTCCTAAATTACTTTACTTTAAAGCATATTCTATTGTTAATAAAGTACGACCCCTTTTCCAAAATTGCGACCTAAAAGTAAAATAAGATAATTTATCGTAGCCCTGCAGATCATTAAGCAGGAATGTGAAGTACCTGAACTCAATAACAGCCCCAGATATGAATGTTCAAAGTTAATGAGATTTCGAATGTCAGTATAGTGTCAAAATTCTTGAAGTTACGTCTTTATAACGTCAAAAACCCCACTTTGCAAGAACTTTATGGCCACTTATCCTACGCCCAGGCCCTCAACAGTTCGCGGTTCTAACAAGCGTGGGATCTAGCAGTAAAGCCCCCGATAAACTTAAGTGGACCCGTGAACTCCACGAATCTGAAGTCGCCCAATTAAAAATTAAGTAGTTTAGTCCCTCAGGCGTCAATAACGCAAAACACCCATTTAATATTGCATGAACAGAGGACTTTTCTCTCTCTTCGTTTCTAACTTTTGTTGCTGTCGGACCTGCTGTCCGCGCCTGTATGTAATCGGCGTCCCGTCCTGGCATGTACGCCGGACAAGTCATGTGGCCGCTGCAGCCTTCGCGATGCTTCATAATTGAATAAAAGTGTTTTCCTGAACCACACTCAGCACGACTGAATCACTCCTCGTACCGACTGCATCTCTCCAATTTGTGCGCAGCGATTTACTGAATGATCAACACACTCGCCCGACTGCATCTCCAATACGTTGTGCGCATCAATTCAACTTGTGCTAAATTTTCCAAATGTGATTATTATCACATATATATATAGGGTAATTACGATGAATTTCTAAACATTATTAACCCCTTTTAAATTTTTCGTAACTTTTATAACTACCCTTACGCAAGCTTTCAGCTAAAATTTTCCCGTCAAATAATAAAACAGCATAGCAATTTTAGACTACAGGGCATTATCGTGTGAGGTAATTCCGGGTTTCAAAATTTTCTGACCGTATGACAATTCTGACCACAGAAAGGGTTCACTTTGGAAATTTGGGTTATGAAGTGACGTATAATTGCCTTTTTTATGTTTACTGTCTTCAGGATCTCTTGTTCGGGGAAGACGTCCGCTCTTAGTAACTCCTGAATAAATCTGGTTTTTATATTCGAAATCGTGTATTTCAATGAAGCTTTATTATGTATTTCATTGACCCCTTGTTCCAAGACGACTACAATTTTACGATTGTGTTTCAAGATCTAATATATATATATATATATATATATATATATATATATATATATATATATATATATATATATATATATGCGCGTGTGAGTGTGTGTTTATCATAATTTTCATAGATAACCGCATTTTGTTTAGAACTGAACTTTAATTACACTGCCATAATGAGAGCTGAAATTATACGGTCATGATAAGAGTTACAATATGACAGGCTAAACAACTCCATTACATCTTTAATTTTTGAAATCTTAAACTCTGTCTAGGAAACGAAGATAAATAATAAATACAAATCTAGACTACTTGCGATCACCAGCGATAGCTAAATAAACTTCTGTTTAAGAAGGATCATCAATACTTTGACTGAAATTACAGCTCTAGACGTCTAGCAGATGTAAAGAATTGTGAAAGAATTGTTTAACTTTGAAATTAAGTCGGCTTCTTCCAAACTCTATATTCAGTTGATTAGAAAAATAGGAAATGCAATTACGCTACAAACACAACTGAGAAAGACAAAACTTTTATAAAATAAAGTGAAGGATAAAGGATATTATAATTGGACTCTCAAAAAATAAATATAGCATACGCACATTTGGTTCATTTTTAGACAGCTACCCTGGGCATGGACACAGTTTTTGCAGTTTTTCTTGGAGGTTTGTCATCTACATAATTTTTAATAGTTCATTAAACGCTAGATCTGCAATTCGGAAGTTTTCTAGATTTACGTTTTCGGAAACATCTCTGCCAGATATGGCAATATATATTAGTTATTATGGTTAGGTGGTATTAGGATGTCTGATAGGAATAGTCAACATATACTGGCGTATAATTTTTTTTTTATATACTATATTTATTGTATGCTTGGTAAAATGCGAATCATTCCTGACTCGTGTAGTCAAAAGATATTAGCCCGCTTTTGACATATGGTAATTCGTATACTTTGTAGCGTTTTCAGGATGATATTATGGTAAGGGGGATGATTTGGGCTAATTTTGATTTGTTTCTGATTTCCAGCTCCGTGTTCAAGATTTATACATAAAAACACCCTCGTTTCATTTTTGGTTTAAATAAAGTTATGAGGTACTAATGACTAAATGTTATAATGATAATCTATTAAATTAGATTGAGAAGGAAAAAAACCACGCGGTGCGTAAAATTTTTACATTTCTTACTTTTCATGAAAAATTGTCTAATGTAACCTTTTCCCCTTCCCTATTACCTTTCCATCTCTTCAACTCTAATTTGCATTTCACTCCCCAAGAAATATCTCTGTGTGTGTTTTTCTATTTTCTTCAGCTTTGGTTGTTCTTTTCTCCGCTTTTGCAGACGTAGCATATTCTGTTATGTACAAAATTCTTTTTGTAAGGCAAAACCCAAATCTTGTCAAAGTCATGTCAAAATAATCTAGACTTCTCTCCGGACTTAACGAAGCTTTAAAGTTATAAGATTTAATTAATTTTCGTGTTTTTCTGTAACATATTGAATGTATGGGCGTTTGTAAGTCTTAAAACTTTAGACCTGGTAAACTGAATAAATCTGTACTGAATACGAAATTTCTTTTTTTCTACATTAATTGGATAAGTAGATTCAGCTTCAATTTGCTCCTTAAATTTGATAGACACTTTTAGAGCTTTTATTTATTAAAAAGGAATATTTTTTGTGAAACAAAATACGCTTGTTAAGAATTCTGTTTACAAAAATACAAACAATGGTTCTAAGTAATAGTTATTTAAAAATTAACAGCCTCAGTCCTTAAGCAATCTCACTGGAACTTATGAGGGGAATATAGAAGAATATTTCCATTTGATGGCCCAAAGTAGCCTAGTGGTAGCGCGTAGGCTTTCGGTACCGAGGGTGCTCGGATCGAATCCGTACAAACGCCGTTAAATACTTTCGTGCTAAGATAGATATGAACACGTTAAATCCCTAGACCGAAAAGTCCCTGTATGAGGTCAGCGAGGGCGGGAGAGGGTTCGATCTCCCCAGATGTCATCCCTAGGGTTGCTCGGTCAAAATTAAGGTGGCAACTGGTTAAATCGGAATCGAACCGTGTGGTGCCCTTACAAACCAGAGCCGCACCTAAGCCTAGTAGCCTAAATGGACCTGGTCTAGTATACTTCCGGCCAGGGGACATTAGAAACAACCACAACAACAACAAATTTGCATTTTTTCATCAACGTAATCTATCAACGTTTTTGTTGTTTCCAGTCCCCTTGGAGTAGGAAAGCCTACACCAAGTCCAAAGGACCTAGGTTCTTGGCGAAGGGTATTAAGCATCTTCATTTAAGGCGAGGTACCACTAGGGCTGAAGTCTGACTTGACATCGAAGAACATCGGTCACGTAATTTTGAACCGAGTCAAGTGACAAAACCGGAACACTTGACCCCGCACATCCAAAGGTAAATTGAGGGGTAACTTGGAGGACATTGTAGCCACGACCTATTTTACGTGCCTATCTATCAACGTAAAGAGTTTTTTCGGTTATCTTGTGAGGTTTTGCCTTCATTTCTAGTTGCTAATCAGTTTTAAGATTTCTTTTCTGTCAAAATATTCAATTGTCCGAAAAACTTTCAACCACTCTCCCTCAGAAATTTCACCTTTGTAACATTTCGATCTGCGAATTCAAGTGAGTCTTTAATAAATACATTAACGTTTTCATGATCCTGGGATTGGAACCAATATCGGAACAATACCTAGGATTAGGACAAAATACCTCAAGGCCATGAAAATCCCTCCCGACCAACAAGAATTTACAGCATCTGTAAAAACTGCCCTGATACTCAGTCGTCTCCACATCGTGTATTTAATTGCCCATCCATCTTTCCAGCCCTTTAGAAAACAGATATTGCTCTACCGAAATAGCGACTTTCTACTGATGAAACTCAAGAGATCGCCTTCAGGATATTGTATTATATAAGGAAAATGTATTATATAAGGAAACTATAATTCATGGGCTGATCCCTCCACTGTAGAATTATTTAGCAATGAACGCTAAACTTCAGCGATTAGATATAAAAAGGAACATAGGAAAGAGAATAGAAGGTGGGACAAACTAAAAACGCATCGAGAGTTCAAGGGAAAATCATAACGGAGAGTTAAAAATTTAAAAAAAAAATAGTCAGAGTTAATCTCCGATCGTAGAGCATGGTCACTTGGACCATAAGATTTCTTCTGCAGTGCATCATACTTTTAGACTGGATTGTATCTAGTTCTCTTTTTCCCATTGCCCTAATATGAACACAATTACAGACGGGAGAGGCAACAACCTGAGGCAACAACCAGAACAATGCCAGGAAAATTGAGCATTCACATTAAAGGAATTTTGTTACCTATAATCCATGTTGAATGGAGGCTATAAATTATGTCCCTCAATACCATAGATGGGAATTTTGATGATCAATGAAATAATTCAAAAAATATCAACCATACGAAAGCTTTAAGATTTATGTAATAAGAACGAAAAGAATTCTCTATATTTTTCTGCTTTATTGGAGAACAACTTCTCTTAAAGAATCAATATTCCATTATTGCAACTTTTCTTTACCGAGAGTGATTCCCGTTTTTGATTTATGTGTCTGTGTCTAGCGCCACAATACTTCCCACGAGATTTTTCCCCGTTAGAAATGTCTTTCTCGTCTGAGTTCAGATACTTGTAATAGTAATCTAATTGTTTCATCTATAAATCATCTTTGTTACCTAAAGAAAGAGAATCGGTCTGCTACCTTTATTCATTCATGCCAGAACGATATTCTGACTACTGAGCTATTGATAAATTTTACATTCTCTCTCGTCGATGAAGAGATCGGAAGACCCTAATCGACACTTAGATCGAAAGTAGCTCAATTTCTCTATGGCGTCTCTGTGCATACCCCACATCTCATACAGTACTCCTTAATATTTTTTGCTCAGGAAAAATGATTGGTAGAGGAATAGAAACAAACATCTTCTGGCCGATATTCCAACCAGTGACCTAACGTGCCACGCTATTCATCAACCTCAGCCCGAATTATCATCATCTCTATACATAATACAGCTCCGTAATCAAACTCATCCCTAATTATAGAAAGAGTATCATCATCTGTATATATAAAACAGTTCTCTCTCTATATAAAACAGTTCCGTAACTGACTGACTGACAGATAACGCACAGGCCAAACCACTGGACCTAAAGGGTTGAAATTTTGCATAGCGATTCTTCTTATAGTGTAGGGGTGCACTAAAAAAGATTTTTGAAAAATTCTTCTTAGATTTTTTTAAATTAAATTTTTAAGCTGCTTTTGTAACATTCATTAAAGTTTGCATTTAAAATAATAATTTGAGGGTTATAAAATTTATATCACAAGAAATATCATAAAAATTCCTTTAAAATGAAATCTTTTTCGAATCTTTGCTTCCATTTTCTGATTTTTGGTGAATTTTTAAAGATTAATTTCTAGAATTTAATTTATTAATTGCTGATCACGTGGTTTCATTTCTTTTTGTGATACTTTAAATTAATTTTGAGTCACGAAATAAATTGACTAGCAACGAAATAAATTGACAAAATTTTTTTCTCTTTCTAATACGGCAGACGATTGGACATTATCCAAAATATATTAAAATACACTAAAAGAAATGTTCATCAAACTGTACTATATTCTTTAGTATGTTCTATTAGATTTAATTTGAATTTTTTTCTACATTCATTTTGTCTATAAAAATATCCGTTACAATTTTTTTATAAATATATTTTTTTGGCATTGATTGCATACATTTATCGTTGTATTTATTATAAATATATGTTTTTGTTTATTTGGCATTAATTGCATACATTAACCATTTTATTTAATTGGAATGTACTGCGTAGCGAAGCAAGGGTATTCAGCTAGTTAATGAATAAGTTCCTAGTAAATTTATAGAATTTTTAAAACTTTGAAAAGTGATAAAACACTTCTTAGGGATGCATATGAATTTACGTTTACATACTTTTAAAGCAATTTTCTGTGAACTAAGGTTCGTTAGTTAATTTTACAGTTTTTAACCAAATTAACTAACGAGATTAAAATCACTATCTTAACAGGTTTATACTACTTTCAAAAAATGCATTAACATTTTCTGATAAATAAGCAAATTTCCTCACCTATTTTCAATATGATTAATAGAGAGCTGAAATTCTTTTGATAATTCAATTTAAGTTTTCAATTGTTTAACAGATAATGAATTTTAAAATAATAGCTTTATCTAAAATCTTCATGTGCAGCATCGTATCAAAAACTTCAACCAACAATAATGATAATGAAAGCGGCTGAAAACCTTTGACAATATTGCATATATTTTAAACTACTTTTAACTTTCAAGCACGCACTACCTATTTTAAAATTCTAACTAGCTGAACTTCTTCCAGGAAAGTCTCCAGATACCTAGCTATCTTTTGTGTTGTGGCACCGAATCGGAGGAAACTTGAAATCAAATATAAGAATCTCGAAAACTCTTTACAGAAATGCAATTGCGAATACTTAAAGTATCTTCAGTAACAGGGACACTCGATTATTAGTAATGCTCTGAATTAGTAATGTGTTTCCTTTCCTCATTTAAATATGGAAGAAATAGATTCTCTCGCTATACGCTGTTAAATGACTAAAAAATATTCTTCGCTTTTCCTTTTTCGAGTTTCATTCCGATTTTTTTCCATCCAATTCCTATCATATCTATTGAGGGTCTTAAAAGTTCTTAGACATTCAAGTAATAAATGTTTAAATGGAGTAAAAATTATACGTAGATCGGTAAAATACAGAAAGCAAAATAGTAGGTATAAAATCGTTAACTTGGTGACCATATATGTATTACAAGAGGTACTCCTGCATTTTTCACTAATTAACCAGGTTATATTTATTTAAGTTTCTTTTACTGTCGCGACTGTTACAAATCTTTCACAAAACGTAACACTACTTTCGTTCGAAAAGAAGAATTAAGCGGAAACACTTATGCAAATTTAAAATAGAAGCTTGAAGATAGGCTCAGTATAGATGTAGGACTTTCGCTTGCTAAAATAACCTGAAACATCAAATGAAAGAAACTGCAGCAAAAGCCCATGACAAGAAATAATATGATAGAGCGCCCCGTAATCCATAGCGGGTGAGAAATAGTATTTTCCTTCGGTTTACGTGTTTTGGTACGTTCTTTGGGATTTCGAAAAGTTTTTCTTCAATTAGTTCTATAAATGTTGTTTATTTATTTATTTATTTATTTATTTTTGCAAAAGTGAAGTCCAGTTTTCAATAAATTATTTGTTTAATGTAAGGCTATTGTTTTACTCTACAATGAGATCATGATATATATAGCAGTGTTGGGAAACAGTTGCGTTAGGAACCCAAGCTAACTTTGTACACACACACTTTGTGTGTGTGTGTAACAAAAAAGGGCTTACGCCCAAATTTTATTTAAGGCTTATTTAAATATTTACTTTTCTGATAAAGAATAGCCTACTTTCGTTAATACTTATATTAACAGCCTAATTTAGAAACTATACAAACCCTCTAGCGACGTGCTGACATCCTTTCCTAGTCACTGGACATTCTTAGTCCTCACTAGTCAAGTATGCAATAAATGACGTAACTCTCACCCCTCAACCGTTATACAATGAAATACCGGGAGACGCCAACTATGAAATCAATTAAAAAGTTCTAACCCTGGTGGTCGGAAAGAGAAATATCTAATTTATAAATCGTGTTTTCGTTCTCTGCGCTCTCTTCTATCTAAGTTGTTGCTATATAAATGCGCACTGTTAGTCTGCCGTTTTTTTCCTATCAGAAATATTAAGCCCGTCTCTACGTTTTCTCAGTAACATGTAATTTATGTCCATACAGTCTATTTTTCGACTTTTATGGGTCCACTTTATTCTACCTCTATGTAAAGGATTAGTATATACAATTATTTATGATATCAGTATGTCCAAAATAACAGTTCCATTAGTAAAGTTTTTTCTAATCAAATAAATTAAAAACCTTTATGTGGTTCCTTTTCAGAAAAATTTACTGTATTTTGTTTTTAATGCATAGTTTTCCTTAAATATAAAAGATATTAGTTATTAACTAATACATTCACTTAAGGAATATAGTAATAGTAAAGCGGAATATTAGTTGAGGGCAATATTTAGTGCTACAGAACAAAATTATCGTTTATCTTTATTTTTCTGTCACGCATTTCCCTCAATATTAAAGCGAGTTAATATACCATGAACGTTCACTGACCTTCTGTAATGTTAATGGTAGTCACCGAAGTGCTGTGAAGCTTTCAAAGAACTGGTGTGATAACTTTTTTTCTGTCTGGAAATGACGCTGGAGACTTTAATAGAGGAAAAAAACTGCTTCATAGAGGAAAGTGCGTCATAGAATAGTAGCCGAGCAGATAGTTTTTTCAGTGTCATCCGCAGAACTATGGACTGCCTTATATTAGTATTATTTTAAATATATTTTAAATCGATATAACTAAAGAAAATATACTCTGAACAATCTCATGGACATTTAGAAAATCTACAAAATGAAATCTACAAAACAGCGAAAGTTAATTTTAGAAATTTACTAAATATTAGCTATTGATCTGAAATTTCCGACTGAAAAATTTAGATGCATCCGTAACCTTTTTTATTAGAAAAAATACAAACATAGAAAAAATCCTGAGATTTTTTAACTTTTAAATTTACTTTTGGAAAACTTTTATAAGAGCACTATTGCAAAATAAAAATCTATCCAGCATCAGCTTTTAATTGAAGATTTTTTACAGAGAAATTGACTAACTAGTTCTGTTCTTGAATTTAGTGTAAAAGACCTTAGTATTGTTTTAAATATATTTTAAATCGATATAACTAAAGAGAATATATTCTGAATAATCTCATGGTCATATATAAAATCTACAAAATTAAATCTTTAAAAAAGCGAAAGCTAATTTTATAAATTTACTAAATATTAGCTATTGATCTGAAATTTTCGGCTGAAAAAATTTAGATGCCTCCGTATCCTTTTTTATTAGAAAATACAAACATAGTAAACAGCCTGAGATTTTTTTACTTTCAAATTTACTTTTTGAAAACTTTTATAAGACCACTGACGTAAAATAAAAATCTACACAGCATAAGCTTTAAATTGAAGATTTTTTTACAGAGAAATTGACTAACTAATTCTGTTCTTGAATTTAGTGTAAAATCCCCCAGTAGTGAATGCTTGCCAGATTAATAAATTAATTTACTTTATTTTATTCATGCTTAAGCTCACTTGAATATTACTTCCGTATTCCTAAAAAGTTAAGTATGTAACGCACCAACTGATTCGCTGTTGCAGTTCTAACCTTTTGGTCATTTTTTTCAAGTGATTGTATCGTAGCCATGGAGACCTAAGAATACGAGAACGTAATACTGTCGTCATCAGAAAGAATTGCAATTAAAATTACTCTTCTAGAGAGTTCATTTGATACACATATCTGCAAATGTTAGAAATCTTCATTTTGTCTTTTTGAAAAAAATT
Source organism: Dolomedes plantarius (assembly GCA_907164885.2). Lineage (NCBI taxonomy): Eukaryota > Metazoa > Arthropoda > Arachnida > Araneae > Dolomedidae > Dolomedes > Dolomedes plantarius. The sequence goes on from OU015496.1 coordinate 97,002,920, forward strand.
AACAAAGATAGCATTTTTAAATTATGGCACATCCTAAACAGCGACATCGAGAACCATTATAACGAGTTTAATTCAAACAAAAAAAAGTATTGCAGTATTGTGTTTCCTATTTTTCAAAATTTTCTGCTCGGGAAAATTTTAATCTGCCTGACATGTTAACCGATGCATTATATATGAGGAAAAAATTTATGACTGAAGGTTTAATAATTTCTAATACCTTTTCTGAAATGAAAAGATTAAATTGATGCAGTTTTTGCATTCTTTAGCATTTGTTCATCTTACTGTAACATCTTTTTTTTCTTTATTGATATGGTACTTGACATCTCCAAATGAAACAGAATAGGAAAATCCCTAATCATTTAAAAAACCTATACAGGATTTTAAATGGAAAAATAGATTGATTTCACAGCATGAAGAAGAAGAAAAAGTAATTTCCTCTTTGAGAAGGGAAACAAATGACATACTTGAAACGATGACATTTTGAAATAAAATATTTTTTTATAAAAGTAAATTGTGTATTAAGTTTCGACTATGGAGGAAAAGAAAAAATAGATAGTAATTTTTAAAGCATTTTTTCTAGCATAGGTATATCTCTCCGCAAATCAGAAGACTGATTTCGGTATAGTCCATGTGTCCGTGTCCGTGTGTATGTGGGGGGGGGGTAAAAAAAGTTTAATTTTGTACCAGGTGTAGTATTTAAACACACGTTTCTTAACTTTTCAAGGCAGGTTATTGTACCAAGAAGTGAGGAAGTGTTATTTGCACTGACGTTCTGAAGATCTTTTAAGTCTAAAATCTGTCCCAAACTCTTTCTTCTTTTGACCTGGAATCAATCATTTTGATATACAACTTTCAAGGTTAAATATTTGTTTGAATATACTCTTTTAAAGAATACATAATACTAAGACCACCCTTTAATCCTTTCATTATCAAATAGCCCCTTTGTCTTTTATTGCTACTGCTGTCGTGCATATGTCACAGTTCGCTCCTTTCCTCTTTAGAGCCTAGTAGAAAGAAGTAAACAGCTTTAATGAATTTTATTGAGATCCCAGCCTGAATTGATGAGAACGTGTCTCTTTTCATTGTCATATGAATAGAACAATATCGTCAAGATATATTGAATGGATTTGTAGAAAAGTTATCAGAGTCATCGATGTAACTCATTTGGATTTCTAGATAAGGGTTAATCTGCAAAAGCAATTTATAGTAAATGGTAATAAAAATGCGTAAATTATCTTTTTCTTTTTGCCTAGTACATAAACGTAGAATTAAAAATATGCTAACAACAGACTTTAGAGATTTTATTGTTTCTTATTTATTTCTTTTCATTTTTGATTATCTATCGATAAGTAATTGTTGCAAGATTTAGGCAGCAATTATAATGTTAAATCGCTAGATCCTTTCTTTATAAAGAAATCCTGTTATGGTGCTTCAAAAGTTATAAATATCTTTACAAATTTTATATATAATATACAGAGTTTTGGTTTAAATTTTATAAAGCAAATTTTTAAAAAAATTATTTTAAACATTGGTTTTTTGTCTTTGGTTCAGATGATATATACTCTAATTTTTGTTTTAGGAAGAAGAAAACGTTTGAATTAGTTCAACTTTACATAGGTTATTAATCAAATCTATTAAAAAGTGGGCAAGAAATCCATTTTATAATTCTCTGCATTACAATTGTGTAAACTTTGGTATATTATTTCTTTATTGAGTGCAGTTCTTATAGTAAAATATATACATCTTGGCGGATAACTATGATATAATTTTTATTTCTTACAAAAGTTACTTTTCTGTTTGATGTACAAAAAATAAAATTCTCGTTTAAAAATCTGTAAAACCAAGTTGCTTGGTACCATGGTCCGAAAAGCAAAATTGAATTTTTACTTATCATTTTTTATTAAATGATGTTCTTATACATAAACTAGCTGAAAACCCGTACTTCGCTACGGAGTACATTCAAATTAAATACAACGGTCAATGTATGCAATTAATGCCAAAAATATGTTTAAATATATTTATAATAAATACAACGATCAATGTATGCAATTGATGTAAAAAAACGAAAAAATATATTTATAAAAAAATCAGAAGGGATATTTTTATAGACAAAATAATATAGAAGAAAATATTCAAATTAAATCTAATAGAACGTACTAAAGAATATAGTACAGTTAATATAGTACATTTTAAGGAACATATCTTTTACTGTATTTAAATATTTTTTTGGATAATTTCCAATCATCTGCCGCATTAGACAGAAAATTTTTTTTTTGTCTATTTCGTTGCTATGAACGTGACGATAAATTAATTTAAAGTACCAGAAAAAGAAATCACATGATCAAAAGAATCAGCATTTAATAAATTAAATTCTAAAAATTAATCTTTAAAAATTCACCAAAAATCAGAAAATGGAGGTAAAGATTCGAAAAAGATTTCATTTTAAAGGAATTTTTATGATCTTTCTTGTGATATAAATTTTATAACCCTCAAATTATTATTTTAAATGCAAACTTAGAAAAAGTTACAAAAGCAGCTTAAAAATTAAACTTTTAAAAAATCTAAGAAGAATTTTTCAAAAATCTTTCTTAGTGCACTCCTACACTGTAAGAAGAATCGCCATGCAAAATTTCAGCCCTTTAGGTCCAGCGGTTTGGTCTGTGCGTTGTATGTCAGTCAGTTACGGAACTGTTTTATATATAGAGATAAATGCAGCTTTTCAAATTACTCCAAGAAAAGTTTTGTTTTCCTGTAAAGTACATATTTTTTTTATTCACAAAAAAATAAAAAAGGAAGTAAACTAAATTAGCAATATTTATATTTAAACAACATGAATTTTTAAAGTCAGTTTCGATGTTCAAGACCTCCAAATTGCATTTTTGTTTGTTATTTTTCATAAAGTGTTGTAAATATATTTTTAAAAAAATACAGTTCTACAAATGCTAGAAGATTTTCTGCGAAACATACTGCTTGATTCATAAACATGAAAAAAATAATAATACAAATAAGTAATATTTTTATGTAAACTGCAATTTTGTTTAATCAGTTCCTTTGTTTCAAGATTCTAAATTCAAAATTAGTTTTTTCTCTTTTTCATTTCCTTTCAAACGGTGACCTCTGATTAAAATGAATGTAGCTTTGCAAATAATGGCAAGAAAAGCCTGGTTGTTTTTGCGAAACGCACTGAGATGAATAAATAATAGAAATTAAAAAATAATGTTTTTGTCTGAACGGTACATATATTTAAAATCAATTCTTTGGCTTCAATAGACAAAAAGTAAAACGACATATTATTTACGGCATTAAATTGTTTCACAATTTTTTTCAGAGAAAATGCTGTCTCTTTGATCTGAAATATATTTCTGCGTGGGATATTAAAGTCGCGTAAGAAAGAGGTAACCTTTAAATTCCTTTTCCTGATTTTGAATATTTTCCAATCTATAAAGCCTAGTTTTAAATAGTTTCCGAGTTTTTCTACTCTTTCAAAAATGAAATAAATTAAATTAAATTATCTAAACATATTTTATCATCTGCATATACACTTGTAGGCCATAATATCTTAAGGAGTGCTTTTATATAAAAAATTTCGAATAATAATAAGCTAAATATTTATTTTTAATCTGTGTCCATCTCTAGACTATCGGCATTAGTTTGAGAAGCTGCCCAGAACAAACTAGATCTATAACAATACATATTAAGAACATTATCAACATTAGGAAAGGTAAATTTGCAATGAATTGTAGGGCAGTTGCTAAGGTTGTCTCCAATCATACGTTCGTTTAATTTGCAGAGCGGAAAAGTAGATGCGTCTGTAATTCCAATTCTGCAGAGGCGATTCTGCAAAGGGTCTGCAGAGGTGATGCGTAAATCGTCATGATGTTACAAGTTTAAAATAGGCACTCCAATTCATCTACGCAAGGAGATGAGAATTCTAGTCAATTTACTCAAAAGAAAACAGCGTTAATGAATTTAATTGAGAACCCAGCCTGACTTTGTGGGAACGCGTCTCTTTTCGTTGTCATATGAATAGAACAATATCGTCGATAATTTCAATGGATTTGTAGAAAAATTGTCAGAGTTATCCAGGTAACTCATTTGGATTTATAGATAAGGGTTAATCTGCAAAAGCAATTTATAGTAAATGGTAGTAAAAATTCATTGGAAACTTTTCTGGAAGTTTCCTCTTTGTAAAAGCTGAACCTATTAGATTTTATGCAAGAAAGTATATATTGTTTTACTCGGCAAAGGAGAATCTGCCTCAGTCTTCTGTTTTGCGCTCTTAGCCAATTTATCCGCCGGTTAGTACCCATATAATCCGCAGTGAATCGGTATCCACTGCAGTGCATTGCGTTTCTTTATGTTAAACAACCTACAATGTTCTCCTACAACTTTGGGTAATTTTAGAGTCACATTGACCAGGTATTGTTAAAGTTACAATGACTGCCTGCGAATCAACAAAAAAGACTACAGTTTCTTCTTTGAGTTTATTAATTGTTTCCAAAGCCATACATATTGCAGCTGTTTCTCCCTCGAAATTATCAAAATATTTCGCAACAGCACAAGAGATTGTGAAGTCTACAGACCCCTCATAAGCTAAATACGGAAGTCCCAAACAGAAACGAATTCTTCAGGGGTTAATTACAATACTTATACTTACACAGTAATACAAGTTTTTAAAAAAATTCAAAATATAGATTGTTTGATAATTTAATGTAAAAAAACTAAATAATTAAAAAATTATTTTAAAATATTACCCCGCTTTTTGCCAGTTTCAAACATGTTTGTATAAAAAGAAATGTATGCACTGTGTATTTGATATGCAGTTTTGAAAAAAACAGATAAAATTTTAGGTCGTAGAGATGTTTTTATTTCAAGAAAAATATGCATAAATAACTAAGTGGATGAACAAACATGAAAATCAGTGTTAAATAAAATTATAGCTTTAAAAACTCTCAAAAAAATATCTCTAGAAAAATAGTTTCCACTAAAGATTAAACCCTACAAAATTCAAAATTTAAATATTTATCATTTAGTCATCTAAGATTCACGGAATGAGAGCCTTTTAAAAATACTTAAATAACACAGGCCTACAAAATTAAACTTTTTTTACTGGAGTTGACATAAATTTATGTAAATTATAGGATATTTGTTATGCTGATTTCAAAAATAATATCCATTTTTCTATATCATATAATGATTTTTTACAACTGTGAAACTAACAATTTCGAATTTGAGAGATTTACAAAAATACTCGTGTATACAATTTACAAAACATTAATTACTTTAATAAAGTTTACTTAGAAAAAACATGAAATACTCAAATAAATAACAATAACGCCAGATAGATATCAAAAAAGAAACTAGGTCATAAAAATTACACAAATTTATTTTACTTTTTCTCCAAAGGAAAATTTTGTCCTTTAGATTTTGAAACTGGTTCAGTGTCTCTTTTTAACCCCCAACAGTAATCTGCCAACATATTGGCATTCCAGTGTCCTTGATATCGTTTTCCCATGCATTTTATATCTTGTTGAAATCTCTCACTCTGTTCCTCACTCAACGTACCAATATTTTCAAAAAATTTCTCAATATGGGGGTGCAAAAAATGTATTTTTAGGCTCATGTTAAAACCCAGTTCTTTGAAGTTTTGTAGCATTTTTCCCACTATAATTGTATAGTTACCATCCTTGAAATTTCCTAAAAATTTCTGAGTGACGTCTTTGAAACAAAGCCATGATTTAATCTTGATTGATTTAATTTTTTCTGCAAATTTTTCATCTTTTATTAACAGTGATTTTACCTTCCGATAAATGTGGAAAAACATCATTTAAATATCGATGACCATTTTTATCCAAAGCTTTAACAAATTGCTTCATCCACCCTATTTTATGTGCAAGGGTGGTAATATGACTAGTTTGGAATCCACTAAGTTCTGCCGAATCACATAATTCTTTCATCCTGGATTTAAATTTTTCATTACAAGCCATTCTTTTCTTATCCAGTGTTTGTTTTTAGATCTACAACTCCTCTCACAAAGGAAACAAGGCATTTTTGTATAGCTACCTTACTGGCTTAATAATATGGTTAAACTTTTTAAATCCCTACAAATTTGCCATTTAAATTCTTGATATTTTATTTTAAGGAGTTAAAAATCAAGATTTTCGTACGATTCTTTTAAAATTACTGAATGTGCTACAGCAATTGAAGCAAGAACATTACCATTATTCAGTAAGACACCTTTTAAGCTTCTCTTGCTATAATCAATAAATAGTCTCCACTGATATGGATCATAATCAGTGGTGAAAAATAAGTCCAGGAATTTCTATATATTATACAAGTGAAGCTGTAAAAAACATAAATAAACGAACAAAAAAAATGTGTGTTATCGTAAAACTCATGGCACAACAGTCCGATGTGTATCAAGACCGATAGTGGCCATCTCCGCTTTCTTGACCGTGGGCTTGGGGTGCCATACAGCATATGTCTCGGGCAGGTGGTCAACATGACGCGGAACCCCCAGAGTTAATTCCCAGGCATGCTGGGTCCTCATTTCATCGACCCACTCGAGGGATGAAAGGATAAGTCGACCTTACCCAGTCGCAGCATCAAACTCTGGACCAGTAGTGTGGGAGCTTGCAGCTTTTAACCACTACGCCAGTGTTATCACTACACTATCAATAAACGAGCATAAAAACATGTATAATCAATGCACATGAGCGAGTGAAGAGAAGTGTCTTCCGATGCAACGAGCTGGAGACGCTATCTACAGTTTCAGTTTTTAATTTTTTAATATAGGTTCCCACCTATATCCGTTACACACCCCTTAACTTCTAAACGGTGACAGCTTAGGCCATAAAGTTGGTGTCTAGGTATAGTAAAAAGTCTATGCGCTACTCGATGAGACAACTTAAAACGCCATCTATCGGTAAATTTTGGAATTAGCGTTTTTATCTCAAAAACGGTACGAGATACGGGAAGAAAGTCAATTACAAAGTTGTTCAGCATCATCGATGTAGTAAGAAAAGACACCTTGCGCACATTAATAAGGAGTGGAAGAAAGAAAATAAGACACTCCCCTATCTTCAGGATCATTTATTTATGTTGCTGTAAATACTCTCCATTAGCCACTATACACATTTGCACTCTGGACTGGATTTCTCGCTGCACATTGCGCAACATACACTCTTTATGACATGACAATTTTCGAAATCGTGCCAAACAAATGTTCCTTTTCTACATTCTGATTTAAGTATTAATGTGCGCAACGTGTCTTTGATTACTAAATCGATTATGCTGAATAACTTTGTTAATTGACTTTTTTCCGCGTCTCATACCGTTTTTGAGATAAAAACGCTAATTCCAAAATTTGCCGATAGATGGCGTAAGTTGTCTCATCGAATAGCGTATAGCCTTTTTACTATACCTAGACACCAACTTTATGGCCTAAGCTATCACCGTTTAGAAGTTAATGGGGGTGTAACGGATATAGGTGGGAGCCCTGTATATATATATATATATATATATTTCAGGGTTTACAATATTATGATTTATGCGCAAACTGCTATAAGGAAAACTGGTACAATAAAAAAAAGGTTTATAATGAACTAGCGGCCCGTCCCGACTTTGTCCGGGTTGAACAATTATCTATCTTAAGTAGATATTAGGTACATTTAATTTATTTTAAAACCTCATGGTATACCGCATTTTTTGTTTCGTTTTTCTGAGGTTTTAAAATAAACTGATTCTCCGCATTTCCTCCTGACCTAGAGAGGCCAACATATAATTGTCCATGAGTAAAGCAATCTTTCCGTAAGTCAAGTCCAATATATTTGTATGTTTGACCTTGGGATTTCTTTATGGTGATGGCAAAAGAAATTTTTATTGGAAACTGTAACGTCAGGCACTGAATTGTTTACGGGGGCCACCCGCATGTCGATTTTGATACGATTCGGCCCCATAGCCTATCCCCTACAGAGTCCACACACAAAGAAACACGAAAAAAGCACCATAAATGGCACACAAAATTTAATAACTTTTTTTAAAATTAAAAATTAAAAAATCCGGCTACGTCAGGCACTGAATCGTGTCACCCGCGTGCCGATTTTGGTGCTACTCGGCCGCATAGTCTCGCTATCAGCGAGGACAGCCACGGAAGCTGTCGAAATAAGCAACTTTTAGGGGCAAAATCATTAAAACATTAATTAAAAATACTCCGGGGCCCGATTTTCAAAAAATAATATGCCTATGTTTTAATCTGAACTATCAGCTATATCTACATAATTTCAGCTCAATTGATGCAATATTTTTTCACTTATAAAGGACCAAACATAGTCCTATTCGGAATAATCAATAAATTTCACAGTTTCAATGAAACACCCAAATTTTTGAATAAAGTTCAATAATTCAAGTTCGATTTACGCAGATTGTGCATAAAATTATACATAAATTCAAAAACATAAAGTTAAATAAAGTTCTGTAATATTATACCAATAAATTTCCAGTTGATAGCCAATGAATTGTAAATCTTTTTTTACCTTAAATATCCAATAAAAAGGGTAGTTCCAAATGAAATTTTCTTCAATAAACCCTTAAACGTAGCCAATTTCAAAAATCCTTTTTGTATTTATCAATACCTCTTCCACTTGGATCTTTAAAATATTAAATGTTTTACTAATAATAAATGAAAATGTAGTTTCATATGTTGCTATGGTTACTTGACTATGGTTGACAAAGGAAAAGTTGTAAAGGTGAAGCATCAGCTCAACATTTAGCCCAACATAACTCTCTTTGTACTGATCAGATATACATAATATATAGCCTATGTTCATCTGGAATAATGTACCTTTCAAATAGTGAAAGAATTTTTCAAATAGGTGCAGTGGTTCCAGAGATTACCCTCCACATACAAAATCCGCTCTCTCTTTATATATTAGTATAGATTAGATTTAATATTATCATATCAATGCCAGTAACAACATTATTACACCACTCATGTAGACGTGTACCCTTTGAAAGATGGTTTTACAAAGTCAGATTATTGTCAAACAAATTTTATGTTTTTTGTGAGCAATTTTCGTCCCAAACTCACTTCATGCTTAACGTCCCAAGTGGCAGAATATGTAAATGCTAGTGACGTATTTTTACGACCTTTTACGTAAGTAGTGAAATCGACATTTTGATCAGATTCACGTCAAAGATAAAAATCTGCTGAATAGACCTTTATAAGTTAAATATAAAATTTCCGAACACAAACGAATTCTTCAGAGGTTAATTACGAGAGTTACAACAGTTTATTTTAATCCAGAAGATAGAGTAAAAAATTAATGCTATAAAATTAAATGAATAAAAAATAATTTTAACATATTACTATGCATCACGCCAGTTTTCAACCTGTTTGTATAGAAATAAATGTATGCATTGTAAATTTAATATGCAGTTTTGAAAGAGCGAATAAAGTTTTAGTTCCCAGAGATGCGTTTACTTCAAGAAAAATATACCTAAATAATTTAGTGGATGAAAATAGATTAAAATTGGCGTTAAATAAAATTATTGCTTTAATAGCTATAAAAAATACCTCTAGAAAAATAGTTTCCACTAAAGATTAAACCCTACAAAATAAAAAATTTAAATATTTATAATTCTAAAATACTTTAGTCATCCAAGATTCACAAAACGAGAGCTTGTTGAAATACTTAAATATTTTATGCAGTTAGGAACTGCAACGAATATTTTCTTTTTTCTACTAATTTTATCCTACTCATATGAAATATACAAAAAAAATTAACAAATTTACTTTATGAAATTTATAGGAACTTTACAGTTTAATATTTATGTAAACATCAGTTCTTTGAAACGAGAGAAAACTCTATAAAATGTATTCAATGAAAATAGACAATATTTTTTTACAGTCGCAAGATATTTACTTAAAATTAAAACCCAGTTTGCTGAATATCACTCAGTGCTAAAACACTAGTACCGACGACGAGTCATATCCATTAAACCTAACTAGTCGCAAGATTTTACTGTTTTGAGCCTTCTATAGTTCTTGTCAGATGTGCAACTGATAAAATCCATCCTCTCTCTCTCCCTATACATATATATATATATATGTGTGTGTGTGTGTGTATATACACGTATATCTAAACAAACGGATGGATTGTATTAGTTGCACATCTGACAAGAACTATAGAAGGCTCAAAACAATAAAATCTTGCGATTAGTTAGGTTTAATGTATATGACTCGTCGTCGATACTAGTGTTTTAGCACTGAGTGATATTCAGCAAACTGGGTTTTAATTTTAAGTAAATATCTTGCGACTGTAAAAAAATATTGTCTATTTTCATTAAACCTAACTAGTCGCAATATTTTGCTGTTTTGAGCCTTCTATAGTTCTTGTCAGATGTGCAACTAATACAATCCATTCTCTCTCTCTCCCTATATATATATATATATATATATATATATATATATATATATATATATATATATATATATATATATATATATGTGTGTGTGTGTGTGTGTGTGTGTGTGTATACAGGTATATATAATTATATATATATATATATATATATATATATATATATATATATATATATATATATTATATATATATATATATTATATATATATAATATATATATATATAGATATATGTATATATATGTGTGTGTGTGTGTTTATCCATCATACACAGAATCTTCACAGTTTTCACATTTGAAAGCAGCGTATCCTGGCATCAAGATGCTCTGTTGCATTGAATGAGCATCTTTTAGCCAAGATAACAAATACTCTCTGTTAACGACGTTCAAGGGACAGCGAAAAATCATCCTTAAGTAGAGATCGCTCTTAAACAGAATTTGTGAAAAAAATAACATTTCCCTACACACTTTACAGGCTTTGGACGATCAATATATTTCTTAATATATTGGCGTGTTTAAAAATGTTATTTTTATTATCATTATTATTTTATTCACAAAAAGTTATTTTAAATTGAAAAAAGAGTACAAACAATACGATAAATTTGGTTTTAACAAAGTCAAAAAGTGTTGATTGCTTCATTTATCACCTTGTTTTTGTTATTCTCTTTTCCCGATTTTCTAAAATGTTAAATGTGTCATCTTCCATATTCGATGTAATATAGCGTATAGAGCAGAAGTTGCATGTGTGTAAGGTGGTGGCAGTGTCTCGTTTTCCGTGTCTTCAACTTCACCTTCTTCGTCTGACTCTGTGTTTTCGTTTACTATATCTTCATAAATTTGTTCTACATTTCTGTAATCTGTTGTCAAAACAGATTCATCACAATTGTAGAAATCTTGAATTGTAACATCCTCATCTTCAACAAGACTTCTCCATTCTTCAGGGGTATTGTCATCTTCGTTGATTTCTACATCCGTACTTTGCAGTCCCACTACAAGTTCTTTGTGAATTCCAGCAACGCGAAAGCAACTAATACAATCCATCTGTAAGTACTCTGAACTACCGATAATCCTTGAACGTATTATCCGTGAATCCCAAAAGGGTAAAATTAGAATTTAAATACAAATTGTTGGAAAGTGTTGACATGGCTCAAAAACAAAACAGAGAATAAGTTTCAAAGACTATAACACAGTATTTTCAAAAGCATAACAATATATCATAAAGACAGTTTTGAAAGAACAAAATAGCTATTATGAAATGCATGCAAAAATGAAAATTTTGTGTCTCGAATTTCGTTAAAACATTTTGTTTTACAGAAAACTCCTCAAACTACATACTCCGGACTTTTTAGACAAATCTCCAGGATTGAAGTTCTGCAGTTTCAGACCCACTATTGTATATTTAATAAAATGTACAGTAATCATAATGCATAACACAATTGAAGGGAACTCTAATAAATTATAGTGTCACCGAACGGTTTGTCTTTCAGAACAGTATAATGCGTAACGCCATCAGCGATAAATCCATCAGAAAGAAGTATTATGTGAGACTGGAATAACACGCTAGTGAGACTGGAATAGCCCACTTGCAAAAATATCCATGAGCAGAATAATCAGCAGTCCGGACGTTCGGAAATGCTTACTTTTGCGAACGCTTCAGCGGGCGCGCCCGTGTATAAAGTGCAACATTTTAATAATTTTGAATGGTTTGTTTTTACATGTAAGATTTGAAGATTCTAAGCATTTTCTATTTATAGCTACACCCTTTCTAATGCATGTCTGATTTTCTGACCCATGTATTCCTTTCCATTCACTGTTAGTCGGGATTTAACCGTGGTAAACCAGCGATTATACTGGATTACAATACGACAAAAGTAGGAGTTGATGCAGTCGATCCAATATGCAGCTATTACACGGTATCCCGCATATCACGAAGATGGAAAATCTCATTATTTTTTAGGTTTTTGGACATAATAGGAATCCATTCGGAAGTTGGCTTTAGATCCAACAAACCGGACAGTTTTGATATAAGGCGATTCTATCTGCATTTTTTGGCCTTTAATTATAAATATACCTCAATATTATCAACATTTTGTCATAAAACTCAGAATCATTATTTTCAATTTCAAAAGAAAAAGTTTATTACAAAAGGAATGATCAAGGTTGAAAGATAATGTTGCACTTTGTGTCACGCGCCTGCTGGTGTTCCTAAAATTGGCGCGCCCACTGAAGGGTTAAAGTGGATTGTGTTTCATACGGTTTTGCAATCATCTCTCATTAACCGATTACTATTAGAATTAAAAACTTCAGCAAGTATAGCAATGGTACGCTGTAGAGAAAGTTATCACAATATACCCTTAAGGCTGCTATGTACTAACTCCATTGGATTCGCTCACCTCAATGTTAACCTACGGAGAAAATTTGTCCACGGATTGCCGACTTGGATTCACAAATTTAAAAAAAAATTGTACTTCGTCATAGAGAAAGAAATTTTACATTGGTGTGCATTTTTCGTTTTTTTAAAATGCAATTAATATTTTAAAATTTAAATTATTCGGGGGAAAATCTGGTATAGTGTATTTTAAACGCTCATAAATTCCTTCGGTGGACGAAATTTATGAAATGAATCCTGTAGCGCTTTGCAGAAAAGTTCAGGTTATCTGAAAATACCAATTTTATTTGATTATCAGTATTGATGTACCTGTACATAGTTGACAAAAATATAATTTAAAGAAAAAATTTGGTAGCAACGCTTAACCCCCCTATAGAGAGAGAGCCATTACAATCCCTCAAAATGTCAATCCTAAGGGAGGTGGAATTCTCGAACTGTCGACTGGACTCCTCCCACCACAAGAGTCTGCAAGAAGAGGAAAAGGGAAATACGATTTTTTTCTTAGTTCATAGCAGCCTTAACACTTTCCCCTTCCATTTAATTCCCCAATCTGCTTACATTAAAAACGTGCGCTTGACTCTCTGTACACAAATCTAGCAGCAGTTTCATCTCTCCATGCTATAAAATAATAAACAAGCGCTATTCAGAAGGGAATATGTAATTTTTTGGATTACACTGACTAATTTCCGTTACCACTAACCTCCGAATGAAAAACTATGGTCTCAATGCCTACAGTAAGTTAAAAAACAAGATTTTTTAAACGTGTTTTGTAGAACCGGAAGACACGCGCTTGACATTTGGGTATTAAACAAGATTAAAATTCGCTCGTGAAATAAGGGATTAGACATTCAAATGAAAATAATTGGAACAAACTTTTAAGTAGCCAACTAATTTTAAGTAGGTAGAACCACGCACGCTTAATCCTAAAATCATCTTCTCTACAAACGAAATCAGAGTACATCGTAGTGCTGAATTAGAGCATCTTTCCTAATATGAAAGATATGAATGCAATTTAGATGATTTAAGTTTTAAAGAATTGAACTTACTTAGTTGGGATTGACTCACTTGTTTGTTGGGGGTAAACAATTAGAGTTTGTAGAAAGATTTTATGAATTACATATTTGAAGTTACATTTTAAAATCAATAGTCCTCAAATGGTTAGTTCTTTTATACATCTCATTTTACACCTCATAAAAAAAGAGACTCTTCTATACGCCAAAAATTGCCAGGTAAAGAAAAAATTCTCGCATATGTAACCTATACAGTACTAACTAGGGTTTTCGATTTTGAGCAACTTTTTTAAAACCCGGGTTTCGGGTTTGACGAGTTTTTTAAATTTAAAACCCGGGTTTTCCCGGGTTTAATTGGTTGGTTCCAGGGGGTCAATAGCAAAGAACTAAAATAATAAATAATTTATTAGAAGCATTTAATTTATTTCAGAATTTCAAGTATAAAAAATAACAGTAAATAAATTTAATGTTAATAAACATATGCATATATGTATAACATAAATAAAAGTGGTACAAATATCTCATTTTTTATAAAACTGCCTTACAATCATCATTGCACTCAACGTATCATCATTCAGTCGGCTTCTGAGTTTATTAGCAAAGAGACTCATTACAGAAAATGCTCGTTCTGCTTCCACCGAAGTTGATCCTTGGTTGTTGTTAAAGACCTGAAAAGTTTATCTAGTATTTCAGGTCGGCTTTTTGTTGCCCGAAACAACTCAATTTTTTCTTATGATATATGAACCAGATTTTGATTTTTTATGATTTTCCTTATTATCATTCTCCTGCAAAAACATACTACGCTCATAAGATAGGGACATTTGTTTAGTACAAGCACCAATACTCGTAGCATCATATACAATTCCATCTTTATCTCCCACCTCAAGTGCTACTTCTCGTTCAGACTCTGACCCATTATCATTTACGTTGAATAATCGTTTTATTGAGGTTGTTGCCAGATCAAATATTTTGTTTTTAAAAATTTTACTACCAAACTCATCATATGATTTTTCTTGGTTCCAAATTATGGAATATAATTGGTATTCTACTATATTAGATAAATAACTAATTTCCCGGATTCACATTAAAAATTCCCCGGGTTTCGGGTTCGTAAAATCTTTGAAAAACCCGGGTTTTCGGGTTCGGGAAAACCCGGTTCAAAAACCCTAGTACTAACACTCTAAGAATGTTTATTAGTAATTCAATACTGCAAAAGTGGTGTACAATATTCTCATATTAGTAATAAAATGATACGCTTGAAATCAATGGTCATACACATATGTAACCCATACAGTACTAAAACTCTAAGACTGTTTATTAGACTGTTTATTAGTAATTCAATACTGCAAAAGTGGTGTACTGTATTCTCATATTAGTATTAAAATGATACGCTTGAAATCAATGGATACACATGTATGACCTATACAGCACTAAAAC
The DNA here is from genome assembly GCA_907164885.2 of Dolomedes plantarius. Taxonomy (NCBI): domain Eukaryota; kingdom Metazoa; phylum Arthropoda; class Arachnida; order Araneae; family Dolomedidae; genus Dolomedes; species Dolomedes plantarius. The sequence continues at coordinate 97,018,178 of OU015496.1, forward strand.
TCTAAGACTGTTTAGTAGTAATTCAGTACTACAAAAACGGATCATTATTACTCTCATCTATATATATAAAACAGTTCCGGAACTGACTGACTGACATATAACACATAGACCAAACCGCTGGATCTAAAGGGCTGAAATTTTGCATGGCGATTCTTCTTACAGTGTATGGATGTACTAAAAGAGATTTTTGAAAAATTCTTATTAGATTTTTTTAAATTAAATTTTTAAGCTGTTTTTGAAGTATTCTTAAAAGTTTGCATTTAAAATAATAATCCGAGGGTTATAAAATTTACATAACCAGATAGGTCATAAAAATTCCTTTAAAGTGAAATCTTTTTCGAATCTTTACCTTCATTTTCTGATTTTTGGTGAATTTTTAAAGATTAATTTTTAGAATTTTATTTATTAAATGCTGATCACGTGGTTTCTTTTCTTTTTGTGATATTTTAAACTAATTTTGCGTTCCGGGCATAGAAACGAAATAGAGAAAAAAAAAATTTCTTGCTAATGCGGCAGACGATTGGACATTATCTAAAAAAAATATTAAAATACAGTAAAAGAAATGTGTCTCAAACTGTACTATATTAACTGTACTATATTAATCTTTTGTATGTTCTATTAGATTTAATTTGATTATTTTCTTCTACATTATTTTGTCTATAAAAATATCCATTACGATTTTTTTATAAATATATTTTTTCGGTTTTTTTGCATCAGTTGCATACATTAATCGTTGCATTTATTTTTTATATATATATATTGGCATTAATTGCATACATTGACCGTTGTATTTAATTTGAATGTACTCTAGCGAAGTACGGGTTTTCAGCTAGTTAGTAATAAAATGATACACGTAAAATTAGTGGAGAGAAAAAAATGTTTAATTGAAATAAAGCGATGGATTTTCAACTCAGAAATAGTTTCAATCTCATTATAAAGTGTGTTGTAATAATTAGGCAATCATGATGGATAATAGATATGCTTCAAATTTCGTTTCTTACATCATTTGGCTGAAAGAAATACCTTACTTGAAAAGCAAACGGGTTTCTATTTTAAGATCGATCGTTATTACTTGGCACTACTAGAATCTAAAGCTTGAAAGGAAAATTATGAATAACTGTGTTTTGAGAAAAAAGAATACACTAAATATAGCAACATTGAATTGATTATCTGTTATTTTTGGCATATTATTTTTCATTTCAAGCATATTATTTTTTCATTTCAAGTTATTTTTCTTGTGATTCTTGAAAATTTAGTACAGGTATTCCAAAATAGTATATTTTAATAACCTCCTTAAAATTCTTTGTTGTAAATGTAAAAATTGTACATTTTTATTTTTATGATTTTTATTAAAAGAAACTTATTAGAGGTAATTTTAACTGAAAACGTATTGATATCCTTGATTTTTTTATTACATGTAAATGTAAATTGAATTAAAAGAATTAATTTTATTGATAAACTATCAACAGAAAAGGACATAGTTCCATGTAGTTTTGTTATTTATAGAGCACAGAAACTGATTACCAGAACATGTTAGGATAAAATATAAATAAGCTATTACATAAAAACAAACTATTGAAAATTAATCCTTTAGATATCGAACAACATGGTTTTGAATATATCTACATCTTTTTTAATTACACATGTATATATATATATATATATATATATATATATATATATATATATATATATATATATGTGTGTGTGTGTGTGTGTGTGTGTTTGTGTATTAAAACACAAACTTATAAAGTGTTTTTAATTTATCCTTTAGGGCTCTCAATGACAATAATGCAAAAAAAAGGCGAAAAATTTCTCATATTTAAAAAAATTGTAGAGTGACAAATTTAAATGTGAAATAAAGTATGATTTATATCATCTTGCATATACTTTTTAAAAAGGTTTCTTTTTATTCGATAATGGAGATTTCACTGTGTTGAGGGAATAAACAATATCGAGGTAAGAGTTTTATATACAACTGCATTATTATAATAAGATACGATTGAAAATGTAATTGACATCTTTTTTATTACACACACACACACATATATATATAAGTGTGTGTATGTATGTATGTAGGTATGTATGTACGTGTGTATGTATGTATGTATGTATGTATGTACGTATGTATGTATGTATGTATATATGTGTGTGAGTGTGTGTATTAAAACACAAACTTGCAAGATTTTTTAAAGTTATCATTTAGGGCTCTCAATATGATAATAATGTAAAAAAGGGTAAAAAAAAATTTCATATTTCAGAAAATTGAAGAGGGACCAATTTAAATGTGAAATAAAGTATGCTTTATAGAATCATTCATATACTTTTCAAAAAGGTATCTTTTTATACGATAATGGAGATTTCACTGTGTTGAAGGAATAAATAATATCAAGGTAAGTGCTTCATATGCAACTGCATTATTTCAATAAGATACGATTGAAAATATAATTGATAGAGCGATGCAATTTATAAATTTATTTTCTTTCCCTTTTCAGCCCCTTTGAACACTGGTCGCATTTTCCTTTGTGTAGAAAAATCCCTCTCCGTAAGTGATATTTTCTTGCACAATAAAAAGGAATCGCTATTATGTTATCTCATAGGGACTATTTTAAGCTATTGTTAGATTTTTATTTTATTTTTAAGGGCACCAGTTTTTAGAAGTTATTGAATTATAATTCGAGTTAAATGTTAAAAAAGTCCATTCTTTTTATCTCGGTGACTTAAAAGTACCTTTTTAGCATCACACTGTTTCTTGTGATATACTCTCGTCTCTGTCCCTCTCTATCGCTGCTTCTTATGCTTAAATTTGATTATAATACGTAGCGAATGGTACTATTTATTGTTCTCTTGAGACTCCTCTTCTATCTCGTATCTGATTTTCCCCCTTTATGTTTGCATTAGTCGATCATCAGTAAAACAATTGAAATAAAAACAACTGTATATAGTTGATGACTATTTGCTACGTTCTTCACTATTTGCTACGTTTCTGATGTCTTTTTAATTTTTTTTTATCATTAAGTCAGTCGTATATTTTGATATATACTAGACATCAAATCAGGAAACATTGCATTAAAAGAATTTTTTTTAACAGAAAGACCTAAAACTGATGATCGCCTTGAAAATATGATGTAGGAATTTTCCACCGATATTCTTTTTTCTGGTAAAGTTTAACACCTTACTCGCAGTTTAATTTGCCTATACATATAGCTTTGACCAGTTTATTCTCTACTCAGGCATGTCAAAGGATTCTATATATAGTCAAAGGATAATATTATAACACTTATTCTATGGTAGTATTCAAAGGGATTAAAGAAGAGGATGCATTGCTAGAGTATACAATGTCGGGGCTTCAAAATGTAAGAGAAACATGATTTGTACAACTTCAAATGTTTCAGTTTATATGATTTGATAAAGTGTGGCATAATGCTAAACTACGACACACTTAATTAGTTTTTAAGATTAAATTTTTCACTTATTTTATGAACTAATGTATATTTAACTTAGTCACTCATGACATCAATACTTCTTTGCCAGTTGGTTGTCATTTTACAAAGAAACTTGTGTGCGTTTGAGTCTTTACCTGTTATGAGGAGGAGAAGTAGCATGGATTAAAAAAACATGTTTTAGTCCCTACTTTAATGTAGATGGAATTAACTGAGATAAGCAGAAGGACAGCTTTCAAATCAAGATATCAGGGTACATTGAAAGACTGACAAATGACCATTGAAAGACATAATTAGAAATACTGATCTCCTTTTACTGCTATTAAGACTTCAGAAAATCTTTCCACCTAATTTTGGTATCGCAATTGAGGGAACTTCCTTCATTCTTCCAAAATCCCTATATGTATTTTTTCTTCGATATTGGATGACGAGAACTAACTCAAGGTCACCGTTTTAGTTCGTCCAGTAAAAGTATCTATTCAGCTCGGTGTAGGCGAAGGCCAAATCCAGTTCCCGGAAATTTATGTCCTGAAATTAGTGATACACGTACGAGTCCCCCAGATGTCACCCCAAGGGATTCTCAGTCTAAATTATGATCATAACAAGGAGTGATGTTGGTTCACCTGAACGGTGCTCCCATTACAAGAAACCTGCAGCTTCGTTCTGTAGAATTGGTGAATGTCGACAGATCACAAATGTATCTGCCACCTCGGAAAAAGAAATCTCACAAATATTTCGTTCTTAAAATCATTTCATAATAGTTCCTCTGAGATTATTTTTCATAGCATCAGATTTTTAGGATAGTGAAGCAAAAGTCATTAAGGGATTTAGGGTTTGGAACCTTTTTATCTCATTATTATTGATTTATGATGTTAAAATTTAATATTTTCTTGCTGTGATCCCGTAATGAAGGCTGATTTTTCCCTAGAATCTCAGAACACATAAAAGTATCCAATAGAAAAAACCTTACTCTAGATCTAAATCCAACTGTCGGACTTCCCAAGGGTTCAGCAAGATTCGTCGCTCTACAAAACTCTTCGTCAAATCTTAGGGTTTTATCAGTGACAGTCATTAAAACCTCACTAACAGACGCTTGGAGATCACTAAGACCATGAAAGTCTCCAACCTTGAATTCTCGATGAACTGTCACTGAACTACTCAAGTTGCCCTCAGGTATGATCACTGGCAGTCATCAGGAGTAATCTCCAGGATGAATGGATCCTGGGGTATTTTGAAAATTCATTATGATTGTATTCGGGGAGTACATACCATTTTCTTGTAGCAGTCTTTAGAACTCAGACACTCTCTTTGTCAGGAAATGTTGTCTACCTGTATTTGTAGCCCATACCCGTTTCCACTTGATTTTAATGACACGAACAGTGCAGCGAGCTAAATTATGCAATAGTTTGAGGTCTCACGAACAGTTATGTAGCGAGGTAACACCTAATCACAAGTACATTATCAAAGTCAACGAAAGTCTGATTTATATTCCATTCATCTAATACTGCTTTGGTAAGAAGTTTCCATCCTAACTTATTCCTTATGGGCTGGTCTGGGTATGTATTATGGTATCATGAATTGAACTCATGAATTCCTTAATATGCATTGGTGTTTCAAAAATTTTGATCATATAGTTCTTCCCGATTAAAATTATCTCTTTACCAGTACAGAAATATAAATGGTGACAAAAAATGCAAATTTTTAAGAAAGGTATACTTAGGGTAATGAGAAGAAAATAGAAATTCTGCATTTAAGTGTCTGTTTTTAATAGTTTTCTTTCAGTTTAGAACCCATTTGCTCCAAGTGGTTTTTTTACACCTTTTTCCGAAACCTTAGTATCCTGATCATGGTAAAGGCTATGGGATTTATTCAACTTGGTTACTCTAGATTACAACTCCTAAAATCTACGTAAAGGAAAGTAGAAAAATGCGCCACGGGCAGATTAATTATTTATACTCTAAGCTTGGGCTCTAAGCTCTTGAACTTTAAATCCATGAGCAGCAGTGGGTAGTAGTTTTTCTAAAAAGAAATATTTCTTTGTACAGAGAAGTATAAAGAAGAATTTTAACAATTCTTTGCAATGTGAATATCTTCTAAAATGGATTTACTGAATAACCAGTAATTTTTAATCAGATTAACTAGTAATAAAAAAACTTTTTAAAATTTATTTCTATGTGAAAATTCCACTGAATAAAATAAATATCCAGTTTCAAGAAATGGTATTTGCTTTTTTTTCAAAATTTTCCGTCCTTTAATTTTTTCGGTTACAAAAACACTTCGCGTGCTAATAAAAGGCAAGAAATATTCATCCCAAAAGTAGTTTTCAAAATATCCATTTACATTATAAGTTATATTTGGTAAAATAGGAAAAGAAAAAAATCTAGAAGCAAGAATAAAGGTTTCAATTTTTTAGCGCAATATCAGTGATATTTTGTTAAATATAAAAAGGTTTTCTTCTGTAGTCAAAAGCTTCTAGTGCTGGCCTCCCTCTTCTTTTCTCGGTACAATTTTAATTAAAATCCGCATATGCTCTATTTTCTTTCCTGTATGCTCTATTTGCTATGATTAATAACCAGCAAAAATCTTAATCTTCATATATAGAAATAAAACATTACTAGAGTTCACAATTTAAAGAAAATAGAACGGAGTTGCTCAAAATCAATAAAAAGGGTTATTGAAAATTTTCCTTCTTACCCATACTCCCGTGTTCTGAGCTGAAGAATATCTTAACTCCCATGATCTTATACTATTTCATTACTTTCTTTTTGTAACGTTTATAATATCAATGATTATGAAGTATTAATTTATCGAATTTTTCTTAACTTAAATGTGATCTGACGAACCCGAGAAGGAATTCTGGGATCTTCTGCTTTACGTACAGACGTTTTCGCTATTTCACCACTAACTTAAAAACGTCCTTATATAATCGCCCTTACCAAAGCGCCCTATATTAATTCGAGCCCCCCCCCCTCACAACCTCCCCATCGCTGCCCACAAGACAGTAGCAAAACCTAAAATACTCTGTTTGAATCCTTAAATTTGATCAGGAGACACTATAAGAACCTCTACTTCCCTCTTATTCTCCTTAATATGGTTTCTTCTATCTTAAAAGAACTAGGCTGACCTTTTCAGTTCTCATGTCAGCCTAGCTCTTTTGGGATTCATCCTTTCTGGACAGATGCTTTAACCACATCATGAATAATTCAACTTTCTGATGTCCCTTGAGGAGTTTTACAAACAATATTGTTTTAACATTACATAGGGTGAGTCACTCTAAAGGGGCGCCGAATATTCTGTAATAATTCTCGTTACGGCGAAGAAGTCTGAACAAAACAACCCACAATGTGATCCTCAGCAGACGGCACATCACATCACATAGTTATCAGATGGGACGGGACTCGATTCGTCGGATTATATCAACTCGCAAAACACCCGTATATGGGCTGATGAAAATCCCTTTGCCACTCACCAAACATCGCTCGATGATAAAAAAAAAATGGGGTGTGGTGTGCGATGTGTCCGTTGCGCATTATAGGCTGCATTTTCTTTGACACCGATGTGTGCCTGGACATTTTTAAACAGTTTCTGAATCAAGGGGGTAATTGTGAGTTAACGGAAGATTACTTAAGTAAGGAAATTGACTCCTTCCTCTACAACAAGGAAATTTCAAAGGGGCTTTGGTCACAATGGTCGCCAGATCTGACACCACCTGACTTCTTCCTTTGAGAAAAGTCTGTTTGAATTTGTCTTGCAGTGTGGAAGTTTTGGAGGAAAAATCCAAAGAAAATTGCTGCTATCCCCCCCCCCCCCCGATATTCTTGCCAATATATTCAGGAACGTGGAGCGCGACGTCGAAATGTCTCTGGCAGAAAACGGAGATCAATTCCAACATCGCATGTAATGCAATCGATTACGTCAAGGTATATGGCGCATTTTTGGGGTTCAGATTCCTTCATCCTAGGGAAAGTAATTACAGAATATTTGGGGCCTCTTTCGAGTGAATCGCCCTATAAAAATGAAAAATTAGGGTTATATTATTTAAGAAGTGCAATATTTAACAATGCATGCTAAACGCAAATACCATGGTACCCCCATTTTTTTACAGCAGGATGCGATTAGGAATAAATCTGTGAAAATGAAATTTAAATGTGAGGAAGTATATAACTTTCCTTTAAGCAATTAATAGGCCAAAATTCTGAGTTATGATACAGGGGTCATGGTGTAGATACGAAGAGAACAACTGAATGAATACCACTTGGCTTCCAAAACCTTTTTTTACAATCATGCATATCTTTCTTTCTGTGCTCGGACAATATGCCAAAAAATTGTGGCAAGCAAGAAATATAGCCGAATTGCTAACTGCGGACTGTTATGTACTTTGACGCTGAGATTTTCTTAATAACTTACTTCGGTTGATGTCAAACTCAAAAGGATGTGTTGGGGTGGCAACTGATTGAATTAGCAATATCACAAGGAGATGCTACTATTGCAAGTGAAAAAGTTCTTGGTTTTGTCGAACATTATGTGAGTACAACATGGTGAATAAAACGAAAGCCGTTTCAATGCACCAAATATCTCACAGATCAACATAAGGCTAAAAAACTGCTTTAGTAGAAGTAGGAAATTACCCGCTTTAGACTGAAATCAATATTTTAATTAATAGTGTGAAATCAGTGTGATGACATTTATCTTAGAATTAGGCATGATCAACGACCTAACTTATAACCGCAAATATCTAAACTCTTTTCTTATCAATTTAATTATTTAAAGCCACTTTTTTCCATTACCTAACTATTAATTTTTAATTAATATTAAAGTGTGTTTACAATTGATTCATGATATGGATATTATACGTTGAAGAGTCATTTATCATCAACTGAAATTTCATTAAATATATTTTGAGAAACTGTGATTTTGGAAATCGTATCGTTAGTTTTTGTCAATAGTATGAATGTAAATGCCTATGACTCGGTAACTCGTCCTGTTTTAATGAAACTTGTACCCTTCTCTCATTTGAAGAGCACATATCCTGTCAAAAATTGGTACTATTGAACTTCAGTTTTGCTGTAATTAATTAAAGAAAAAAAAATTAAAGTTTTAGTAATGTTTGACATTCAAAAATCCGACAACAGCCAAACCTGAGTAGTGCCGGATTTTGTATGGTTATATATGCTGTATATATTTAACAGAAAATGACTATGCGCACAGTCCTTTAAAACGAAAATTAAACACTAAATGAAAATAAAATTAAATTTTAATGCTCAACAACTAAATAGAACAGTTCTACAGAATTTTAGTTCAAAAAATAAAATATTTCTCCAAAATAGCGCTCTATAATCCATGCCGGAAAACTGAAGTAACCGGATTTTCGATGGCCAGATTTTTGACTATCAACCTATATTATACAGATGAAACTTGCCCAGTTAAAACGAAGGTAAAGAACAGAAATGAAGAAATATCGACTTGAACGGAAATATCATATATTACCTACCGACCTGGAGAAAAAACAGAATTACCGTATTTTCGGACCATCAGACGTGCCTTTTTACATAAAAAAAATCCGCTTGAAATTGAGGTACGTCTTATGGTCCGAAGATAACATTAAAATAAAATGAATATTTTATTGCATATATTATATATATATATTATATACAGTATATATATTATGTATATTATATATATTTATTAAATATATTATTTATTATATTTATTATATATTTTTTTTATCTTTATTAAGTAAGAAATTGAAAATATCTTTATATACCTAACAAAACACAAAATATTCTTTTCTAAAATTCCTCCCATAAATTTGAGGTTCGTCTTATGGTATGAAAAATGCATTGATTTCAACTACAATAATCAATCCAATTCAGAGATAACTAAAAAAAATTCAATCACCCTCAGTTACGGTTAATTATAGCACAATCTGTTCCACTTTTTAGACAGGTAAATGTAAAATTAATATTAAGTTTCTCAATACTCCGTTCTTGAGAGGTATAAATGAGAACACAGAAAAGTGATAGCCCTTTAAATTATTTTTGTTAAATTTTTAAACTAGTTCAATTGCTTACCATTTGACAAAAGTTGTAGTGACCAATTAATGAACTCCCTTTCGAATTCAAATGAGCGTTTTACATTCCTAACACTTAGAACCTTCCCCTGAATAGTGTCTAGATAAACATTTGAAAGCAATGTTAATAAGATTTTTTTTCTCTTTTCACGGATTTCCCTTTCTCGTTAAAGTATGTTTGCAAGCTTAAGAACTTAAATTCAAATACCTGTTTACATTAGATATCTCGCAATGTTTAAGTTGTTTTATTCCTTGAAATGCACTTTATGTCTCATTTCACATATAATTATAATTCTTTATGAAATCTTATTTGCTCCGTTCAAACCAGCGCAATGTTGGGTATATTTGCACACAAAACACTCTTTGTTAATTTAAGGGAGGCAAATGTTCTTCACTCAAGTACAAAGTGCAGAAATTTGTGTAGTTATGTATACTTTTACTTTTAATACTTTAATCCGATTAGGTAGTCAACAGCTTTATTTACGACTCTCATGATTTCAATTTCCTGTGCATGATTTCATTTTCCACAGCCTCTGAGGAAGTCGATTCCCGATTAAAATCACTCCTTATGCCCATAAATATTTGAATTTGATCACATAATCAGTCAGGACAACCACTAGTTTCGAAGAAAGCTTAATTAGTTCATTACCTAATGTTCTCCGCCCTAAATCCATGTGAGAAATGTTTTAACGTAGGATTACGTCCCTCCATAACGGTGCTCCGGAAAGCAAAATTTCAGATGTCCTGCGTCGCGAGTTATAATTTTGGCAGCGCGCCAAACCCAGTTTGTATCGCTTGAGCAAGCGGTGAACAGTTAAACAGAAAAGTACCAAAATGCGTCGAAATTTTAAGATACATATAAATATTTATAATATATATATATATATATATATATATATATATATATAATATATATATATATATGTATATATACATACATACATATATACATACAAAAGAGCTAAGTAACGATAAGTAATCCTAGCTAAATATCCCGCGGTAGTTTCGTTATAAGAGACTACCTGAAAAAATTTTTGTTTTGTTTTGTAGTTGTTGTAGATCTACAAATGGCATAAATTATAATCATCGATATCTCTGCGTGACAAAAAGGTTTTCCCGTGATTTACTTTAAAAGGAGGGATCGAGATATCCTAGTGGTAGCGCATCGTCTTTCGGAGCTGAGAGTGCTCTGATTGAATCCTGACAAGCGTCATTTAATACTTCCATGTCTAGTCCGGATATGATCACGTTAAATCCGTAGATCGGAAAGTTCCTCTATGGGGTCAGAGAGAGTGGAAGAGGGTTCGATCCCCCAGATGTCGTCCCTGGGTTTGCTCAGTCAAAATTGAGGTGCCAACTAGCTAAGACGAACTCTGACCCTTGTAGTGCTATATATAAACCGGAGCCGCATATTTCAGTCCGAAGCCTTTATGGATCTGGCCTGGAACTTGCAGCCAGGTGGTATTAGAAACAACAACAACAACAACAGTGGCTCCCGTGCTCCGGGAGCCGCTTTCCTCAGCCTGCTAGCCTATATGGATTTGGTCTGGAATAACATCCTGCCTGGGGCATTAGAAACAACAACAACTTTAAAAGCACACATCTATCTGAAAGATAAATAATCTTGGGTATTTCGGTTGACTTAATACTCGAGAATATTTTATTTTATTTTGTAACTCAGTTATTGTAAATTGCAGAATTGCAAGATTGCTTTCCAAACGGATGTATTGTGAATAAAAGATTTTCATAGAAATAGAACAAAATCATGATCCTTTTTTTGAAATGAAATGTTTGACGACATAAAAATATTTTGCTGATTCAAATATTTTCCCTCAATTTGCAGCGTGCAAATGCTAATATCTAAATACTTCTTTTACAAGTGATATAAAAATACAAATGCACATAGATAAAACATGTGGCCTTTCGGAGGTAATAACGCAAAAATTACACAAATTTAAGCTTTTCATAAATGTATAAAATCTTTGTTATGCTTACTTATGGTTTCCCCAAAAATTTTAATTTTTTAAGGAATTTAAGAATCCTTAGGAATATTATGGTTTTTTCTAAAGGATCGTTTTTACCCTTCTTCTGAAAGGAACGACAAAATCTATTAATGTATTTATAAATTGGACATATGTTTACCACTTCTCTATAGTTTGATTTATCTCATAAAAATACGTGTAATACATAACTCATGTATAGGACACTTTGAGGACGCAAAAATTGGAGCATTTAATATTTGGGTAAGGAATTCAGGATTTTTAGACATTACGTTATTATCCTCTTCGTGAAAACCAGTTTTTAGTGGAGTTCACTTTACTACGATTTTCCTTCTGTATAACCTCCCGTGAACCATTCACTATATTCATTGTAATACTGAGAAGGTAAAGCATACCCTATTTGTATTAGAAAGGGTGTCGTAAGCACCGAGCAAGTTATTTATAAATGAATGCTCTTAAAATTCTAGCAGATGCCTGATGGTTCAGCTAGAATTTTAGGATTGGATTTAGGATTCGGCTAGAAATTGTGTGGTTCATTTTGTAGTGAATGCTACATTTTGGCGTATAGTTGATTAAGTATTTTAAAATAGGAATAAATGGTTAAATGTTGAGCAGTAAATAGTTCTAGTGATTCAAAGAATGACTTTTAGATGTTCATATTTTCATGCAATGAAGACGACAAAGGAAACGGTACATTAAATGCGAAACATTTATTATCTTTACCTAAGAAGTTACCTAAGAAGTACCAAATGACGCCAATGTTTTGATCTCGTTTGCGATCTGTAAATACTGACACCTAACTTTTAAAATACATTACATACAGATTTCTTTATGTTCATATAGAATTTTTATGTATATATATATTTCTTTAACCATGTATTGTATCCAAGTAAATGATAACTCTATTACTATCGCCCTATCAATGCCACAACATTTTGCTGAAATGCCCTGTAAGATAATATCCACTGTAATAATATCCCGTTTAGTTATCTGTAATAAGCATATTTTCATTTCGTAAGAACCAACAAAACTACGTTTTTAAATTATTCATCTATGACGGGTGGGAGAAGATACGACCCTCCCAGATGTCGCCCTTAAGGGGGGGGGGGGGGCTTAGTGAAAATGAGATGTCCCCAGGGGGTGGTGTAGGTTCATCTATGCCACTATTGAAAGCAACCAACGATTCTCACGGGTTAAATGCGAATGTATCAATGGACAAGTGCCCCTTCTTGACAAATAACAACATGTTTTTCATTATATATATATATATATATATATATATATATATAATCACCTTTCAAACCGGCATATCGCCGGTTCCAACAGGACCAACAGGTATTTCTAGGGTAACTGTGCTACCTGGGCCAAGTTATCTAACACTGGTTTTTCGAATTGAACTCGTAGGAAGAGTTGATATAACGAACTAAAAGGGAATAATATCATTCGAATGGATCTTCGAATAATATCAAGACTACGAGAATTTAACAATGCTAAAATTTTTTAAATAAATTCTTTGTGTATTAAGTTTAAGAAATTTTACAAGTTCCCTTCTATTAAATAATACTTCTGACTAAGAAATTAATAATCTAGACTTTTTAATTAATGTAATGTTTGAATTTATTTAATAAATTCTCTGTGTATTCAGTTTAAGAAATTTTACAAATTTCCTTCTACTGAATAATACTTCTGACTAAGAAATTAATAATCTAGACATTTTAATTAAAGTAATGTTCCTTCCTGCTCTTTAAAATTGGTAATTATATTCAACAAAAGAATCTAATCAATACACTCTACAGTTATTAGAATAAACAATAAAAATGATTAAGTTACATTGGGTGAAAAAAATCTTATGCCTTTAATCCCATTCTTTTAAAAAGGTGTTTACATCCTATTTTCGCACCTTTGAAATTGCCCTTAACAACGTTCAGAATTTTTTTTCTAGCTAACTAAAACAAACAGCGAGAGAAGATTAGTCGTAAAAATCCAAATAAAGACTGATCTTGAAATAAATTAATTCTTTTAAAATTCTCTTCCGGATAATCCACCCTCCGGTGAAAGGCTTCAAAAATGAGGTCAAGGTATACGAATTTGTTTTCCATTGCAATAAACCTTGCAGAATTTAAAGTTTGAATTTTTTTTTCTAAAAGGAAAAAAATAAGAACGCCACAACAGCGTTAGGTAAATGTAAGTTTAAGTTTACTGGACGTAAAATTAGTTTGTTTTTAATTTTTAAATTAGTTGGTTACTGTCTTTCACTTCATACTGGGGATTTAACATGAGATAATATGAGTAATGTAGAATCAAAACTAGTAATCTCCCTTTTTCTAAAGGTATTTTAAAATTTTCATCTACAAAAATTTATAAGGTAAAGTTATAGAGAATTAGCACTTCTACCCTAACTTGGGAGTATATAATTTGAAGTGACACTCTAATGAATCAGATTCAAACACAGTTCTAAATTAATAAAAATGTTTATTTAAACTTGACACATAAACTTGCTTTTCAACATAAATGCTGCGTACTACTAGTACGAGCTATATAAAAATTCATGCAAGGCATATTATTTCAGTATAGACAGTGTCTATTAGACACGTTGCAAAGAAATACAGTTTGAAATACTCACAATACTTGAAAGTCAACCAGCAATGCTGCTAAGTAAACTTTAGGCCCCAGAACGCTACATAACTTTCGTCTAACACGAACTCGCGTAGGTTAGCATCAACCTAGCTAAAACACCACTAGCGGTTGCTCGCAAAACTCCTTTCACTTCCTTTCACCTCCTCTCACTTCGTTTCTTTAATCTAGCTGCTTGGTATTTATACCAACCACGTATGCCACAATTAGAATATCTTAAGCGGCTTCTTTAGATTTATTCACCTAAAAGTTCGATTATTGTGAATCAAATCCTATGTAAACCTTACAAAGTTCTTTGTCCTTTACCCTTAAAAAGGAAGTTCCTGCTGAAGATTGTTAGTTTTGATCCTACACCACTCATATAATGTTGGAAGAAACTCTAAAAAACTTTTTTTTCTGTATTTTACATATATATATATATATATATATATATATATATATATATATATATATATATATATATATATATATATATATATATATATATATATATATATATATATTTATAGTCGCATTTCGACACGAAAAATTTGCTTCGGTACTCAACGTTTGTTAGGTATTCGTCTCACATGCTGAAACATGTATTAGTCCGGTCGCTTAATGAAATTACCGTGACCTGGCGGATAAAAGCACCAAATTTGGTATGAAGGTACCTTAGGGTATACAAATAAATATTAGCCTAGGAGCCCTCTGGAATTTCTAAAAATTTTCATGTATGGCACTAAAATCCAAAATGGCCGACAAATACGACAAAATATCACTTTTGATACAATCTATTTTACTTTTAATTTTCAATTACAGCTTTAAGCGAACTGAGTACACTACAAACCAAACTTAGGGTAGTCTATATATTAAATAAAATACAATAAAATATATCCATATAATTTATTACAGTAATTTATAAGTACAAATATAACGCTAACAAGTGTTCCCAAAACAAAACAAAATATTTATATCTATTCATTCAATAGAATTCAGTATGAAACACTCATAATAAATTACACTTGTAAATTACACTTGCACTTGCAAATTGGTGAGCAGTCCAGATTGTCTTTCCCACATTTGCAGCTGTTGCAGTCTCCTTTGCAGGAACGTTTAATCAATTCCCTGCATGATCGGGAAACCTCTAGAATTGTCTTCCAAACTGGTACCCATGACTCTGAAACCTTATTCCAAGCAAAATCCTGGCGCAGCTTGTCCTCTCTGGACTTTGCGCAATTAAACCCCAACCAACCAACCAACCAACCAAACAAAATCCTACGGAGAAAGAATCACTTGCTGTGTTTGTGTGCTGGTCGTCCAAATACTTGCTTGATAAACTGCCCTTCGGATATGTTGTAGAAGAGCATCCTCAGTCGGTGGAAATTTGTCCATTGCTTGATTCTTCTGACAGAAAAGCTCCTTTCTTATCTGGTTAATACTGATGAGAGGAGTGGTTTTATCATATGAACAACAATCAGTCGTTCCAGCTTCTTGAAGTGTGAGTCGGCTTGCAGTAGTTGGAATGGATGAGAAATACACTAATACATTTGTGTATTTGGCCATACACAAATGTATTAGTGATGTCTTGAAATGCTTGCCATGCTTCCTAAATGGACTTATTACTCTTACCTTTGAAGGCGAAGGTTGTGTCGCAACCAGAGTATGAGTGAAACACAGGTAGTGCTCGTGATTTTGGCTCCCCAAAGCTTGTACAGATGGAGTTGATGTGGTAAAACCTGTAATGCTTATCCATGCCAAAGACCACCCCGATATCGGCCAATGGTTGAGTCACTATTTGTTCATAGATTGCGCCAGCAATGATGACAATCACATCTGTGTCTACAGCACGCGCAAGGATACTCTTTGCCCCTTGCTGTAGCGTATGGAGTACATGAACAGGAAGCCTCTTGTCTGCCTCTTCATGACTGCAGTTTTTCATGGTTGTGTTCTAACCGATTTGTGCAAATGCATTCCCTCTTGTGACATATACATCTTTGCCTGGTGGCCAGTTGAACTCTACAACTTTGGAAGTCAAAAGATTGAACAGTTCCTTCTTGTTCATTGAGTCATGGAGAAAGTCCATCCAATTTCGTAGCAGTTTGGTGTTGCCAGATACTTTCCTTCGAATCCCTTCACCTCTTTTTCCCGGGTATACTCTTTAAACTGTCTAGAATGTAGGTGTCTCAAACAACATCTAGCCTTTGGGCATGCTCCAGATGCTTATGAGAAGGTAGGGTAGAAATACCTTATCGGCATACTGATTAAAGGTATCTACACTAGTAGTGGGCAGGCAGTGAACGATGACAACACCGTCCAGAAATTTGGAGTCATAGGTTGAAGGAGGCTCCGATTGACCTGGATGCTCAAGACACTGCAGTATCCCAGCCTTGTTGGTTGGCAAATGAAGCTTACCAAAGTCTTAAATGGAAGGAGGGAATGAATGTATTTCATGCGCAAAAAATCATCCAAATCAGATTCCCGGTTCTTTATATATATATATATATATATATATATATATATATATATATATATATATATATATATATATATATATATATATATATATATATATATATATATATATATATATATTTGGTTAAATGGTTCCACATTGTTTTGAAGCACTTTCAGCCTCTTCCCTTGATGAGATGTTATTTTATGCTTTGTTCTCTTCAAGAGTGCAAGAGAATTCTTCTTTATTGGGTCATGTATAGAGAGAATGCGCTCATCAAGCACGTTCTTGACGTCCTGATACTGCCGTTTGCCTATGTCCGCCAAGGTGCGTAAGGTTACAACCATCGACTCACTTGCGCAGTTGCGACTGTGAAGACTTACTAGATTAGGGAAATCATATAAGAAGGGATTGCCCATTTCATTGATGGTTTTACATAGACTAACAACCTGTTGCTGAAAGTTCTTCTGTGATGAAAGTTCCTGCTCATGATGTTGGAAATTCTGGTTATTATCTATGTCATCATTATCCAAAATGCATTCTTCTTCAAACTGTTTGATCATTCTGGCAATCTTAGGCCCTGAAAGCATCCATCGTCGGAAATCAACAGGGTTTACTGTGATCCCAACAACACCACCCGAACCTTTCTCAATCTTGTTCTCTTGTTCGTGAGCCTGATCGGATGGTATTGTAGAAAATGTGTTGAATGTTTTTGAAATGTCTCAGTTAGAACAGCGCTCAAACTGATTCTTGATAGCATCAGGCAATGACCTCATATCCCTGATGTGGACATGCATCCATCTTGAGTAGTTTACATGATCCAATGCAAAGAATAGTGGTGTAAGTTCCTCTAAGACAACAACATAAAGACTAAAGTTCTTTTCCCTGTCAGCTCTAATGAAAATTAGTGTAAGGGTTTCATACTCCGTGATCAAGTTTCAATACATGAAAGTTGGACTCATTTTCTGCATGCCGTTTCTCCAGTCTATTTCAGACACTTCATCTTTGGGGCACTCAGAGAGTAGGAAAGCTTCATACTGGAGATTGTGCAGGGCCATTAGAGTGATTTGATGAGCATGCCTAGTTCGAGTTAAGTGTACTGCCTTTAAGTAACATTCAGCCTTGCCAAAGGATGCCACTTCTGCATCTGCAAAGGCAGTGGTCCAGCCAGATCCTTCCAAGACATCTCCCAATGTATTCCAGAGGGCCATTTCAATGTGCAGTCCATCTAGAATAACCACTTGAAGTCGCTCACCATGAGTGTTCGGCCATTTCTACTGTACAAATTCAGGGCAAACAGAGGTTGATTAAATTAATGACTGGTACTGGTCCTGGATTAAGGAATTGAATAGTTTGTCTAATGACATCCATGCCTTGTTTAATCAATGTGTTGCGATGGTCAAGTTCTGCAACACAACATCACAAATCTCATTTTTTATGGTTTTTGCAGTAGTGGTGTCTCGAAAAGAAAGATTCACATGTGATATTTGGTCGTAGTCGGCCATTTTGGATTTTAGTGCTCTACATGAAAATTTTTATAAATTCCAGAGGGCTCCTAGGCCAACTTTTATTAGTATATTCTAAGGTAC
Source organism: Dolomedes plantarius (assembly GCA_907164885.2). Taxonomy (NCBI): domain Eukaryota; kingdom Metazoa; phylum Arthropoda; class Arachnida; order Araneae; family Dolomedidae; genus Dolomedes; species Dolomedes plantarius. The sequence goes on from OU015496.1 coordinate 97,036,348, forward strand.
CTTAATACCAAATTTGGTGCTTTTATCCGCCAGGTAACGGTAATCTTAAAATACAGCTCTAAGCTACCCGACTATATGAAACCATACGGTGCCCGAGCACCTGTCTCTCCGTAAGACCGTCTTTTGCGATCTGTGCGGAAAAATGCATATTTCCCTGTGTGCCTCCTTTTTTGTGCTTTTTTCATTTTATTTTTTTCTCCTTACAATCCATCATGAGTTCGAAGAAGTTTAAGGATACTGTATATGTGTGGTCGTGCAAACTAGTATTAAACTGTCTATGAGAAACTTTCTATAATCGATGTGGAAGCGGACTGTATCTTCGGAATGAACATAGTTGAATGTAACAATATCAATAAGGGTTTATTAAAAAACCTATTAAAACATAGCAGAAAATTTAGAATATGGGAGCAACCGAGTCTAGCAAGATCTCAGGTCCCGACCAACTATTTAACTCGGCAGACAGACGCCGACTACCAAAAACAGCGCCTACACGGCGAGCGCCAAGCCTATGCTGGACAACCCTAGTGCGGTTCAACGACCTTGCGGTTTAACAGATACTTTTCAGAGTAAAGGAAAAATAGTGAGAATCCCGATAGAACAGAAAAAAAGAGATTATAGCTAAGTATGAGCGTGATAACTGCTCATCTGACTGAGATCTGTAATTTTGCAATGGCTTTCTCCCGGAGAATTCACCTCGGGAATATTAAAATAGATAAATAACCCTAACAAGAGGTCATTATCTGGAGTTCTAAAAATTTCAACTGTGGAAATGACTTCGAAAACAGTTTTGTCACGATGTTGAGATTTATACCTGAATTCAGAACACGATATACTTAACTTACTTATAAAAGGAATTCCAATTTTCACAAGACCAAAATAGTTCACTGTCCCTTTACTGCCACTGTAAGAATACAAACAACTTCTCATTAGAGCGATTCTCGGAACAAGAGACTAATCTATGGAAATTGGTTGAAAGGAAACCTACACTTCTTTACACACGCTCGCTGTTTTTATGTCATTTACTGCATATGGCATCATATGGCAGAAATTACGACCAATAGAAATTAGGGAAAGGACTGAGATAAAAATTGACAGCTAGAGTATAAAACAAAAAGGAAATAAACCATTAGGTTCGCCTAATGCCGTCTCATAATAGATTTTTATCTGCTTTGTGGATCGTTCAGTAGGAATAATATTCAGGCTCGAGTTGTTGGAGGAAAGTATTTTACATAATTGTTACATAGTAAAACATTCTTATTTTAAAAAGTGTAGATATAATTTCGTATTTTCTTGTGTGTGTGTATGTATATATATATATATATATATATATATATATATATATATATATATATATTGTCTAATGTCCCTGGGGGATGACGACGTTACACCCCAGTCCGGTGTACATATGAATACAAGACATAGAAACAGACAAATGACACAATCACAGAAGAATTTTATTGACAAACGATGACACCGGCGATGGGTTACAGCTCCCCTTTCTAGACGAGGTTCCAATTGCAGGCGGAAGACTCACCGGTTCCCCAGAATACAGCCAAGTCTTAGGCGGGAATCGAACCCGCACCCCCGGCATGGCTGGCTGGTGCCTAATCCACTTAGCCACTGGGAGACATATATATATATATATATATATATATATATATATATATATATATATATATATATATATATATATATATATATATATATATATATATATATATATATATATATATATACATATATACATATATATATATATATATATATACATATATATATATATATATATACATATACATATATATATATATATACATATATATATATATATATATATATATATATATACATATATATATATATATATATATATATATATATATATATATATATATATATGTATATATATATATATATATATGAGGGAATTCCCTACCGCAGGAGCATTTCACAATGCAAAAAAAAACACTGAAATGCAAATGTGATTTTTAAGAGATGCACGTTTTCTTCATACAAAAATTTAGCTTATTATCCAATTTCCCTATAACACATTCTGAAAGAAGTATTTTCATTATCAAATACGATTATAAAATAATGACTGAGTGATAACAATATACTGTATAAAGAAACATGCAATAGTTGCAACAATTGTCTCAAGTTTGTATTCTTGAATGTCCCTTTTATTTTCTGAAATGCAGACAACTGTGATTCTAATAAATAAATCGATACCGTTGAAATTACAACACGGAATGCAAATCTCTGGCAACTGCCTGAAATTAATATGAAGGGAAATCCAGAAATCGATAAAGAATTTAGTTCCCAAGAACTTTCTCGATGTCGTGATGTTTCAATCACTGTTTAAAATGGAGCTAAATTACTATAAATACCTAAAAATACGCAAGAGTTATTGCCTTCATATTACTTTCATTGCGTGTCGACTATATATATATATATATATATATATATATATATATATATACAGGTGGTTATCAAAATAATGAAAACACTAAGAAACATCATGAAAACCTTTATTAATAGGGCGCAGGATCATCTTTGTCATGTAATATCACCTGTTCATCTTGGAATTGGATTATACAAGTCATGAATCATCGTGAGGAATATATTATACCATTCTTCAGGGGAAAATCCTGAAAGTTCCTGTAGAGATGCTGTGGAGGATATCGATACCTAGATCTATCCCCTTGTACCGATCCCAGTGGTTGGATGATATACAGTTGGGGGGATTGTACAGGGCAGGTTATGATATTTGAATTCTTTTTCATGCTCTCCAAACCAATACTTAATGTATTTAGCTGTACTTATAGGATGATTATCATCCTAGAGAACGCCATCTCCTGTAAGAAAAAATGTTTGCACCATAGGATGGACTAGTGAGCTAAAATTTCGACATAGTCCTTCTTTTTCAATCTCCCTTTTTAGGGTTACAATAGGGCCTGAAGAAAACCATGAGATGCCCTCCCAAATCCTGATAGATCTACCTCCATGATTGACAGTTGAGATGAGACAGCCAGAATCTTACGCTTGTGTAGGTGTTCTCCAGACATACGCACGTCATGTTGCGAGGAACAATGTGAACAATGATTCGTTGGACCAAATGCTGTTTTTCGACATATTACACGACCAGGTTTTGTGCTCGTGGCACCATTGTGGACGATATTTTGTATTGGCATCTATTGCAAGTGGCTTGGGAATATCTACTCTTCCGTAAATGCTTTATTTGTGAAGTTCCCTTCTACCTCTAATGGTTGATACCGAAACATGCAGATGCAGATTGAGCTTTTCGGTCATTTTGGTTGCAGTTGTTTTCTTTCTTCATGTCACAATCCGCTTCAATACCTGGTCCGTGTCTTTTATTCAGGTCTCCCTTTAGACCACTATTCTATTTGGCAAAGGATGATTTTTCGTACACTCTGTATTCTATCATGTCTTTCGATACCATAGCTCGAAAAACACCCATTATCCTGGGGGTTGCAGTAACAAATACTCCAATTTAAACGCACTCAAACAATTTGCCCTTTTCGCAAGGTCTGCAAGGTTTGACATTTTACGCTGTTCCTCCCAAAAGCACGATGCCCTTAGCTTCATTAGTGCTACCTGGCAGTATAATAATACATACACTATATTATATAAAAAAATACCGGTTGCCAGATTTGTTTTTTAAGGAATACGAAGCACATTCATAAACACCACTAATATTGATAGGTGTTTCCATTATTTTGATAACCACCTCTCTCTCTCTCTCTATCTCTCTCTCTCTCTCTCTCTCTATATATATATATATATATATATATATATATATATATATATATATATCTTTATATATATATATATATATATATATATATATATATATATATATATATATATATATATATATATATATATATATCTTTATATATCGAAATTTTTTCAAGACATATTGGGAGCTTTTATTCCACTTTAGACCGTTTACCTCACGAAAAGTGAAGGTCAGGGGAAAAGGAATTTCAGTGAAGGTTATTTCCGGAGAAAGTAGAAGTGTATGTAAAGCAGTCTGTGATGACTCGAGAAGCAATGACTTCAACAAAATTCTAAAAGAATTTCAGTCCGATTACATTTTTTAATGCTGATGAAATGGGACTCTTTTATAAGTGTTTACCGAACAGAACTCTAATTTTGAAAGACGACGATTGCCATGGAGGCAAGAACAGTAAGGATAGAATAACTGTACTGGTAGGCGCTAACATGAGAGGCAAAGAAAAACTTCGATTATTGGTAGTAGGTAAAAGTAAGAACCCTAGAGTATTAAAAAATGTAACGTCTTTAGAGGTTGACTATTGTTCTAATAGTTAGTCATGGATGACAGGTGAAATTTTTGAAGCGGAGATTTTGAAATTGGATAGAAAAATGAGTGATCAAAATAGAAAAATTGCTTTGCTTGTAGACAATTGCCCGACCCATCCTAATGTGTCTTCCAAATTATCAAATGTTAATTTGCTTTTTCATCCCCCGAATACCACTTCAATATTGCAACAAATGGACCAGGGTGTAATAAACAAACCTGAAACTTCATTACCGAAAACTCCGACGACTTATCTGGACATGTGAAAATGAAAAAACTTTACATAAGGTGATTGATATGAGCATATGCGTGGCAGAATTAGCCAAACTGTGGGAAAATGACGTTTCTGAATCTACAATAAAAAAAGTGTTTCGCAAAAGCTGGGTTCAGCAAGATATTCGTAGTTTTTTAAAAGAACGTAACTGTGTTCATTGTAACCATTGTTTGGATTATTGTTTTTCTTAAAGGTATGTAGTACTCAATAAATCTTTCATATTAATTCATTTTTTAATTATTAACTTTTATTTAATGGGATTGGAGTTTCGTATACGAAAATTAGCTTTAATTTTAATGTTTAAGGAGAATTATGATAAAACTAAGATCAATTCTATATATCGAATTTCTATATATCGAATTTTTTCCCGCAATTTGCTACTTAGATATATGGAGGTTCGACTGTATATATGTATATATATGTGTGTGTGTGTGTGTCTGTGCGTGTGCGTGTGCGTGTGCGTGAGCGTGTGTGCTTAATAAAATGAAGAAAAATAAGCATCACCTTACAGAATTTTATTTTGTTGAAAAGAAAAAAATAAAGCATAATATAAAGATATTCTCAGTTTTACAACACGTTTTACGAATTTCACATCTTTGTCACTTTTCAGGTATTATAAATATTGGCTCAGAAACTGACATTCTTTTCACTCTCACATGCGAGTCCTCTAAATGCAGAAAAAAAAGGAAAAAATTTTTTTCTAGAGCACCCATTAGTGATAAACCTGGTTTTGACCATATTATGGGCTTCACAGTATGACATAACCGAGGAGTGTGCTATGGACGATAGAAATTCGTTGTTATTCTTTCCAGTGGCATAATGCAACAAACTATTATAATGAAAATCATGATAGCTAAAGTCTCGAATCATGGATCTTTTTATTTGTTGTTGTATCATTATTATCTGGTGTTGTTCAGACGATGTGAGGAACTGTACTTTTGAAAGTTTTTTCTCCCAATTTAATAAAATTAGACACGCCTCATACAATACCTCATCGTAATTAAGTCTTGCCTTTGAATTTTCTATATATATGTGACTTCCTATAATTTCTAGAAGTTGAATAAATTAGACCAACAAAATTAATTATCAAATAATACCAAATGTTGAAGTTTATAATAAATTGTTTAGGTTATAAATTGATTAAATATTCCCGAAATAGTAAGATTATATAAAATTTTATCATTTATAAAAAGTAATTTCAACGAGCTTGCATTAAACTTTGTATAAAACTTCTATCATAAATATTGCTTAGATTTACAGACAATATTGTTTTCAGTTTTTATTTAAATAGCATAACAAAGCAAGAAATTCTCCCTATTCGAAGCACTAATTCTCGAGAAATTATCTTGGACTCTTGAGACATGAAGATGCTATGTTTGGCAAGGATTTAAACGAATTCGGGTCTCTTGCTCTGGCAAGTATTCTCTGAGGTGTCGTTTCCACTCATTGTATTCAAAAACCAATTAGAGCTAAGACAGTAAACATTCAGTTTCAGATATATGCATTGGACTCTCAGATATAAACAGATTAATACTTAGATCTAAACAGATTTCCTTTAGATACTTAATTACATTCGGTGAGATTACGAAGATTGATGTTTGCGTCAACAGGTAGGAAACATTTTCCGCTCAGCATAAGCCGATTTCTACATATGCATTAGTGAATTAGTGATAATACCGTATTTATTCGAACTGAATAGAATTCACAGCTGGTTTTATTTCCAATGCATAAAACTCCCACCATACATAAAAACTAAAATATAAATATTTATCGAAAACTCTGTCAGATATTCAATAGTAAGAACACTAGATATCATTAATTCAGAAGGCTTTTATACAATTTTCACAATGTCTAAATGCAACATATGAAATAGAAAATTTCATTTCACTGAGAAAGTGCTCACTAGCATACAAGGTAATTATACAAAAATTGAAAATCGAATTTGAGACTAGAAAGGCGCTTGATTTACCCTTCGTGGAGCCTTTAGACAATATCTAGGATAAATTACGGATATTACAGAAGGCGTATCAAAGGAAGTTTTGATGTGTTTTGGTCCTATATTATGAAATGAATAAAATATTAAACAAATAAACAATAATTCTTGGAAGTTATTAGAAATAAAGTGTCAGTATTGATTAGGGATAAGACTTAAAAACACATTACTAAAATAGATATGAATACTCAAATATTTATGTATTGACTCAAAGTATGCCTTTTTGTTACGGAAGAATTATACCACCCCCAAGAAATATGTCAAATTTACGACATTTAAATTATGTAGCGAATTAGTTGGAGAAAATTATATTATGAGCGTAATTTTTATATTTGGATGAAATTTTGGTGCCCATGGTGCAATGGCCGTCCCCGAACTTAATTTATCACCGTACCTTTTCAGTATACCTTGTTGAAATTGCTTGCAAAAGATTTCCCTCGATGTAAATGCTTCGCTTAAGCATCCCGCAGGTCTATTTGATTTCTTGTTGCGAAAGAGATGGGATATCTGGTTGATATGGAATCAGTGTCAGGTGTAAATAGTAAAGGACAAGGATCTTCAGGGGATTTCTCCGTCATAACGGTAATTTTTACAAAACTGTTAGGCTGTTATAAAGACAAGTCCACTGTTATTCGATAATTACCATCCCTCTCGAAAGCAAATTCATATCTTCAATGCCAAAGAATATCTTCTTCAAACCTGTTATAATAGCCCTCTAGGTTTCCTCCTGCTCTGGGAAAACAGTATCGATGTGACGGTGAAAATATAATTGGTTGGGGTATTATATAATAAATACAAGAATAATGATTTTGATTTTGAATTTGTTGATTAATTGCTCAAAGATGTGGTTAGTACATTGCATTCATTGTGATCCCCAAATGATTGGAAAACAACTCTGGTTTAATATGACAAATTAATTTATTGATTATTAAACACATAGATAATATAATACACTCCTACTAAATATTTCATACTTCGTCTACACATATTACTTACAAATTCATTACTACTACGTTAACTATCTACGACACATATATTTAATTTATTCAATTATTTTGATATCATTTTATACACATATCACTCATATTAACCTGCTTCAATTTACTGACATGATAATAAATCATAAATATAATTCATATTAACCTGACTCAATTTACTGACATGCTAATAATTCATCAATATCACTCATATTAACCTAGATCAATTTACTGACATAATATTACTCATAATATTACTCATAATATCGGTTCTCAATTTACTGACATAATAATTCATCACTAGTACTCATATTATATATTTTAATGCAGTCACGCCCTACCAGTTTAATCCTTAGTATTAACTATTCTTAATTGATTAAAGCAGCGATTATATACACAAGTGTGAGAAAAGGGACAGAACGATGCCTAATTGCTGATGCGAGATTGCAGAGGCATAGGTCCTTCGTCTGGGAATGGCATAATCTAGGGGCACTAGGAATGTTCATCTAAAATCACTTGTTCGGTGACAAACAACTAACATCGGCTGGCGGGTCCTTCAGAATCTGGAACTGCTCTCTCAACTGGTCTCCTCACCCTTTCAGGGCGGAACTATCTTGCGACACCAGGATTGTTCATATCAATTCATTTAGTTCGGTGACGAACAACTAACATCGGCTGGCGGGTCCTTCGGAATCTGGAATCTCTCTCTCCAATGGCATCATCATCCTTTCAGTGCAGAATTCATACGTAACTCTCCATCTATAAGTATTCGATGTGTTTTCTGAGTAATCGCTTCGACTATCAGCCCAACAAACTTCTTCCTAAGTCTCAGTATCAAATCTAAATCTCTTCCTTCATTTATTTCATCACCATATCTTTCTCCTTCTAACTCTAGGGCACTCCTACATTACTTTCCGATTGGCTATATTGTCTCAACAATTTACCATCTGATTGGCCTGTGGTTTACCCTTAATATTTTATTCCATCCATTGGGCTTCGTGGGCGTATCTTCTTGTGACCCCTCTCTCTTCGTTCCGCGGACCTGGACCCTTTTACAACCTGGCCCGGGGCTAAAGACTTTTGCATGTGGGCTCCCATTTTAATACGGCCATAATTTTACTCCTATATTTTTAACTTTTCTTCTTATTCTCCACATAAACCGCCCTCTTGCATATTTATTTTATGTTCATCTGTCTCTGTAAATGCTACTCTCTTCTCTATCTCCTTCTGTTATCTTTATAGCCCTCTTTACAATCGGCGCTTCTTAACTTTCCCACGTTTTGCTCTAGTTTCATCCAATTAGTTTATTCTTTGCACTTCCTTCTTCCAATTTCTAATTCTGCCGACACAATGTCGATGTATTCTACGACAATCGAAAAAAAAAGATCTAACATCTCTTGAAATGGATCTTCAATCAAGAACACCTATGAATTATATTACATCAATTTCACCTTTCTAATTCATTTCAGATTGTAGTAGTAAACTTAAACACACACACTACACACACACTACACTCTACATACACACACACCCACACACACACACACACATATATATATATATATATATATATATATATATAGGGTAAGTATGCCGAATAGGAGACCCCTTTTTATTTTCATATATAACTAGGAAAGTAAGTGAGGGATTATAGTACCAACTTGATATCCTTTTAATAGATATATTTTACTACATATAACAATGACAGAAAATTGAAAATAACCTTACAATTTTCTTGTATGAAATTATAAACACAACTGTTCCATTTTTGGGGTCTGAAAAAAGTAGTCCTAATATGAGACCCCATTCTACAACACTACGTATGAGTTAGAATTACTGAAAAGTTCGTAAAAACAAAACTGTACACAATAATTAGATAACAGTTACCTATCTTACTATTAACAGCTGAAGGTAAACAAATGTTAGTTTGTTAGTTAGCAGACACGGGGACGGGCTAATCTCGCGAACCGAGCATAGCAGGATATCGCGACTGGTACCGAAATACGCGGACGGCAGAGACGCGTGCACTGATGCTATCCTCAACTTTCAAAAATTTAAACTTTTATAATTATTCAATTAAAACTGCCGAACTCAATAGAAGAGGACAGCAGAAAAAGTTGACATTCCGGGTGGGCCAGCTCCTTTCCGTTTCTCAAAGTTCCGTTCACTGAATTAGTGGTGGCTCGGAGGTATCGCTCCTGACGTCTAATCCTAAGGTCCCGGGTTCGAAACCAGCCGCCGTCGGGTGCAAGAACATATTAGAAGAACATAATTGAAATCCACAAGAACATAATTGAAATAAATTTGAAGTACCAGAAATAATTTTAGTTTTAGGAAAGGAGAAGTTAAAGCCTTTAGAATTTTTTTGTAATTGAATGAGCTTTTTTGTTTAAAATGCAAAATTTGAAAAAGGAAATTTTAAATAATTATTTTTTTTTAAATCTAATATATTTTTAAAAGGGAATAAACAGTTTTTAATCTTTAAGATATAAAGCCATTTCATTTTAAATCAAAAAAAGCAACACATCGGGTTGCCACTCAGCTAGTATACACTAATAGGTGAAAAAGTGACATTTTAAATAAATTAGTTGGTTTACACTACAGGTTTTGTTTACTTTTTGTTCTTAGATTCAAACTTTTCACTTTGTTTACAAATAAAATGTTCGTCAGCTCCACAATCTTCATGGGTCCAGCTGAAACACCTTCTACATTGACGCCACTGCTCTCGTTGTTTGTCTTCTGAAAATAAACAGCGCTAAATCTGGGCTTCTAGATTAGCACGGCAGTGTCATCACGGATGAAGCTTCTAGGGAAAGGATCCTCGCAGCACACCACTTTAAAAGCGTGAAGATCCCAACATAACACGGATCAATCAGTTTATCCACTCGGAGATATCTCTCCTTGAAATTGAGAAAAATATATCAGTTATGGCTGCCAACAAAACTCCAGGATACGACGGCATTACTCTAAGCATAGTAAAAGACATACTCAGAAGCAATGGGGACTTCTTGAGGGGCCTATACAACAAATGCTGGAAAAGCTCGACTTTCCCAGATACCTGGAAACGGGCAACTGTGGTATATTTCCAGAAAGAAGGGAAAGACCCCCAACGAGCTGAGTCTTATAGACCAATTTGCCTTCTCCCAGTCCTAGGGAAGGTGCTGGATAAAATCATCTCAAACAGGCTTGTCGAATTCCTGGAGTCCAACAGCTTATTAGTGGACAATCAATTTGGGTTCAGAAGGAACCGCAGCACGGCGGACGCCGTACAGAGAGTGCTGGAGAAAATAGAACAAAATTATGCAGCACAGGAACATACGTGCGCCATAACTCTGGACATTAGCAATGCCTTCAATTCGGTTCAAAAAGGCCATATATTAGCTGAAATGGCAAAGTTGGGAGTTCCTACGGAACTCACGGAAATTATTAAAAGTTTCCTCACGAGCAGAACTGTCAACCTCTCTTTTATCCAGGTGGAACTACAACGTGGGTGTGCCACAAGGCTCATCTTTGGGGTCGATTCTTTGGCTGATCCTGATAAAGGATCTTTTAAAGAGTGACTTATCATCCAACAAGGTACAGCTACAGGCATTTGCTGACGACATTATAATCTTGATCAGCAGCCTTAAAGTCTATAAACTTACGGACACATCCACAGAGGTACTTAACCTCTTCTACAACTGGGCAAGCAGAAATTAATTGAAATTCAACCTGGAAAAGAGTGGATTCACGATATTCCCCTGGAAGGGCAACGTCACGAGACTCTCACAATGAAAATGGGAAATGAGTCTATCAGATATAGACAAGAAATAGGGTATCTAGGGGTAACCCTAGATAAAAACCTATCATACATTACCCACATCGACAGAGCAAAAGAAAGAGCACTTAAGCTCTTCCATAAGATCGCTAGACACTAGAGGAAAACCTTGGGTCTAAAACCAAAAGTGTTGAAAGAAATATATCTTCTGGTGGTGGAGAAGATAGTGCTCTACGGGGCGGAGAGCTGGTATAAAGATACGAACAGAATTAACCTTAGGTTGGCGCAGACGCAAAGACCCTTTTTCTGGCGCTGACCAAGTGTTATAGAACTGTCTCGACTGACGCCCTCTGCGTCCTAGCAGGGTGCCTCCCGCTAGAAATAAAAGCGAAGGTGGAGCAAAAACTTTACATGCTCCACCTCAAGGGCTCTCAGTTGGAAGTTCAAGGGCAGACCTTCAATGCAGCCAACTACTGCTTTAAAAAGAAGGTGCTGAGTAAAGTAGAAAATCTAATAAGATTTGACTGGGACTACAGGTCGGAGGCCAGGACAACCTCCAGCTATTACACGGATGGATCAAAGCTGAATGGGAAATTCGGCTCAGCTTTCATTTACTACGAAAGCGGAAGAGAAATCCACAGCAACAAGGAGCGACTTTCTGACAATGCCACATCTTATGTGGCGGAAGTCAGAGCCATAGCCATGGCCTTAGATCATGCCAAAATAAACGAATTACGAGAGATGGACCTTTTCTCCGACTCCAGGAGCGCCCTTCAAGCACTGAGGGCTCTAGGGAGCAAAGGAGAACTCACGGACAAGGTGAAAGAATCAATTAAGGACATGGGGGCGCAAGTCCACCTCCACTGGGTCAAAGCCCATGTGGGGAACTTAGAAAATGAAGCGGTGGACAAGCTGGCCAAGGCAGCTACTGAGCTGGAGACTATCTCCACAGAAGTTAAGTCCTGCAAGAGGGAGGTGAAAAGGCTCCTGCTCCAAGAAGGAATCAACGCCTGGCAAGAGCGGTGGGATCAATCCCCAAAGGGGAGAAGAGTCCACGAAATCTTCAAGCAGGTCTCGCTCAAGAGACTCTGTGCGGACTTTCTAGCCAACCAGGCAATCACTGGACACGGGTGTTTTGGAACCTACCAGGAAAGGTTCCACAACAAATCCAACACCTGCAGTTGCGGCTCTATCCAATCGCCTGAACACTGCATCTTCGAGTGCAGAGAGTGGGATGCACAAAGAAAACTGCCCTCAGGGGCAACAAGCTGGGATAAGTACAAGTTCTTCACGGACTATTACAGTAAAAACTTTGTGAAATTGATGGTGAAAAAACTCCGGGACGCAGCGGTCCCGTTCTGCGTAACGGTCAACTCTTAAATTGGCTCATGTATATATCTCTGTATTTATTTCTGTATAACTGGATTTTAAATAAAGTATGATTGGGGTGCACGGTTGGTACAAAACCCGAATGTCATAGGTGGCTCGATATTGTATGGTGGTGTCTCCATCTAGGCTAAATTCTTTATCACAAGTGGCCTTTCCTAATAATTTGACTAGTTCTTTCGGTGATTCCTACCTAAATTTTTGCTCCTGGACTCTCTGCGAGCGTGTGGCGCGAATGGTATCAGCGCGGCGCGGGGACTCCGGGCTGCGCGGGAGTACTGCTGCGCGATCAGTCACTATAAATGGTGCATGTCTTCGGACGGGACAGTCAACTACTGCTTCTGAAAATAAACAACCACAAAAAAGGCATTCAGCGTCGTTTTCATCAATGCTATCATCACTGCTGTCATGGAGAGAAAGTTTTTCATCATCTTCAAATGAGCTGAGATCATCAGCTGTAATTTGGCTTATTTGTTCTCTGTTTTTTAACTAGTGTTGCATTTTCCTCCAACCTTAATTTTCCCTTTCCTGTAGGGACCCTTTTGCCTTTTCCTTTTCCCTTTATTGTTTCCTTATACTTTTCTTTTTTATATTAATCTCCTTTTCCTTGTTTATCCTTTGATTTCTTACCTTTTAGGTCTATTCCTTTTTTTTCTTGTAGGAAACAAAGTTTTTTTTTTAATATGCTGCAGTTCTTTTATTAATGATAACAATCAATTTATTTTTAGAGGGCGATGATGTGATAATATCGGCTTTACGGGTCCTACTTGGTTTCGAGGAGTTTCTCTCAAGTAACGTAGGCTAGGTATTTATTTCTTCAGGAGTCACTAAGAACTGGTTTGAACTTGTTGTTTGATCAATATCTTCCACATTGTCACCATATTCCCACATTGTCACGGCTACATGGTTGTGGATTTCGCCTGGGCGTCATTGCATCTGCAGCTTCAGAGGAAACAAGGCCGTGAGAGTGAAAACTAAAATATCATATTAAACATAAATATGAAATAATATGAGAACCTATTTCATATTAGGCATGATTTGGAGTCTCATATTGGGCAGGACTATGTTGCTGAACATGCCAACGAATTTTTTAGGTTAGGATTGACGTTAGCTTAAAAAAACAGGTTTGTTTACACTCCACATTTATAGATACCTATCCAATACTAACAGTTTTAATGAGTCTTGCCTTGAAGGTGAAAACAGCCAATGAAAATGGTGATGCAAAAAAGTCGACGAGCACAAATTCAGGAAAAAATATACTGCACCTTTGTGTGCGCTAACACTCGACTGACTTACCGATTACGAATGATCCAATAGACTACTGTTTTACGCTGCAGTCTCCAGGTGGCAGCACTTTATACGTTCTATAAGCTGTGGTCTCATATTAGGCATACTTACCCTATATATATATATATATATATATATATATATATATATATATATATATATATATATGATTATATTATTTTACGAATGCCGGTCACTTGGTCTCTAGGCCATTAGAACACGGGCTCTCCAATACTTCAAGACACGGGACTTAAAATTCAAAAGTGTATGGCACACGTCAAGATGTAATTTATATATATATATATATACAGTGATTTCCGCTTAGAAGAATCACGTTTGTTATAACTGTTTTTGATTCTTATAAGCGGTTGATTCTTATAGCCGAAATTTAGGTTTTTAGACAGGCACATACACAATATATATACATATATATACATATATTAGATAATTTACCATAAAATACTCTTTAATTTACGTTAATTATCTTTTATTAAAATCATTTTTTATAATTTTAAAAATACAACTTAATTTCTAGACCTATAAGTAGATACACATGATTATACACTGCTGGCCACTGTAAATGCAACACCCTGAAGGAAACATGCAAATAACATGAAATTTACAACATGCATTAGCGGAGGCGAGATATTCAAATGATTAGAATTTCAGCGTAGACGCACATCACGCGCGCGTGTGGTGCCACTTCAAAGCGCTATTTAAGGCTTGGAGATTTCGACGATTTCAAGTTCGGCAATTGTGTTTTTCTTGTGGTTTTTTCAAAAAAACGATCAACTATGCCTCGTCGAAAACAGCGATCATCTTTTGATCAAGTATCCGAGTTCGACAGAGGAAGGATAGTGGCCTACCGAGATTGTGGATTATCTTTCAGGGAAATCGGTAGTCGTGTTGGACGAAACCAAACAACTGTAATGCGGATATGTGATCGTTGGATGCAGGAGGGTACGACGGACCGGCGAGTTCGATCGCATCCACCTCAGCGCACCACTTCACGTGATGACAGGCAAATTGTGCGCATGGCAGTGACGGATCGCTCAGTCACATCACGAACCATAGCACAACACATGCAGCCTGTAACGCATCATCCAGTGTCTGCGCGTACCATTCGACGCCGTTTACAGCAGATTGGTCTGTCCGCAAGACGTCCATTGCTTTCTCTACCCTTGACGCAGAACCACTGACGTCTCCGCCGCCAATGGTGCGATGACAGAAGGATGTGGACGGCAGAATGGAATGAAATTGTCTTTACTGACGAGTCACGCTTCTGTCTGCAACACCACGATGGTCGCATTCGAGTCTGGAAACACCGTGAAGAGAGGATGCTGAACAGCTGCGTTATGCACCGCCACACTGGTCCTGCACCGGGTATTATGGTATGGGGCGGTATTGGATATCACTCTCGCACACCTCTAGTACGCATAGCCGGTACTTTAAACAGCCAGTGCTACATCTCCGAGGTGTTGGAGCCAGTTGTCCTTCCTTACCTTCAGGGCTTGCCCACAGCCATATTTCAACAGGATAATGCGCGACCACACGTGGCACGCATTGTCCAACGGTTCTTCGTCAATCGCCAGATTGAATTGCTTCCTTGGCCGCCTCGCTCTCCGGATCTTTCGCCGATAGAAAACATGTGGTTCATGGTTGCTCTACGATTGACCCTGATTCCATCCCCAGCTGCCACAGCAGATCAACTTTGGCAACGTGTGGAAGCTGCTTGGTCTGCTGTACCCCAAGAACTCATCCAAAGTCTCTTTGAATCAATGCCGAGGCGTGTGGCAGCGGTGATCTCCAACAATGGCGGCTACTCTGGCTACTGATTTTGGCAGGAACCACACTTCACAGAAGTCTATAAATTTAATCATTTGATACTTGGTCAACATGTTATCTACAAAATAAATTTTGCTGTGATATCTCTTGTCTTTCTTGGTGTTGCAATTTGGGTGGCCAGCAGTGTAGTAAGCGAAGAAAAAAATCCAATATTTGTTACAACATACCTCCTTAACAGTTTAACATTTCAACTACAGGAAGGGTGCAAGAAAAAGTTTTCTTTGGTAGTTTGAAAATTTGAACTTTTCAAGAGGCTGTTTATACCTCTTTCAATACCAATAGTCTCAGACCAAGATTCACCTTCTAGCTTACGTTTCAAGGTTTGATAACGTGCTGAATCTAATAATGTCACGTTTACCTAAGTAATAGTGGACACTTTGCCGAAGATTTATGTGTTTCAGGGTCCAGGAAGCCGCAACCAGGATCTGGGAAGTGGGAAAAAAGAGTCCCTGTCTACTGTTTGTCAGTGGAGAAAAGTGAAATCGGATCCTGACAGGTAGGATGCCCATGGGTCAAGCCAATAGAACAGTGTTTAGCTAAAGCGTTTAAGGGGAAACTATTATGTTATGTCTAAAAAAGAAAGGGATGCATTTTACGACTGTATTCCATCCCATCTTATCACTCTTTCTTTTAAAATAATAAAGAAGGAACTTCGAGCCTTTTGAGGGTTTAAGTGGCTTTTTCTGAAAAATGAAAGGAAAGCGAGGAGTGTAAACTGATTCTTAAAACCGGTGGATTGATTCCTTAAAGCGAAAATTTTAACATGGAAATAATACATTTGTTTTTGTTTTTGCGATATTGATTCTTATAACCACTGATCACTATAAGCGGTGGCTACTGTGTGTGTATGTATGTATATATATATATATATATATATATATATATATATATATATATAATATATATAGAGAGAGAGAGTTGAGATTGAGTAAATTAGATGATCCTTGACATCATTCTGTCTAAAAATCATTCTCTCCGGAGCTCCTTTCGCAGTGCACAAGATATCCCACGATCGTTGAAACGTTGATGAAGAGACAGTTTTGGAAGAGGTGATGCTAAAGTCGTGTTCCATTATGTCAGTAGCTGACATTACTGCACTTACTCGCCTGTTCCACCTAAAGCCTTTGTTCATATATTTTCGGGAAGCTTATTTTCTTGTATCATATGTTCAACTTTCATTTCTCGACTTTGGGACTTTCAACTTCGACCACCTTCGAATATCAGATTGTGCATGATGTCCCGCAGAATAAAAATGGTGCCTTTAGATCAAAACCACGAACATAGAGCAAAGTTTGTTCTTGCGTTGATTAATGTATTTGATTCGAATAAGTCGTAAATTATAGAATCGTAAAAATAAATTTGAAATTCATTAGGATATTTGCTCTATATATAATGAAATTATGTAAAAATCACCATTTTAAATTAGCTGCACGTAGTGGGTTTGGGTTTAAATCTCGTATAAGACTTGAAAGTTTCCGTGTCGTCCCCATCATGGTATGCAATGCTGGCTTACCTACATGGTGCTCCCATAGTAACAGTAGCCAGTAAAACTTCGTGCGTCTTCATGGGACAATGTCAAGAAGTATCTACCGTTAGAAACAAGTGCTTCCCACATTGGAAAAAATATTTAAATTTATGAGAATTATTTATTATGTAAAATTTAGCATTCATAACCCATATATAATATTTATAAAGCATATATTAATAATCAAAAAGTGTAGCTGTAACTGAACTCTATAATACACGCACGCATGACTGGGAAATTCCGATTTCTTTTAATATGTTCCTTTTCTAATAAAAATTTTGAAATGCTTTCATTCAGGTAATACATAATATACTAGATTGATTTTGCTATTTAGCACACACCTCCTATCTTAACACAGGTAATTTCTAAAATACATTTCAAGGTATACCAATTTCAGACAACAGCTTTTGAATTGGCTAACTTTTATCACGAAATCCTCCTCCGAATCATTTTTCGACGTAGATTTGAATAGTAGCACTGGACTCATATTTTGTAAAATGCTAAAATTACACTTCTGGCTTCAAACTTGATATTTTATGCTATTAAATATGCCATCGAATAATACTTTAAACGTGACCTAGAGCCTTATCCTATGTTCTCTCGATCAAATCGGAACTCAGTGTGAGAGAAGTGAATGGGTTTCCAACTGTCATCCAGAGCCACCAACCCTCAGATCAAACTGTCTTTACGCAGAAGTTAGATAATTGTATAATATTTAGTAAAAACACAGTTATGTGAATGAAATATTTAGGTGAGTAATGCTTCTTTTATTTCATATGATATGAAATTTTTGATTGAAAAAAAATTGTTTTAGAAGGAATATTTTTTTCGCTATAGAATTCTACATTTCGGTAAATGCTAATGAAGAATTTTCCTGAAAAAAAAATACAAAATTACTGAAATTTTTCTTTAATATTTTATTATACACACATTTGGGGGTTTCATTATGTGTAAATGATTTTTTAAGACTCTAACGGTTTTCACCTGAACCAGGAGATTAAACTGGGCCTTTTTATTTTGAAACCAACTGTGGGATCTAAATATTCTTTTATCCAATTGTTTACTTTAATTGAATATCAAATAAGGCTTCTTACCTTGTTCCCACGTGGTTCTTTTTTGCTGCTGGTTATTCTGTACATCAAGTTGCTATCTTATTCTTAATGAATATTAAAACTGAAGTCACACTAAAACAACACTACGAATGAATATTATTATATTTTCCTTGGTTAGATACTTTACATTACATTACGGACATTAAAATATATACAATTTCTAGGCTAACTATTTACAAACATTGAATATTAATTATCGGAAGTTTCTCATCTCTGACTGAGACGTCTATCATGCTTCGCGATCAAAACAGTTCTGCTAGTCGTTACATAAAGTCCCGGATGATCTGGGAAATTGTCTGGTGATGCTGCTGTTACGTCACCTGATCGCGTTCTTTGGAATTCGGCGACATATTCCCACCTTGAGTATGGAAGATGTCTGAAATACTCAATTTGGTAGCCGATTATGTCCCAGTCTATCAACGGGTTTCACCGTCCGGCCGTACTTGGTCTTTTTAAGCTGCCATAACTGAGCAATCGGAGCTTCTCCTGACAGATATTGTCGCAGGTTCAAGTCCTCAACTTGGTTTCTCTGGAGCTCTAAAGGATAAAGACGTTGGTAAGGACGCAAAAGTTCTCCTGTTTTGGTTTTCACTCTTGCAAGTCGGGATTGACCATCCTTCCCTGGGTATAATTTTATCACCTTCGCTAATGGCCAATCAATACGTCTCAGCTGACCATCATCTATGAAGACTAGATCGCCTTCTTTGATCTCGACACTTGTTTTTCGAGTTTTTGTGCATTCTCTTAAATATCCCAGGTATTCACTGCGAAACAGGCGACGAAGATCATCTCTGATTTTCTGTCTGTATGCGTATCTTCTGTGCATTATTGTCTCATCGATACTGTCGAAGTCTGGCACTCCTGTGTCACGAATATCTTTCATGAACATCTCTGGAGTCAAAGCTATTAAATCTGATGAATCTTCTGAGATATATGTTAAGGGTCTGGAGTTGATAATACTTTCTGTATCACAGATAATTGTGTACAATTCCTCTAGTTGTAAGCAGGTTTTTCCTATCACCCTTTTCAGTATTGACTTGAGGATTCCTATTAACCTCTCCCAAAATCCTCCATACCAGGGCGCTGATGGTGGGATAAGTTTCCAATGAATTTTCCTTGTGGTTGCGTAATCTTGAATGTTTTCCCAGTTAACTGTGTTCAATTCTTTTCTGCTGCTTATCATATTTGTGCCATTGTCGGAGTATATGGTGTGCGGCCTACCTCTTCTGGCGATGAATCGCCTTAAAGCTTGCAACAGTCCATCAGTTGAAAGGGTTGTGGTAATCTCCAGGTGAACCGCTCGAAAAACTGCACATGTAAACAGTACCACCCAGCATTTTCTACCATCCCTTAGAAATAGTGGTCCACACAGATCGACCCCTGTAATGTCGAAAACGTTGGCATCACGAACTCTATCCTCAGGCAGGGGAGAGCTCATTACCTCAATGGGTTTTGCAGAAAATCTCTTACAGCGGGTACAGCTCCGTATAACTTTGCGAATCATCTTCCTGCACTTTAAAATCCAGAATCTTTCTCTCAAGATTGACATTAAAGTCTGCACCCCAGCATGACTTGATTTCTCGTGTTCTTTTCTGATCAGTTTGATGACAAGAGAATGATCAGATGGTAGGAGGATAGGATATCTGAATTCAGGGAAATCTTCTCTTCTCGAAATTTTTGATTCTATTCGGAGAATGCCTAAAGAATCAACAAGAAGTTTAAGGGTTTTTAATTTCTTATCTTCTGTCCCTTCAAAAGATTCTTTTTGCACCGTCTTAATAAGTATCATTTCAGCTTTGTTCATTTCTTCTAACGTTAAATTGCCTAAGTTCTTGTTAACATTACTTGGCTTACAATTAAACGAAAATCTCAAAATCCAGGCTGTGACGCGCACTAATTTGCTATATGAAGATATCTGGTCATAAATTTGCTTAATCGGACTCTCAATATTGGTCGCACCGATAACTGTCTTTTTCTTTTCCGAATTTGTTATATTAAAATCTGGAAATGCTTCGGATTTGGGCCATTCACCGGGAGGCTTCTTTAGCCAATCAGGACCTTCCCACCATTTAGATTTGGAGAGAGTTTCAGGACTGCATCCTCGAGAAGGTAAGTCAGCGGGATTCAAGGGTCCAGCTATATGATTCCACATTCCAGCATCGCTCAAAGATCTGATTTCTTTCACCCTGTTATAAACGAAAGTGACCCAGTTCTCATTTCGTTTGATCCAATAAATCGCGTTTCCTGAGTCTGACCAATAAAACGTTTGGATTTCTTCTAAGGACAAATCATTCTTGACACTGTGCGCTAATCTTGCCCCGATCATACAAGCCAATAATTCAAGTCTTGGGATCGAGGTTGTTTTAATTGGAGCAACTCTAGATCGGGCTTGTATCAATTGACATTCTACCGATTGTTCGGTTTCACTTCTAAGGAATATACATGTCGCGTATGCAGAACAACTTGCATCACAGAAAACATGCAAAGATGTGCTTTCATTTATTTCAGGAAACTTTCGTGGAATTTCTATACCGTCTAAAAGTTTTAATCTGTATGCCCAATCTGCGAATTTCTTGGAGATCATTTTTGGAAGCTCGGCATCCCAACCAATCTTAAGTTTCCAGCATTCTTGTAACAGTATTTTTGGCATCAATGTTACTGGAGTTAAAAAACCTTGAGGATCGTAGATCTGGTTTGCTGTAGACAAAATTAGCCGTTTATTTATTTGGCCATCGAAAATAACGTTAATATTTTTCAGGTCACAGCTCAATGTATCATTTCTAACGTTCCATTTAAGACCTAACAGAGAAACAACTTTTTCCTTATGTAACTCGTTGCTCTGAGTTTCTGGCATTAGTGAGAAAGGAGTTTCTAAAATGTCTTCTTCCCAATCTTCAGATCTATGTTTATTGTATACCCAGCCTCGGAGATCGAATTTTCCCGAGAACATAAGTTCCCTTGATTTGTGGACAAAGTCCTTTAATACATCTAAAGAGTCTACGCTAGTAACACAATTGTCGACATACATCGACTTTCTTAATTTATTAGCCACTCTTTCCAAGTGTTTGGGTGAGTTTGTCATGAGATGTTCTAACGTGGCGGCCAATATAAAAGGACTTGAGCTGACCCCGAAAACTAGACGTCTATGTCTTAACACTTTCAATTTTTCAGGATTGCCCTCTTCCCACCAAAGGAATCGCAGATAGTCTCTATCTTGCGGGTTGATGTTAATTTGGAGAAAAGCCCTGCGTATATCAGCTGTGAGCCCATATTTTCCAAGCCAAAAGCGATTTAAAATACTCGGAATCAATTCTATTAGGTTGGGTCCCTTTTCCAAACAGTCGTTCAAGGAAAGGGAATTTTTGCCCTTCGCAGACGCGTCAAAAACAGGACGAATCTTTGTCGTCGAGGATTCTTTGACTACAGCCCGGTGTGGTAAATAATAGCACTGAGAAAGTTCAATTTCAGTGTCTATTACTTCTTCAATGATATTCTCATTCAACCATTCTCGAAACACGTTTCGGTAGGCTTCAAGATGTCCAGTTTCTTTCAGTTTTTTTACTGTCGATTTTAATCTTACTTCAGCAGCTGATTTGTTATTTAAAATAAAAGTTCGCTCCCGCACCCATGGCAAAGAGATTGTGTAGCGGCCACCAGATTCCCTCTCAACTGTGTTATTAAAATGTGTTTTAGCTTCTGCTTCCAGCTCGGCTTTTGTTTGTTTTTCGGAGGGCTCTTTAATACCTATTACATCTAACTCCCATAAGTCAGAAAGCTTTCTTTCTGTTGAAAGTAAAGATAATGCTGATATGGTTTCATTCCTAGTAGGTTCACTTTCAACGGGTGTCTTACCGATCAGAGACCATCCCAGTCTTGTTTCGATTGCGATAACACCACATTCTAACTCTATGATATTCCCCGTTAAGAGTTTTCCACATACGTCAGCCCCTATCAACAAATTGATTTCTTCATTCTCTAATTTATCGTTACAACTGAGGTCAGAAAAGTTTATTCCCCTTTTTTCAGCCTCGCTAATCCACGGACCATTTCTGATCTTAGGGACCTCTGTACAAATTTTATCTTGATCATAGACATCAAAATTGCAACAATAATTTCCGGATAAGTTACTCAGGTGAATTTTGTATTTACAATGTTTTCGAACTTCTTCTAGCCCACCAAATAGGCTATGATGCATCTTTTCGTGACCTGTCGCTACGTAACCCATCTTTTTAATTATATTTGTAGAGAGGTAACTGAATTGTGATCCCGAATCGTACAGAGCTCTAATCAATATCTGTTCATTATTGTTTTTATTAAGCAGACGAACCAATAAAGTCTGCAACACAACGTTTTGTCGACGAGTTTTATTTGATAAAGCATGATCAGTACTTGCAGAAATTCCTTTAAAAGAAACATCACCTTTTTCTGCTTGAGTTTCTTTTATCGTCTCAGGGCACATGACAGCAAGATGTCTTCTAAAACATCTCTTACATTTAACATACGACTTGCAAGATTTTACCCGGTGGCCTAGCTTCAAACACGAAAAACAAATTCCCCTTTTAAGCAGGAACTCTCTTTTTTCTTTCATATTTTTATTGCTGAACAATTTGCAATCGTATAAAGGATGTTCATTCTCACAAAACAGGCATCTGTCTTTATTTATTGCTGTTTCATTTAATAGCAACGCAGCGGTTTGCTTTCCCCCCGAAAAAGCCGCAGACTTGTTGACGCGAAATTGTTTATCTGTGTGAACTATCGCTTCACTACTAATGGTCAATGACAACATGCGTTCTCTACTAATCACTTCCGCTTTCAAAATCTGAAGTATTTCATCTACTTTCCATTCATCTGATCCGCATTTTTTAGTGATCTCTAAAACTATATCAGAAGGCAACAATTTTATCAATATTGGAGCTAACAGGCTCCCATAATTTTCAGAGTTTATTCCAAGTGCATTTAAACTTCTGATTTGTGTTTCGCACGAATCTAATAATTTTCTTAGAGCTTGTACATCTGAGGATCGTTTTACGGGATGCAGAGTAAGAAGTTTGTTTAAGAGTGAATTAGTTACTAATTGTTTCTTTCCGAACCTTTCCGCAAGGGTATCAACAACCGACTGATAGTTATTGTTTGTAATCGCAAAACCTTCTATTGATCGAGCTGCATCGCCTGTAAGATACGATTTTAGATAACTGAGTCTTTCTACATTAGACAAATCTTGATTTTTATGAATGGCGGACTCGAACTGGTCCCAAAACCTTTGCCAATCACAAAATTCTCCACTGAACTTTTCAATAGTAAGCAGCGGTAATTTAATAAAGGGGGATTCGACTGCTCGTTTTTGAATAAATTTTGTCCCTTCAATATCATCATTTGCCGTAGGAATTGAAATTGAGGGTTTACATTTTGCAACTGCTCTTTTTATTTTTCGTTTCGCTTTTAATATGTTAGTAGTGTACTCGTCACATTTCAGAACTTCCTCGTTAATCTCCTCTAATTTTGAGATCGCAGTTTGAATTTCAGTATCTAACTGTATTAATTCCTCTTGTTTCAAAGTTAACTCATCCAAGAGGTCTTCTAAGTGTTCTATACTAACGTTTTCATCTAAAATAGATGTTTCTGTTTTCGTTATTAACTTCGTAGCGAGCGATCTAAGTGTACTCCGTTTTTGTTTGGCTTTATCCATCTTTTACTTTTTAGTTAATGTTTCTTTAGATTCAAATCTTAAATAACTTCAACTATCATTTATTAAAGCCAATCTTAATAGCAATCAAAAAAATATAACAGCAGTCCTGTCGCGGACGCCAATTTTATGTGGGATCTAAATATTCTTTTATCCAATTGTTTACTTTAATTGAATATCAAATAAGGCTTCTTACCTTGTTCCCACGTGGTTCTTTTTTGCTGCTGGTTATTCTGTACATCAAGTTGCTATCTTATTCTTAATGAATATTAAAACTGAAGTCACACTAAAACAACACTACGAATGAATATTATTATATTTTCCTTGGTTAGATACTTTACATTACATTACGGACATTAAAATATATACAATTTCTAGGCTAACTATTTACAAACATTGAATATTAATTATCGGAAGTTTCTCATCTCTGACTGAGACGTCTATCATGCTTCGCGATCAAAACAGTTCTGCTAGTCGTTACATAAAGTCCCGGATGATCTGGGAAATTGTCTGGTGATGCTGCTGTTACGTCACCTGATCGCGTTCTTTGGAATTCGGCGACACCAACGGTCTTATACACATACCTTAAGGAAGTATTATTTCTGTTCACCTTCACCTTATATTATCATTGTACCTGGACTAACGATGTACGTTGGTGCAGATACGCAAATTTTTTCGATGATTGTCGACTGTCTTCTTAGACTTTTGTAGTATTTAAGAATCAGTAATAGTCGATCAAAATTTAATTTTGACGGGTTGAGTGTATTCTTAAGACTGCTGTGTACTAACCCTATTTGGAGTCGTTCATCTCAATGTTAATCTATGGAGAGAATTTATCTACTATTTACAGCTACTTAAATGTTGATAATCAAATAAAAAGGGTATTTCCAGATAGCCTGAACTTTTCTGCACCTTGCAAAGGGATTAACTTTACAAATTTCTCCCACTAAAGGAATTTATGAGCATTTAAAGCACACTATACCAGATTTTTTTCTCAGAATAATTGAAATTTTAAAGTATTATTTGCCTTAAAAAAGGAAAAATGCCCCAAAGTGTAAAATTTCTTTCTCTATCACGGAATACAATTTAAATATTTAAATCCAAATCTGCAATCCTTGGATAAATTTTCTCCATAGATTAAGATTGACGTGAGCGAATTCAATAGGATTAGTACAGGGCTGCCTTAAGAATTCTTCACCATGTCCGGAGTTAAACTCGAATCTACTTGTCTCGCAACTGGCCCTTAACACTTTGAACTATCCAAGCGTAGTACAGAAAACCTATTTCCTTTCTCTCGCCTGATGAGTGTTTCCAAAATGTTTAGGAAAATGGTTTTCATTAAAAAAAATTAAGTTAAAAGGTTTCTTCCGTTCATTTTCCTTTTTTATATATCGAATTGTTTTTAAATTTTCAGAACTTGTAAGATAAAAAATGCGCTTAATGAAAAAAAACTTGATTAAAAAACTTGAAGATCTTTCTTGTATACAAAAAATTTTCTCAAAGAATGTATAACTATTTGTTTCTTGTTGTTTAAATGAGCCAATTAATAAGTAATCAACCTCAATTACAATATAAAAATTGATTATATAAAACCTTTTCAATTTCATAGGAAAAGGCGTCTCCAGTAAAAATATGTTTCTGTTTATTTCCTCTAAAAATATGTTCAATAATTGGCAACAGATGTAGATTCACTGAGCTTCAAATCAAATTTTTAATGTAGCTGAATTAATTAAGTGCAAAGTGTTGTGAAATAAGCGATGCTAAATTAATTTTAACGGTATGTTTAAATCTACTGAGATAATATGAACCGAAACGATAAGTAGATTAACTTTTTTTTCGAAACCTCATTTTGTGGATGTTCAAAGAGTCCATTCTTCTGTTATAAAAATATGAAATACCTCGGGCGAAAGAAATAATTCTCTGTTATAATTCTCTGCTGTTTCCCAAAAGTGAGATGCAACCGAAAACCGTTACATTACTTTTCATTATGTCAAAGTGCGAAAACTATTTGCGCATGTCAGACAAAGAAAATAATAAGGATTCATGTTCCTTTGGTAATTTATTAAATCTTTTCCAAGGATCAGACTCGGGAATATGTAAAAACCAATGCCCACGAACGCAAACATTTCCTTCAATAAATTTTTAATTAATATTTATTTTTACGAAAACATTTACATTATGTTCTTTTAGGCTTTAGTCGTCTAATAAATAGATTGTAAAAATAGCCCTATCCCAGTGGGCTGAACATAGCGATATACTTGGGGGGGAAATGCTTAAAATTTTCTATTTGAGGTTCTGACAGCTTTAATAAGTTACTGAAAAGCACACAGAAATATTTTTTTCTTTCCTGTTCAAGATGCGGTATTTCAATGAATTGTTATAAGAATTTTTTTAATGCTAAAGGTTACTTCAGGCGCAAGCGAGAAATATTTTGTCTCTGCTAATTTGAAAGGATAAATAAATATATTTCATACCAGATATTAAATTAAAAGGTTCATAAATATTCGATTTCATAAGCATAATTGCGTAAGATATTTTCAACTTACTGATGTTCAAATCGGATGTATCTACTGGACTTGAACTGTTCCGATATGTAAATTAGTGAGATTATATTTGGTTTCGCCTTTCTATGTTCATTAATATACATAGTACATTTATGGATATATACAGATATCAAAAATGCATACATACATGTGTATGTGTGTGCTCATAATAACATACAAAGATATGCATTTATACGTATATACTTAACAAATGAATACTTATATAAGTATATATATATATATATATATATATACTTATATATATATATATATATATATATATATATATATATATATATATATATATATATATATATATATATATATATATATATATATATACACAGTGCGTCAAATAAGTTTTAAGACTCGTCCCAGAGCGCAGGTTGTAAAGGCGCTGTGAGTGTAAATCCGCATTCGTCATAACGTCCATCGTCTGCTGGCACACTGCTAACAAGTTGTGCGCATTTCGTTAAGTAGTTGAAAGAAGGCGAGCGTTTATTGCAGAAGTGAATTTTTTTCAAGTTGATTTTTTAAGATGGAGCAAAGAGCTGTAATTAAATTTAACGCAAAACTTGGTAAAAGTGCTTCGGAAACATACCAACTCATAAAACAAGTTTATGGTGACTGTTGTTTAAGTATATCAAATGTTTTTGTGTGGCACAAACGTTTTTTGGACGGAAGAGATACGGTAGAAGATGATCAGCGTAGTGGAAGACCAATTTCATCTAGGACTCCTGAAGCTATTGAAAAAGTACGAAATTCCGTAACAAACGATCGCTGTGCATCACTGAGAATGCTGTAAGACTCTTTAAACATCAACAAAGATACAATTCGAACCATCCTACATGAAGATTTAGGCAAAACAAAAGTGTGTGCTAAATTTCTTCCACACACTTTAACCCCTGAACAAAAAACAATGCGAAGTGCACATTGCAGAGAGATTATTTCAGCCGCTGAAAACGATCCAAACTTCTTGAAGTCCATTGTTACAGGTGACGAAACCTTGTGTTTCCAATATGATCCTGAAAGAAAGCGAAAATGTGCGGAATGGAAGTCACCAAATTCACCGCAAGCCAAAAAAACAAGAAAAGTTCCATCCAAATCAAAACAATGCTTATTACATTCTTCGATAGTAAAGGTATTATCCATAAAGAATTTGTTCCAACTGAACAAACAATTACAGGTCAACACTACTTAGCTGTTTTAAAGCGTTTGATGGCCAGAATTCGTCGCATTCGTCCAGACTATAGGACTGAAAGCAGTTGGTGTTTGTTACACGACAATGCACCCAGTCACACCTCCCTTATTGTTCGTCGATTTTTGTCAAAAAATAATGTCTGAGTGTTGAACCATCCACCGTATTCACCTGATTTAGCAACCTGTGACTACTCCTTATTCCCAAAGCTTAAAATGAAGTTAAAAAGGTGTTATTTTGAGGATATTTTGAATATGCAAGAAGCTTCGACGCGTGCTTTGCAGGCCATTCCACAAAGTGATTTACAACAGGATTTCGATTCATCGGTAAATCGCTGTAAAAAGTGCATTGAAGCCGGAGGGTCCTATTTTGTATAAAAAACCAAAACAGGTATTAATTTCTTGTTTCCATTTCTTTTTACAGACCCAGTCTTAAAACTTATTTGACGCACTGTGTGTATATATATATATTTTATATATATATATATATATATATATATATATATATATATATATATATATATATATATATATATATATATAATTAAATTTTTTATGAAATCGGCAATATCTTATTTTGTTAATAATCATTCCAAATAATTTAAATTACTTTCGATAAGTTAATTAACAGTTAAATTAATTAATAAATATTCAAGTCCAACGTTGTCGTACTATATCAGGAGTTTTCACGATTAACAATGCTCTGCTTAGCTTCTTTTAAATAATAAAGTGACTCGAAATATTGCAGGAATGAACAAAGTGGCTGTCTTTAAAACATTCCCATCACTTTCATTAACTTTAGCTTAATTTAATTTTCATGATTTATCTTTCATGTAGGCAGAATTTCCTTCGTTTACCTTCTTTTTTTAGTGAATCTTACACGCTTTAACACAGTGAATGATTTAAGGAATTTCCTTCTTGGAATTTGAAGAATTCCCTCTGGTCATGCGTAGTACACATCTTGACAACTCGACAGAAATTTTTCAACCGAAATCTTATTTACTCTTGGGAAAATTAATCAGGTTAGGTATGCGGGTATGTAGCGATGAAACTGGAATAAAATACAGGGTGAGAAAACAAATGACAATGAATATACAAGCAGACGCTGCAACAGTAATCAGATTTTCCATTTGTTTTACTTCAGTAGTATTGAAAATTATAGCTTTATAGAGTCAATTTTTATAACCACTTTAACACACATATATGTCTATACCTATGTATGTATATGCAACAACAAAACAGAACAGTACCTCAAGAAAAATTATGTACCTATCGTATTGATTCATAATTATATGCAGTCAATCCTGTTTTTGTGCGGTAGATAGGGACCGCACAAAAAAAATGCACAAAAAAATATTCAGAAACTTCATAAATACCTATAATAAACAATTTTTTACAACATA
Organism: Dolomedes plantarius; assembly: GCA_907164885.2. Lineage (NCBI taxonomy): Eukaryota > Metazoa > Arthropoda > Arachnida > Araneae > Dolomedidae > Dolomedes > Dolomedes plantarius. The sequence goes on from OU015496.1 coordinate 97,065,672, forward strand.
TTAAGAAAAAAAAATTTATGCGGGGGTGAAGAACCGCATAAAAAAAGTCTCACTAAGAAAATATGTCAAATCTTTACGAAATAGCGAGAAAGTGCTCTCCAAACAAAGTAAATAATTAAATTTCACGTGGAAACATTTAAAAAATATTAATTTATCATTTTAAACAGGAAGAAATTTTCAAAATGTACATAATTCGATACTTCCCGTCGTAGTCCAAAACGCGCATATTCTTCTGATGAACTGGTTCGTAATCGCTTTCGTCACGTAAAGATATTAAAGTTGATTTATTTTTACCATGTTTTTATTAACTTGCTTTCTTGTTTGTTTGTGTGTTTGTCCCTTACAAATCTTGCAATCGATTTTTAACTAACTTCCCAACTAGCTAGACATTTGAAACTTTTAGAATAGCTCAGAATACGATGACAATGCATTTTTTAAATACTTTTAGCCATCTTTAAGCAGAAAAGCTAACTGAAAATTGAATTAATTTTCAGTTATTTTCAGTTAATTTTGTTTTGTAGACTGGTGCAGCCATCTATCGGCCGGAACGGGAACGAAAAATTAAATGTAAGTTAACTTCCAATTAACTTCATTTTCTTTCAAGTTGATGGGATAATTCATCAAAAAAATTTTTAAAAAGTATTTATTACTACATAAAATTGTCAAGTTTATAAGATTCAACAGAAATTTAAAAACATGGTATATAAAAAGTTCTTTTATCTTGTAATTATTTGTTACCATGTAGTCGGTGATAAGTTTTTGCGACGACAGTCGTTTGATCAGCTGCTTGTAAACGTCGCGATAGCCAGATATACACGATCGAAGCTCTTTTTGGAATTTCAAATAAATAATTTCAAATACATAATTTAAATTTTTGTCGATACATATTCATATACCGCACAAAACAAATCGCACAAAAAAATCGCATAAAAAAAGACCGCACAAAAACAGGTTTGACTGCAATAATAAAAATAGAAAAACTCCTAGCTAAATTAAATTGCCTATTTCGTTCGCAAAACTGCAATAGTAGTGCCAAAAGTGATAGCACAGATTGATAAAAGAGAAATTGACTTTTAGAATTTGTGTACTGTACGTAGTAAGTAATTGCGATTTTCCTTCACCACCAAATAAAAGCGGTAGATTTCTAATGAAATGAGTTTGCGCTTTGAATGAGGCCTTTTCCTTTAAAAAAAACCCACTATCTTGCAGTTTCACAGTAAATAAATATTGATCATTTTCTCGCTGAAATTCTATAAAAATTTGTGAGTCTGTTGTTGTTTCTAATGCCCCCTGGATGGAAGTTCCAGACCAGGTCCATATAGGCTTCGGGCTGAAGTACGCGGCTCCGGTTTATATAGCACCACAAGGGTCTGAGTCCGTCTTAGCTAGTTGAAACCAATTTTGACCGAGTACCCCCAGGAGCGACATCTGAGGGGATCGTACCCTCTCCCACCTTCTCTGACCTCATAGAGGGGACCTAAATATTTATTTATATTGAATAGAACTACGGTGATTCCCCCAAAAAACATTTCCTGTGAGTCTGACCTCCTGTTAGGAACCCCTGAACTAAAGTTTTCGTAATCAGTAGTGGTGTCGCTAGCAATACACAACTTCAAACTGAAATCGTCGCACGTGGTCATTTAAATCTTGTGTCATTTAGGAGATGTAATAAACTTTATTTCTGGCATCTACAAAATAACTTCATTCATTGTCGCTTGTAGCGTAATAAGTTGCAATTCTTGACATGAACTGAACAACAGTATATTCCAGAGGTTTCTTAAACTAACCTTGTAGTTTTGAAGGATGTCGAAACACTTGTCGTTATAAGAGTAGTTGTTCTCAGGTATTTCGTAATATTTTCCCCATAAATCGCTCCAGAGGAGGCATTTAGTCAGGAGCAGTCTTTTAAGGTGATACAAATCATAAAAAAAATTCAGAGCTAAATGAGCAATACATTTTTAAATGAATTAAAATTTGATTAGCTAACAACAATTTCTGATTAGAGATTTTAGTTCTTTGCAGCCGGATTTTAGCTATAATTTTTTATTGTATTATATTAATGTCAGAAATTTTAATATCTAATCATACTTAAAAAATAAAAGTAATTAGTAAAAACTTAAAATTTATCCTAAGGGAGCAATATATGATTGGTAAAGAATTATTAATTGAGTTTATGGTACAGCAAAATAAAAAAAATCTAAGGTGTTTAATTAAAAATACGTTAAGAAATCAAATGTTTATAAAGACAATTGAACAGCTGTAAAAAATGTAATTACAGGATTTATTTTACAAGCATTAAATAACTTGAGTCATAATGAAGTGTCTTGATAGCATAATTAGAAGGTTTTTCTTTTTAATTTCTCAAAGGGAAATTATAATTACTTTTCCATTAACGAAATCCCGTCATTTCCTATTAGTATTTTTTCTCCTAAAATTAATGGTCTTTTGTGAAACCATTGTAATAGTGGTTTGCTTAGGAAAATATATTACTAAAAGTAAAAGAAAAGCAAGCTAATATTTTAAATGTTTGGTGGCAGAGTTATGTCTCGTTGATCAGAATTAATACAAAAGCTAAAATGCTTTTATATCTGAAATGATTTCATATTTTAAAGTTTAACCAATTGAAGAATTCCATTCGAATACAATTTACAAACTATTAATAAACTGTTAGAGTAAGTTTTGTATTTATACCATTGTGTATGTGTGGTCGTGCAAAATTGTAGGAAACTTTCTATAGTCGATGTGTATAGCGGACTGTATCTTGAAATGAACATAGTAGAATGTAACAATAACAATAAGGGTTTTATTAACAAACCTATTAGAACATAGTAGAGAATTTAGAATATGGGAGCAACCGAGTCTTGCAAGAGCTCAGGTCCCGACCAACTATCTAACTCCGCAGACAGACGCCGACTACCCAAGATAATGCCTACACGGCGAGCACCAAGCCAATGCTTGGCAACCCTAGTGCGGTTCAACGACCTTGCGGTCTAACATCCCGCCCGGCGTTGAAATGTGACGATATTTCAACAAAGTACATGAATTACGGTAATCAATTATACTATACAAATTACAAATTATTACACTATTACAGATATACGAGCAATAATAATAGTTCATAACATTATACAACACTTTAACATAACTAAAGAAACATGAGCTTAGCAAATACAAAGTTATATATTTACAGGTAAAACACATAATTTAGACAAAGCCCTTTTTAGAATTCCAGTCTTTGTTTTTATTAAGGCAATTCTTACTTTGCCATCTGGACCAGAAATGACTTCTTCAATCCGACCTAGTAACCTTTTGCATTGGGGCAAATTGTCTTCCTTTACTAAGACTATTTGATTTTTCTCGATGTTAGGTTTGGAAAATTGCCATTTAAATCTTTGTTGGAGGTGGTTTAAATAATCCCTCTTCCATCTTTTCCAAACGTATTGTGTTACCTTTGTTGTCCTTTGCCACCTACTTAATCTATTATCGGGCAAATGAATGATTTCAGGCTCTACAATTGTTGTAATATGTCTCCCTATTAAAATATGACCAGGCGTTAATGCCTCTATGTCATTCGCGTCAGATGGTAAAGGGGTGATAGGTCGTGAATTAAGAATTCCTTCTATTTGAGTCACTATTGTGAGAAATTCTTCGTAGGTATATCTTAAATTCCCCATGGCTCTTTTTAAGTGAAATTTAAAGGACTTAACTCCAGCCTCACAAAGTCCGCCAAAATTGGGAGCCCTGGGAGGAATAAATTTCCAATTTACGTTTTCAGAAGACAAATATTTTGCTAAGATTTCATCGGGATATTTTACAATTTTATATAAACGCTTCAATTCTGCGTTAGCTCCTATGAAGTTTTTAGCATTGTCGGTAAACAAAGTGAAACATTTTCCACGGTTGGACCAAAATCGTTTTAATGTAGCAACAAAACCTCCTGATGTCAAATCTGAAACTATTTCTAAGTGTACAGCACGGTTGTAAAGCAAACAAAAATTGCTACATACACTTTTTGCAAGTCGCCTTTTCTATGTCCTTTGTATTTTATAAAAAAAGGTCCGCAAAAATTTACTCCTGTATGATTGAACGGTGAACTAGGAATAACTCGTTCTTTAGGAAGACCTCCCATCAACTGTTCACCTACAACTGGGTTGGCTCTGCAGCAAATTATGCATTCATGAACAATCTTTCGAGCTAAATCCTTACCATTAATAGGCCAGAATTTTTGTGTTACACAGTGCAATAAGGATTGCGGACCAACATGGAGATACCTTTTATGATAATCTTCGAAAATTAGTCTAAGAAGTTTGTGTTTCTTTGGAAGCACAATTGGATGTTTTTGAGAATAAACTAAATCTGAAGTGCTTAATCGTCCCCCTACCCTTATTATATTATTTTCATCTAGAAAGGGATTTAAGGATTTTAATTTACTATTACCTGCAACTTGACCACTCTTTTCTAAATCGACAAATTCTGCATTAAACTCTTCTTGTACCCGACGAAGAAGTACATTTTCTGCACTACTTACCTCAGCTGGAATTAAGGGGCCTGTTTGTCTTTTTTGAGGACATCTAAGATTATGAACGAATCTGAAAATATAACTTAAGATACGTACAATTTTAGTATAATTATTGCTAATGTTAATCAATTCATCTAAAGGATTAAAGGCACTGTTCACAGAGAGTGTTACGTTAGAGTCATAATTAGATTCTGAGTTCTTGAGACCCTTTTTCATCTCAGGCAGATTCATTTCTGGAATGCAAGAATCTTCATCGATATAAGGTAAGTTATAGGATGCCAGAAATGTAGGACCTTTCCACCACAAATTTTGATCCATAATTTGGTCTGGATTCACTCCACGGGAGACCAAGTCTGCGGGATTCTCAGCCGTCTTCACATGTTGCCAATGAAACTGCTTGGTCAACTCTTGAATTCGAGAAACTCTGTTAGAGACGAATACCTTCAGTAAATTAGGAGAGGATTTAATGCAAGCCAGTACTATAGTTGAATCTGCATACAAGTAAACATTGCTAATATTCAATTTTAGAGATGCTAATACCTTTGAAACTAGCTTGGAAAGCAATTCAGCTGCGCAGAGTTCCAGCCGCGGAATAGTTATTTCCTTAATTGGTGCAACTCTAGATTTGCTGCAAAGAAGGTTGACATTTACATCATTTGCGTCAGTTATGTTTTGCTTCGCCCTTTAACTACGCTTGTAAATAATGCAGTTTCTATAAGTCATTTAAATGACTGTTCGAAACAATTAGAGATTCAAATTGGAATTTAAACAGAGACCACTGTTCATAATTTCCAAAAAACTCAGGTAATGGAATTTCGGGCAATCTAACATTCATTTGCTTACTATCGGTACATGCATTAGCAATACTTGAACTACATTTTTTCGAAATATGCAAGAAGCCTACCTTGATTTCTTCTATTTCATCCTCGAGTTCCGAAAACGCTTCTTCGTGCTCGTTGAGCTCCTGTCTTTCAAAACCTTGTAATAATCCAACTTCAAATTTTCGATTTTATTTTCTATTTTCTTCAAAGTGTCCATTTTTGAGTCAATGGTGATGAAGTCCGATGTTGTTGCCTCATTTTTGAGAAAAGTAGCGAGTTTTGTTATTTGTCCTTTGATGCCTCCTCGGGTGCGGTTTAACACTATAATTTCCGTAGACATTTTTGAGACGTTGTGCAAAACTAAATCCGTAGATCGTTGATAAGTCCTGTGGCTCAGACTGGACCACTAATGTATATGTGTGGTCGTGCAAAATTGTAGGAAACTTTCTACGAGAAACTTTCTATAGTCGATTTGTATAGCGGATTGTATCTTGAAATGAACATAGTAGAAGGCAACAATAACTATAAGGGTTTTATTAAAAAACCTATTAGAACATAGTAGAAAATTTTAAATATGGGAGCAACCGAGTCTTGCAAGAGCTCAGGTCCCGACCAACTATCTAACTCCGCAGACAGACGCCGACTACCCAAGATAACGCCTACACGGCGAGCGCCAAGCCAATGCTTGGCAACCCTAGTGCGGTTCAACAACCTTGCGGTCTAACAACCATTATTTATCATTACTCACATTTCTTTTCACCAGAAAAGAACTAGGTTGAGTCAGACTAGACCCCACTTTCCGGGCAAGTATGTTGACCAGAATACTATCAAAACATGTCATGATCTTCCTCTCAAAAAACCCAAAATGTAAAAATCCTATTCATTTTAATGTAGTTCATTTACAAGAAAATTTCAACTAATAAAATGAATTTACTTTAAAAATTGCATTCGATGTATAATGTTCACGAAATTAAAATTTTTAAGACTTAATACATTATGCGACTTAGTCGTTCCTCAGAAATTACTTAATTTTTAATTTTACTCAATTACTTAATTTTTACAAAAATCAGTTTTTACACAGATTAAATTTATGGAAACCAGCTAGCTTACAACTTTTGTATATCGGACTTTTAATTTTCAGTGAACAAACTTGTAAAATGTCTTTACTATACCAAAATTTCTTTTTAAATTGATTATAAAGGGATTATTTGCCAGAAATTTCAATTATCTTTGAATTAAATTTCTTGTTTCATCGGGAATCTATTCAATGTAACTAACTGTAACATGGAAAATATTCAGGCAAACTTTATAAAAATGTAGAGGACTTTACGTTAATAACTTTTTGTAGTAAAGAATATTTTATACTTAACTAATTCCTTGGTGACTTTCCAACAGTTTTGGGGAAAATGTTTGAAAAAGATTAATTTTAATTAAAAAAAAAAACTAGTGATTTTTTTCAGTACGCTATTTGAGTGTTCTGTAAGAAGACTCTGTCAAATAATAACTTAAAATTTCAAGCAATTGCTGGTTGGCACACCAGGGGTCTATCGAAGTTAGTTAAGCTAACACTAAAATGCATAAGTTACGACGATATGCATTAGTTAGAGTAAATTCTATAAAATGTTAAACAGGAACACACCGCTTCTCAAAAGCCACAATGAAAATAATTGACTAGTTTCGAACTAACAAATATAGTTCTTTATCAGACCAGGAAGCATTAGGTGTGATTGTCGTTGATTTTAAGTGTAAAAATTCTTCAGAAGAAAGTCATTAGAATCTGTGGCAGAAACGGACACATTAAAGGTGCTCGTTTTTGCGAGGGATAACGTAGTAGTTACAAAGATTTAAGCAGATAAATTTCACTGCTCGGTGTTTCTAAAAGACGAGCCCCTTTCATGTCTTCGGTTCTGCTGGAACCTACTTTATGGTCTTCTGAATACTTTTGTTGTTGTTGTTGTTGTTGTTTCTGATGCCCCTTGATCGATAGCATCTATCAGTTCAAGTCCAATTAAGGCTATTGGACAGAGTGGTAGGGCTCCGGTATTTAATAGCACTACGAGGGTCGGAATCCGATATGGCTAAAGGGCCGGTCCCATAATTTAGAAACGAGGCAAGTTACGGGACCGATGCACTTGACCCAGCACCTCCAGAGGTGATTTAAGAACTTGGAGGACATTACAGCCAAGACAGATTTTGCGTTCACCGGCCGCCATTAATGTACACGGCAGTGGATTTGCAGCGACGAGCATCGAACCAGAGACGTTCAGATCACTGTCCCGCTGCTCTTGTCAACTGGGCCACCATGCCCTGAATACTTTTGTTGTTTCCTTTATTTAAATCAAAGAGTTTGATGATCCTCGCACTTGTGAATTGTCCATGAAGATAATCACACCAAATTCTCCCTGACCAAATGAAGAACTGTATTTACTAGTTCAAAATTAGTTGTCATTCATAATTTTTATTTAGGGATTTTAAGATTCTACGTATTCCTGGTAAGCGAAGCATTCAGTTCCCCGCATCGTGAAAACACATGTCACGTGCACCATTGGTACCAGGGCAATCGCCCCGATGGTTCTCTGTCCCTCCGGTGCAGCAGACAGGAGCAAACTACAATAACTCGCTTTCGTAGTGGCCACCTAAGAAAATAGACTTATACTGACAAGGAGAAAGTGTTTCCAACCTGTACCAAATGCTCCAAAGGCCAAGCCACTCCGGATCATATCCTCTTGTGTTTGGGACTTGAAAAAGGAAGATCTTCTGGGGCGGCCATTGTTGGTCATTGACTTCTTGAGAGTGTGCGGTATCATGGACCTAATCTAGCTCTGCTGGGTGACAGGGATCAGCAACAACATCAACAACACATGTCACAGATGTCCATTTAGAGTTGAGTTTTAAAAGCCTGACTGTACCTCCATATATATCTGAGCTAATTCAGATACATTTAGAAAATCTCTTCCCTAATCGAATCCTAGCTTCAGATTGTTTAACCCCCCCCCCCCCCAAAAAAAAAAAGATTAACTTGTTGAATGCATGGTTTTTATTCGGCTTGATCCAAGGGTGAATTGTAAAAAGCTTTATCTATTATAAAACAAAAGCAGAATTGTTGGGAGATTATTAGAAATTATTTTATGGAAAAAAAATAATGTTTTATGAAAAATGAATCTTAGGTCCATGCATTGAGCGCAGATTTTTTTAAAAAACTATAAGAGATATATATTAAATTATTTTTATATATTCTATCCGTAGGTTATACTTTAATCTACACCTAAAATAATTACCATATTTTAAATAAAAATGTTTTTTTCAGGCAAATGTATTGTAATGTACAAAAATATAAATTAAAAAAAATTTCTGTAAAACAATTAGTTATATATACTTACTTAAATTTAGGTAGAAATTGTATAAAGATACAAGATATATATGTATACAAAATTTTAGCAATTTGTGTGACGATTAGTTTTGAAGAAATAGTGTGCACAAGTTTGAAAATAACAGTTTTTAGAAGAAGCCATTTAAAGCTTAAAGTTTCTATAAATTACTATACTATTAGCTTTATACATTTGGCTATAAAATCAAAAATTCCTTATATTCCATTCTTCAAAATTAAATCGTAATAAAAAATTGAGTTTTTTGAAGGTTTAAAGGTGATTTCCCCCCTTATGTGGATGAGAGTCGTAACAAATACTGTATAGTGATACAATCAAGACTTATACAAAGTCAAGAATTATTCAGCACTTGTGTACAGCATATAAGTACGTTTTTCATGTGTAGTTCAACATAAATAAAACTTTGAGTGTTATGCCATTAAGTTACTATAATCATTTAGTAGCTTACCTGTTTATAAAATTAAGTTATGAATTGGTAATGATTGAGCAACTTATCCTGATGAGTGTATCAGGTTAAAATGTCCCCCAATGAAATATTAAAGTAAAAAAAATGCTCGTGATATATATACTTCCATAATAAGCCGATTCTACTCTACGTTAGGCAGGATATTTTAAGCTTGTATGAGAACACAAATTCATTTTTTCAAAAAATTTGTTCTTAGAAATTAATCTTCTCTTATGGAATATTTTATTTAGAATGCGTTTCTATGCCTAAACAAAATTTCTAGAATTTGCACAGCCTGTGAAAGCTTAAATAACAAACTTCGAAGCGTGACCCCGGTTACAAACCTAAAATGGATTGGGATTTAATTTATACGAGGCGCATACACAAAGTAAGAACCGGTTGCCTATACTGGTAGATCATGCGCGTGTCACGTCATTGAAACGACGACGACGCCGTTCGGTTCCTGAACGTCTGGTGCTTCATTTGGTGTAAATTACATTGTTCTTGTTGCTAATGCCCCCTGATTGGAGGTTCCATTCACCAGGTCCTAATAAGTTACTGGGCTGAAAGGGGCGGCTCCTGTTTTAGAATTAGCCTGACAAGGGTCGGAGTCCGACTTGGCTAAATGACCGGTCCCGTAATTTTGAACCGAGTCAAGTGACCAGGCAGGAACACTTGACCCCGCACCTCCAGAGGTAAATTTGAGAACTTGGAGGACATTGCAGCCACGACTTATTTTAAGTGTCCCGGCCACCATTAGTGAACACTGCAAATTACATTGTTCTGTAAAGCTTTGCTATGTTAGTTTAAACTGAACAATAAAATCTAAAATCCCTCCAGCTGTGAAGTGCGGTCAGGGATGAGATTTTTGAAAGCAAAAAAGTTTTCTTGCGGTACGACCGTATATGGTGAGGTGCTACCATTAAGGTACAACCCTAATTGCTAAATTCTACTGTGAAACTCTTAAGAAGCTGCGCCGAACAATTCAGAATCGACGGCGTGGGTTAATTTCTGCTGGAGTTTGTCTCTTGCACGAAAATGAGTGGCCTCACACCACCGTCCGTACACGTGCATTGCTTGAACAGTTTGGTTGGGAAATTTTTGAACATCCAACGTATAGTCACGACTTTGCTCCTAGCGATTACCATTTGTTTCTCCCCCGGTTTTGGCCCCGGTTTCTCCCCGATTTTTGGCCGGTCAGAGTCTTCAGAGTGATCGAGAAACAAAAGACGTTGTGAAGGAGTGGCTGAACAGGTTGGCGGTGAGTTTTTCGACAAAGGAATACAAAAGCTAGTCTCCCGATACAACAAACGTCTCAATTAATATTGCGACTACGTAGAAAATGAGTGCAATATTCGTTTTAACATTTGGCAATAAAAATCTTTTAGAAACTTCTTCCAAAATTTTTTCACACCCAATCGGTTCTTACTTTGGGGATATGCCTAGTACATTAGTTCCTCTTTCGAGATGTTCGCTGCGTCAACGAACCCATAACGGCACCTTACTATATTCGAGACTATTCAGTTACCAGCGGTGGCCCAGTTGTCAAAGGCAGCAAGCCAGAAATCTGAACGTCTCTGGTTCGATTCGGGTCTCTGACAAATCCTCCGCCGTGTACGCTAATGGCAGCTGGTGCACGAAAAATCTGTCGTGGCTGCAATGTCCTCCAAGTTCTCAAAATTTACCTCTGGAGGTGCGGGGTCAGTGTACGGATCTCGTCACTTGACTCGGTTCAAAATTACGGGACCCGTCCTTTAGCCAAGTCGGACTCCGACCCTTGTGGTGCTATTGAAAACCGAAGCCGCACCATTCTGCCCAATAACCTTTATGAACTTGATCTGATGTACTGTCGGTCAAGGGGCATAAGCCACAACACACACAAGAAATGCAAAACTGATCAATAAAGAAAAGATGTTGTGAAGGAGTGGCTGAATAGGTTGGCGGAGAGTTTCTTCGACAAAGGAACACACAATCTAGTCTCACGATACGGAAAATGCCTCAATAAATATGGCGACTAAGTAGAAAAGTAGTTTGATATACGTTTTAACATTTGGCGACAAAAATCGTTCAGAAAATTCTTCCTAATTTTTTTTACACCCAATCGCCTCTTACTTTGTGGATACGCCTCCTACATTTGTTGTTCTTTCGAGATGTTCGCTGCGTCAACGCACCCATAAGGACACCTGACTATATTCGTGACTATTCAGTTAGCATACAAAAAAATGCATACAAATCGGATTTAGCACATGTCTTATGCAAGAGTGCTATATATTGATGGAGTTACATATTCATAACCCTCTCTCTATCTAAATATATGTGAAGGATAATACGCAGAGGGAGGTATTCTGGAAATATTCCATATTGAAAATGTTCCCTGTCTAAATTCTTTTATATTCAAAATATGTTATGTCTAGCACTGAGAACTCATAACAAAAAATTTAGAATGACGTTTCGAAACCCAAATAAGAAGAAGGCTCAAATAGAGCGGTGCTCCGCGGCCAACATCTTCGTGTAACATCCCTCTTAAAAAATATTTCCTAATGTTTCAGAAGAAGAGAGTTCAAAATTAGTGTTACTAAAAGCGATGTAACTAATAAGAGAAACAACAGATATTGTTATGTCTTAATGTATGATAATTGTGTTGTTGTTGTTTCTAATGCCCCCTGGCTGGAATTTATTTCAGACCAGTCCATACAGGCTGGCGGGTTGAGGGGTCCGGCTTTGGTTTATAATGGTACCACAAGGGTCGGACTCCGATTTAACCAGGTACCACCTCAATTTTGACTGGGCAACCCCAGGGGTGTAATCTGGGGGTATCGTATCCTCTCCCACCTTCTCTGATCTCATAGAGGGACTTTCTTTCTACAGATTTAACGTACCTATATCCGGTCTATACACGGGGGTATTTAACGGCACTTGTGGGAATTCGATCCAAGGACCCTCAAGACACGCTACCGCTAGTCTATCTCGATCCCGCTTATAATAACTGTTGAACGCTTGGCTAGGATGTTGTGAATAATTGCTGAGAGCGTGAATATTAATAGTAAGCAATTACCATATAAGAACGTATTCTAATTATATATTTTTCAAAGTTAAAATTCCTCATGCTTCATAATACTGTTTATCCTCTTGAACGGGTACTTTAGCATGCTAAGACTATGTGAAAGGTATTTGAAAAGAAAAGACAAAACCTTTGTGCTCGAGGAATAAACAGGAAATCCAACGTAAATAAATCACAAATAGCAGTAAGGTGCAATTTTGCATACGGCCGTTTCGAAGCTGCAAAGGAGCTTCTTCATCAGTGCAAAGAACTTAGTGGCAGCTCAAAAAGCCGAAAACTAAGCGATTAGACACACTCAATGAAGTTGTCATTAAGTTATCCAGAATTGCAGCTTTACTGAAGTGATAGACAAACAAAATAAACTAAGAGGTAAGTGCATGTGCACGTGTCTAGTCCCTTAGTTTTCGACTTTTTGAGCTGCCACTAAGTTCTTTGCACTGATGAAGAAGCTCCTTTGCAGTTTCGAAACGGCCATATGTAAAATTGCACCTTACTGCTATTTGCGCTTTATTTACGTTGGATTTCCTGTTTATGTGAAAGGTAACTTTTTAGAGATAAATATAATTAATCTAGGAATGTTTTAACATTTTCTTGAGTTATTAGCTATTCAATTTGAGATAGGACTGATTATTCTTATGAAAGTGAAAGCACACTGACGCATTATTAAATGAAGCAAAAATTGAACGTTTAAACGTCAGGATAAGGCGAAAACTCAATGAAGTTATCATTAAGTTAACTAGAATCACAGCTTTACTGAAGTGTTAGACAAACAAAATAAACTAAGCAGTAACAGCCTCAAAACATTTTAAAGAATACCTATAATTAATCTTAAGCTTATAAACCCCACTCTTAATGGAGGAAACATAATTAAGTAATTGCCTTACAAGTTCGTTTTGGAAAATTCGCAAGCCAAAGAAAGTATGACTAAAAAATGTCGAAACATAAAAAGTTGCTCACTAAACAAGATTTTAAAATTAAGTATATTTTTTAAAACGACATAAAAAACTGATCATTTTCAGCAGGACAGAGTAATTAAATTCCTCGTTATATACAATATTTTTTTGTTTTATCCAAGATGATGAAAAAAATATCATATAATTAACCTGAGTTTTTAATGTAGTTGAGAAGTAAGTATGCACGTGTTTGATATTTGCGAATAAGAGAATCTTTTTTTACATTTATGAATGCAGACACATCACAATATTGTAGAAAATTAATATTTACATCAGAACTATTTTGCAATTAAAACTACATCCATGATCTATTCTTTAAAAATTGAAGCTTTAACGAAAAAAATTACTCAAAACCAAAAAAAATTTTAAAAAAATTACTAGGAATATATATAAAAGAATATCAGTACAACATTTATATCAGTATGCACAACTCACAACCTTGGATTTCTGAAACTGGATTATTGCTTATATTCAACTATATTTTGAGTTAAGAGTTAAAAGCAAAGAAAAAAAATTACAAAATTTGTTTATTTTTTTGCATACATTTCATTACGTTACTTCATATCAAACCTAACCTGTACATGCATTTTTGAAAATGCCTGTACAAATTGCATGTACTTTCTAAAATTCTTCTAAAATTTTAGAAGAATTTTAGAAGTATATTATGAATATCTGATAAGCCAAAAGTCGTTTCGTGATTAATTGGTAGATCGGTACAAATGGTTTTATTGACAACCTCGAGTTTTAATGACCGCTCTGTCCCACAATCTCCTATTTATCTATCTTTTTCCCACTATATCTTTTTTATACTATAGGGCCGGTTTCCGGCGTTGGTGTAGTGTGACTTCTGCCCAGAGCACTAAAGTTCAAAGTGAAATTCATTTGAGCGCGGGTAATGGCGGGAGTAACTGTGTCTCTCATAAGGAATTTATATCCTCTATTAGGGTTGTAGGATGCATTGTGATCGGCGTCAGTACCCCCACCTCCGCGTTGTTCCTGCCAGAAACTGGACTTGTCCAGGCTAAAGGGGGCATGGATTGGTGACCTAGTCTTACTCCTCATTGAGAAAGTAGCAACAGGTAACAATACCCCTAAACAAATTTCTGAAAGCAGGACTTTCTTGTACGTGCAGGACCACAAGCAGCGATAATGCGTTTTCAACCAATCATGCCGTATGCCTTCGATTGGTTTGGTTTGGAGCACTAAGGTCATTTTTTGCTACACGTGAGGTAATTAGACCGGACCTACGGGACAGTTTCTCTTTTGGACTTACACTCAAATGCTACAAACTAGACCGGAAAATGAGTCCTGAACCTTCGACTCTTCAAACAGACTTGCTCAAACTAGATTAAAATATGTCTTGAAGAACAGTGGGGGATAAACAGCTCATTTCTGAAAATGCTATGAGTTAATAGTTTGGGCGGAAAACCTTAATCCAGCTGGAAATTTTTTTATCAATTAGTTAAAATGTCTATCTTGGTAAAAAATTACCTGCTATAGCAGAGTCTCTTCCGCAGCTCTGAAGTTTTAGCCTGATTGTGTTAATAGTGCCTTATGGTTTTACAAATTTATCCCAGTATTACGTGAAATTATGTGAACTCAAAAAGCCATGGAATCTTTTTTTTTTTTTTTTTTTTTTTTAAATCCAATGCGGAGGCACTTGTATTCAAACATTGGCCCTTACTACGCCGCAGTTTTACTGTCCATTTTATTGTGGGGGCACCATATAGGCAGACAGCATTGCCCCCTATGAAGGGACGACACGAACGGAGGCATTTTTCGTGGCGCAACGCTGGGACTCGATCTGAGCACCCTCAGCACCGAAAACCAGCGCGCTGTACCACTGGACCGCCACAAGCGCCACAAGCCATGGAATCTAAAATCTGTTACAATGACAAAATTGCTGGGCATGCATTCGGAGTATTCTCAGATCAAAAATAATTCAGAACAACAACTCGCGACTTTTCGGCTGTGTAACATAGAATGTAACTGCTATCATAGCTATTGATTGAAGTTTCCATTCGATGTAAAATTTTCTATTCTCACCATTAAACTGTTAAAGTTTGTTCCCTTGATTGATTTTCTTGTTTAGAATCTTATATTCATTTGTATCAGCATCTTATCTGTAACTTATTACACGTTCAAAACTCTGACTAAACATGTACAATTCCTTTATCGTATTAATATACGCACAAAGCATCTCTCTATTTATTTCTTTTGTTTCCATGCTTCATTAATAATGAATGAGTAATTTTGAAATAATAACGATCTGTAGAAATCCCTTTTTTGTTTTCTTTGTGTAGAGATAAAGTTTTATGGTTTTATGTTTGTGAACTTATGCGGGGATCTTCATGGTTACGCATGGTTGGCATATAAAAGAGCGACAATGTTCAGGAGGAGATACGCTTGATTTGTAACTCATTGGGTGGCAGTTTTCTGTTAAAATAGCACTACAGTCTATAAATTCCCTGATGTTTTAAAATTTAGCGTTACAGCCAATTTTACAGGGTAAATCTGTTCATTCTTGGTTCCCAGACAGACATGTTAATATTATTGTTGTTGTTGTTGTAGCTAATGCCCCTTGGCCGGAATCATTCCAAGAGTTTCATATAGGCATTGTGGGCTGAGGGTTGCGGTTCCGGTTTATAATGGCCCCAGAAAGGTCGAGTCTGATTTAGACAGGTGCCACCTCAATTTCGACCTTGACAACACCAGGTGCGACATCGGGGGGATCATACCCTCTCCCACCCTCTCTGACATCATAGAGGGAGTTTCCGGTCAACGGATTTAACATGCCCATATCGAGCCTAGACACGAAGGTATTTGTCGGGATTCGAACGCTCGTCGGGATTCAAACCGAGCACAATCGGTGCCGAAAGCCGACGTGCTGCCACTAGGTTACCTCGGGTCCAGGCATGTTAACCCATTTAAGACTGGCGTTGCGAAAACGCAACATTAATTTCTGTATTTTTAAAGGCATTTTCTAAGTTTTGTACGTCTGAAGTAGCATTTTTATTTTATTCTCTATATTTTAATTGGTCATAATAAATATTTTGTTTCCATATTTGCCCGCTTTTAGCACTTGCAAAAAATTGTTTTTTTCTGGTGTTTTGAAGGGGAAAAGTTGACTAACTTCAAATAATAACTGTAGATAGCAGCACATGTTAGCAGCACATAGCAGCAAACAATACACATGTGTATTGCTTATGATTTAGATATGCTGCCTAGTTTTTTATGCAGTAAATTGGTATTTTTTCATTTCAAATAAGTTTGTCTCTAGAAAAAAGCGATTTTTGACATTGGAAGAGTCGTTGCAGCATTTTCATGAGCTAGATGATGATAATATTTCGGAATCTTCTTCAACAGAAGATAATGATGAACCATAATTCGTCATTATCCCTCCAGATCCGGATGATTTGACGGATGAAGAAGCTATTGATGATGATAATATTTTAAGGGAAAAAACCGAATCACCTAAAGACATTGCAGATGAAATAGACATTTTTTCTAATAAATGTAAAAATAAGCAATATAGTAAGAAAAAGGAACATATTGTATGGGGAAAATGGAGACTCTACATGGATGTAATGAATTCTAAAATAAGTTTATTAGAGTTTCAGAGATCTATAGCTTTGAGAGATCCATGTCTTTGATAAAAGGGCTTGAAGAAATGCATATGAATTCTGTTTTACCTGAAACTTCGCATATTGGAAGACCATCTTCAATTCAAAATCTAATTCTCAACGAAACTCGGAAAGACCGTATGGGCCATATTATTACTAAAAATAGTGAAAATAAACAAAAAAGATGTAAAAACTGCAAAAGTCAAACAATTACTGTATGCAATAAGTGTAATGTACCTCTTCCTGCAAAAAATATCAAAGACTTTAAAATTAAAAATAAAAAATAATATATATATATATATATATATATATATAAATATATATATATATATATATATATATATATATATATATATATATATATATATATATATATATATATATATATACCGTTTGGGACTGATGTTGCGAAAACGCAACATTTTGTAACTCTCGTAAAAATAAATTTAATTTTATGGAAACAACTTATTCGTGTTATTAATGTTCTAAGAAGTGTTAAAAAACTGTTTGGTGCATTTCCAATAAAGGAAACATGGAGCGGTCTTAAATGGGTTAATGCAATATAACAAAACATTATTACTCTACTAAACTATGTAATCACCTTCCCTAAAACGTTGAATATATATATGTGGTTGATCTCGAAAAAAATTACTTCTTTTTAGTGCCACTACTTTTGTGAGAGAACAGTTACAGTTATGGGTGGTGTTCGTGCTAAGTAGATCATTTTCATAATTCATTAACTACGTATCTTTGAATATAACGCTAAACACTTCCAGGTAAACATTCAGTTCAGGAACAAAACTCTCCTAATTTTCTTTCCGATCACAGTTTTTTTCGTTTCAAAATACATTCAAACCCTTCTTACTCATCCGTAAACTCATCTGGCACAAGTAAATAAGGAAACGAAATGTTGTATTTACATATTAATGAGGGGAACAAAAACGTATTCGTCTGATATTTAATAAGCCTCTCAATTTACTCTCAGTTCCAATTAAATGTAAAGAAACGTTGCCCAACTTCTTGTAATGAGCATCGTCTTAATTATGGAGTCTAAACCGCTGCTAATTAACTAAAGTGATGGCATTTTTAATAAACCAACAAACACTGATACGACTAGAAATCTTACAAAGAAATATACTAACGATTATAACATAAATTTAATGCTTCAGATATGCAAAGAATTAGATTCGTCGTGCAAAATAATGCAAATATTTTCTTACTTAGTATACACTGTTTCGAAAGTAATTTAAATTTAAATATTAAAATTCAGAACACTTAATAATTAAGGTTCACAAAGATTAATTAGGAGTTAAATCATGAATAATTTTTATAGCAGAATATTATGAAATTGATACAACTCCTTATGTATATAAAATTAAAGTTTTAATAAAGAAATTTTACTCGGCACTTTTTAAGGTTCTACTATCGGCCTTACATCGAAAACGTGTCTTCAAACATTAAACGGTTTTTTTCTCGACTTATATACCCCGGCGATAGGAATATATCGTATATTTAATACCTTTCCATACATTTTCCACTTTTATTTTGAAGTCAATGACACAGGATGTTTGACTTGCAAAATGTATTCAGTGCTCAAGAATTTACTTCCCCCAGGAATTTTTATTATTTGTTTGAATGTTATTCATTGCCGTTCTTTTCATTGGATGGGCACCACTTTAACGACTGAATGCTGGGACACGAATAGAACCAATTTTCTTAAGGCTGCTATGTACTAAGGGGAAAAAATCGCATTTCGGTCCTCCTCTTATTCCTGACTCTTATGGTGGGAGGAGTCTAGTTGACAGTTCGAGAATTCCACTCCACTTTAGGACTGACATTTTGAGGGATTGTAATGACTCTTTCTCTATAGAGGGTGAAGACGCTCCGATTATCTTACCTTTTCAAATAACACCCCCAAGCGAAACCGTTGGGATGAGGACACTGATATTGAATGGTAACTGTTGAGGATAACCAGCAGTGGCCAGCACCGGATGAAAATTCAAAACGCGTCCTGGTCCGAGGCTGATCAGAAGGTTTTAACATCAGGTCCTAGCCGCAGTTAGCTCGCGGATGCTTTCGGTCCAGCCATAAGCATAAAAGTAAAATTAAAACTGACTTTCACCAAATCTTATTAAATTTAGTATGGTTTT
This sequence comes from Dolomedes plantarius, assembly GCA_907164885.2. Classification (NCBI taxonomy): domain Eukaryota; kingdom Metazoa; phylum Arthropoda; class Arachnida; order Araneae; family Dolomedidae; genus Dolomedes; species Dolomedes plantarius. Next base: position 97,084,630 of record OU015496.1, read on the forward strand.
TTTGTGTTCTCACTGGAATGCAAATCTCTCCAGAGTCATTTAAATGAGCATTTAATGTACAGTACACTATAAAATGCCATGAAACCACCGCAAATTCAATATAGCATTGGTGACAGGAATTCTAATTTTTGATCACCCTTTCCTCACAACTTTATTATGATTATGCAAATCACTGCGTATAGATATGCTTTATTCTTTGATAAAAGATAACAGAACTTCACTTACAAAGGACTTTATACATTTAATGTATATTATTTACCAGTGACATAATGCTTGGGAATTTTTTTCAGACTTTAAATATATATTGGACATATATTATACAGTCGAACCCCGTTATAGCGAACCCGGTATATAACGAACTCAAGGATATAACGAACGAAAATTTTGGTCCCGCCATTTTCCTATTGTACGTAATTTAATTAATATTGTGTCAGTTTAATGTAATCGATTTTAGTCGATTTAATTCACTAATGATCATTTTTAATAGATTTTATCATTTTAATACATCATTATTGAATACACATTGCAACTAATGAGTTATACATTTTGTGAACTCTAGCATTTTTTTAATGGTTCGCATATAGCGAATCACCGAATAAATCGAACAAAACCTTTGGTCCTTCGAAGTTCGCTATTATGGGGTTTGACTGTAATTTGTTTCATTTTTAATTGCAGAAATGTTTTGCTTTAAATTGTAGAATCACTTTTTAAAAAAATTATTAATTTTTATTTTTTAACTCTAAAATTTATTCCTGCATATGTTTGAGTGAGAATTCTCTGTTTCTATTAATTTACTTATCAGCTGAAATTCCGATGGTGCTGCATGTCTTTTTGACAACATAGCTATTATTGCAAAGTCCTTATGACAGGATAGTTTATCATAGCATCCTCCTCTTGATATCTACATTTTTATTTCCTTATTAGAATATGCGTACTTTTGAACCTACGTTTTAAAAAGTGACAGAAAACATGACTGATATCAATCTACCCATCAGAGAGATAGATGGAGGATCTACAGACTATCTATCAGATAACAATGTACGATATGCACTTTCGAAGGAGAAACGTCAACCTCTTTGGGTGATATGAATCCTGTAAATAGAGAACTGAAATAAATTATTCGAGGGCATGTTTAAGTGAGAGTTTCGAGTGCTTGTATATGTTTTCGATGCTTTAAAGTAAATGTTATCATGTGTTCTAAAGAACTGTCACTGGGAAAATGGAGAAGAAAAGCTAGTATTTATGTGAGGAACGTAAGAATGATTCTTTCGAGGATATGAAAATCTCATGTAATCGCAATCTAAAGCGGAAGAGGACAACTTTTGTCCTCTTCCTCTTCATAGACGAAAACTAATAATGACCCTATCTAACACATATTCTCCCACATTTTATTCCGCTTAAAATCCAACTGACTATCCTGTCATTCGAACCAAAAGCCCTCTGTTTTCTGGAAAGGTATGCTGATTAATTAAAAACTATGCCGTGTGTTCATTTTTATTCATAGTTATTTATACTTAATTGGGCCTCGAACGGTATATCGTTCGAGGATTAATTCGGGAGCCGCTATAACGACGCATCTGCCTCCCATCCTCGCATCTTCAGATTTTAATTCACTTGAAATATTACTGACTAAGCCAGCTATCAACCTCAAAACGTTTATATTTTATATGAAACTTAGTTTATCGTTAACTGGGGTAACTTTGTCCTTTGCGGGTAACTTTTCCCAACACTAGCTGGTCCAAATGAGTAAGCCATTGGTTAACCTTTTTTCGTTTGTTGGGCCAAAGTTACCCCAGTTGACGGTAGCCATAGTTCCTTTCTGTAGTTACTATTTATTATATTATAAGCTAGCCCTCACTTGCCAATAAACTGCAAGCTAGAGCAGTGGTTAGAGCTGCGGATAATCTGCAGTAAATTTAAATCATATTGAATTATTTAATTAAAAAACATGCTTTAAGTTTTCTATAACTATACATTTTTAATATTTTCATTTATATTGTTATATGCTAAAAAATATGATATGGCATTGTTAAATAAGATGTCTAGACTGTTTTTTAATAAAGTCTCCATCAGAAAAAGATCATATTTTTTAGCATCAGACTCTTATATGCTAAAAAATATGGTATGGTATTGTTAAATAAGATGTCTACACAGTTTTAATAAAGTCTCCATCAGAAAAAGGTTATACTTTCACTGCTTCCATTTGCTTCTACCTATTTATGTGACACTGGTTATTCAAAATTATTAACTATAAAAACCGAATAACAATCAAGACTTTACTTGGTAGATGAGACGAGAGTAGCACTCTCACATATTTAACTAAATACTGAGCACACTTTATCTGAGGTTCAAGACCATCCTTCTTACAAATGTTTTTAAATTTTAGTTTTATTTAAATATATGAAGTTTGTGATTTTCGATGTTTTAATACGTCGCCTATAATTTCGATATCACGCTCTTTCATAATTTTAATTTTTGTTAATTTTCACCTAATTGAAGTGCTTATTAATCTCTCTATTCTAAAAAAAATAACTCCCTCTGCCGCTGTCAAAAGCTTGTCACGCTATCTCCTCAAACCGCTGGGGGTATGGGGTCGAGATCGATACCAATGAATGCAGAAAAATGGGGGGACCAAAGAAAGACATGTCTAATCTTCGTCAGACTTGAAGTTTTTTTTATTTTATGATTTGTGGGAAAATATTGACTTTTTCATCTTCAGATTACGATAACTCGCCAAAAAATGATCGTAGAATTTTCATCCTTTTACAGTCTAAGACTACAGACATTTCTCTTTCAAACTAGACCTCATTTGTTTAAAAATATTTTAAAACAGACTAATATTTTCATCAAAAAATGAAATACAGCTTTTCAAGAAATATCGTCCCCTATGTGGATGTAATATCGATGCTCCTCGAGTTTTTATCTTACGAAGAAAATACACTCATGGACAAAAAAATTATCGCACCAAGAAAGAGTCGTAAAAATGAAACGAAATTTTACATACGTAATGACTACTTTGATATAAGTAAATGATAAGAAAATCAAAGAAAAAGGATAATTTATTTCAGAGAAAAAGGCAAAAGAACGGAGGAGTTAATACTCCGTTGGACCCCCTCTGGCGCGAATGCACGATGCGATACGATCGGGCATTGAGTCATACAAGTTCTGTATGATGTCTTGAGACATTTCGTTCCATATTTGCTGTAACCTTGCCTCTACTTCGTTCAAACTCGTGGGATGCCCAACTCGTCGTCCCAAATGATCCCAGATATGCTCGATTGGAGACAAATCTGGGGATCGGGCAGGCCAAGGAAGGGTAGTAACAGTGCGGAGACAGTCTTGTGACACCCTTGCCGTATGAGGCCGAGCATTGTCTTGTTGAAAAATGGCTCCTGGGAGCCGTTGCATGAGTGGCAACACATGTGGTTGCAGGATTTCATGAACATACCGCTGGGCTGTCATGGTGCCACGGAACAATACTAGGGGTGACCGTGTATTGTAGGCAATGGCACCCCATACCATCACACCAGCTGTGGGAGAGATGTGTAGCTGTACAGCAAAGGCAGGATTGAAGCGTTCGCCACAGGCTCTCCACACACGAACACGATTGTCATCACTGCCGAGATTGAATCTGGATTCGTCGCTAAAGACTACCTGGTTCCATTCCGCTGCAGTCCAGTTTCCTCGTGCGAGGCAAAACTCCAAACGGAGGCGTCGATGGGTGGGCGTCAAGGGCAGCACACGTAATGGGCGCCGCGATACCAACTGCCCTTCAGCCAGGCGCCTTCGTATGGTTCGAGAAGACACAGAGGCCCCTAGTGAAGGTGCTACCTGTGCCTGGATGGCGGCCGATGAAGCAGTTGGCTGTACGCTTGCATTTCTTACGATGTGGTGGTCTTCTCGACGACTGGTCTGTCGAGGGCGTCCTGAGCCTGGTGTTCGTGTACATGACATCTCTCGGGTCCACTGGTCCCAACACCTCCTCACAACACAATCAGAGCGGCCTAATTGACGAGCTACTCGCCTAGCTGACCACCCAGCTTCCATCATCCCGACGATTCTCCCCCTCTCAAACAACTGCTTATATTGTCTTCGAACACGGCGTAATGGCATGTCTATCTCAGCTCTTCCTTTGTAAATGATTCAGGACACTCAAACAAGCTTTGGTCACCTGTTTTATACTCCACAGAGTACGATGTTCAACGCCCTCTACCGGCTGTACATAATGCTCAATCACGCTGCATTTCTAATCATTTGCATAGCTCCCCGACATGTACCTTCATTGCAAGTTTCGTTACGATCCCGCAATTATTTCTTGGTGCGCTAATTTTTTTATCCACGAGTGTATTTACTTCATCTGGAGGCTGAAAGCTTTCTTATTCATATAAACCTCATTTCAAGTCTATATCTTAAAATTTTCGATTTTTAATCGAATTTTAAAGCTGATAATTCAACAGTGATGATACGCCCTTCGCATTAAGGGTGACAACAGTAAATGGATGGAAGCTATTACACTCCCCGAGAATCACCCCTATGTATCTCGCTATTAGCCATAACAGAGGAACGATCGTAGCGAGCCTAGGGGCAAAGCCCCTAGTATTTAAAAATAAAGTTTTAGTCACATGATATTTGCCAAAAAAATAAGTGCAGAAGGTAAACAAGACATATTTTTACTGTTATTTTGCAAAGTAGATATATACCCCAAATCTACAGTTATTTATTTTTAAAATAGTTGGTCAAAATTTGCTTATTTCTTTTAACATAAGGTTAAGTTTCTCAGTAGCGGTCCTTCGGAGAGAAAAAAAATTGTCCTGCGTCTCGAGTTATAATTTTGGCAGCGCTCCGAACCCAGTAGCAGTAAACAATTAAAAAGAAAAGTACCAAAAAAAATAAAAAAATAAAAAATAAGAGGTAAGCAAACGATAAGTAATCCTACGTTAATAACCCGCGGGTGTTTCGTTAGAGGGGATTAGCTGAAATATTTTTCTATTTTTTGTTAACATTTTCTTAATTTTTTTAAAAAGTTTGCTAGTATCAAAAAAATTTCATTGGGGTTCGAGTGATTTTTCATTTAAAGAAAGTGGGTCGTAGTCGAAAAAAATTTTACCCACCACTGACCTAGAGACCTCTGTGAGAAGGCAAATCTGAGAACCTCGTTGCGCTGTCGCGTGTAATGTATAGTAACAGGTATTCCTCTTTGGTCAATTCAAAATATTTGTAGTAATTATTATCAATGGAATCTCAATTTTTAAGGGACTGACCCAAGTTAAGCTTTACTTTAAGTGTCGTGATTTTTTTTAATTATATAATTATTACTATTTGCTATTAGTATTATGATTTAAAGTTTTTTTGCTTTCTTTAAACGTTCATATACGTTCTGTTTTAGGGGCGCAGTGGCCCAATTGGCAAGGGTATCGGGCTAGTGATCTGAAAGGTTACTGGTTCGATGCCTGTCGCTGACAAATCCACTGCTGTATACACTAATAGCGGCTGGTGCACGTAATATCTGTCGTGGCTGCAATGTCCTCCAAGTTCTTAAAATTACCTCTGGAGGTGCGGGGTCATGTGTTCTGGTCTCGCCACTGGACTCGGTTAAAAATTACGGGACTGATCCTTTGGCCAAGTCGGACTCCGACTCTTGTGGTGCTAGTCAAAACAGGAGCCGCACCTTCATCGCCCATAGCCTTCGGGATTTGATCTGACGTTGTTGTCGGTCAAGTGGTATAAACAACAACAACACGTTCTGTTTTATTTGAAAAAGTAAATTATATCTAAATAATTTCAAAAATTGCGCACAACTCACAAATTGTGCTTTTAGCTATGTAATAAATATAAAATATTGTTGATTGGTGTGAATAAATATTATAATCGCATATTTCCTCACACCGCCCTCTTTATGTCATCTCTCAAAAATGTCCTCTTCATGTACTTTCAAACTGTTTCATCCCCACAGCCTAATCGATATTTTAAGATAGTTAAATAAATATAAATTTTACCCGTATTGGAATAAATGCGTGTATTGGGGACTGATTTTTTTTTTTTTTTTTTTTTTTTTTTTGGGGGGGGGGGGAGGGTTATTGTGATAAGGCCTTTGAAAATACCAAAAAAAATTTATAAGAAATTTGAGAATTTAATTTAGAACTTTCCTCTGTAAGTTATTTTCCTCAACTCTTATAAGTAACCTGTTGATTGTCTATGAAACTAGTATATTCGAAGTTTAAAATCTACAGTAAAAAATTTTCCGTTAAATCAACAAATAAACTAGTTAAACAAATAAATTAGTTAAATCAACAAATAAACTATTATAGAAGTCCCAAAAGGGAACAAGATAACTCATTCACTTCTGTAGGAACACGACAAAAGCTTTTTAAAATGGGATTTTTCGAATTTCTATTCCAAAGAGTAGAAAAAATTTATGTAAATATATATTTCTCAAGATATCAATACAGGACGGAAAATGTACTCACGTAAGAAATCATAGGAAGGTTAAATCCAGCTGCCATCTTAGCTTCGTGCACGCAGGTCTCTTGGGGTCCTATATAAACTGACACTTTTTGAGTCCACAGAACAGCTACTTGATAGATGCTTTTTTCTTCGTCTCCATACGTCTCGGCAACGGTGAAGTTTAACTTATGGCCACTGATCAAAGGCCTGTACCTGTTGATTTCATCTACGGCCAAACTAATGGCACCTGATATCGTGAGACCCGGTCTCCTATAATCTTTGTTTCCCGGAAGTCTCTCCGAGCCAGTAAGATAGCCCATAGTAAAAGTTCTAGAATGGACGAACGGAATGTGTGAACAGAAAGTTAGTAGGGATGCAATGTCGATCCATTTCCAAAAGCTTCGCATTTTCTTAGACAGGATTTTTGCAGCCGTTTGAGGGATACAAATTCTATAAAAATAAATTTTGTTTTAAACATTGTTGTTTTTGCTCCTATTTAGTGTCATTAACTCATTTTTTCTTTATTAAATAAACATAAACAGGGTTGCGAAACACTGATAATCAAGGAAGAAAATAATATCGTAAGTCACATGGATATTTTTAATGAAATGCATTCTGGAAAATGATTGCTTTAGTATACTTATTTTTCTGTAAATTTAACAAATTTCAGTGAAATTTTGTAACTTTAAAAAATTTAAATATATTCAACATAATTTTTCGAATGGTTCCATCCTTTTATCTGACAGGATTAATATTTTATATTTAATTTGAAAAGAAATGCAAAACTAAACTCCTGATTTGATGCTAAATTATTTATTATTTCTTGTAAATTATTCTGTGCATAATTGTATAAGAAATTAATGCTGAGTGTTTTATTTAAATCAATTTCATTTTGTGAATGAAATCATTTCTTTTAAGCGCTTAGTTTCTTCATGTTTATCTCATGTTTATCTATTTTAATAGAAATAGCACAGTTATCTCTTATATTTTCTATCGCATATATTCATTTATAATTATTCATAAGCTGAAGAATATTAGGAATAACAGCATCGAATAAAATATGAATTTTGTTTTAATTGATGCTTTAGTAGAATAGCTTTATAAAAGGAAGTTTCTCCATTTCTGTCCCAAAGTTAACAACTTTTTCCGTAATCTAATTAATGTAAGTTTCAGACTTTGAGAATTCTTTTATCGTTTCAAAGCGAAAAATCGGCAAGCGTTGTCTTTCTATTTCCAAAGTTCTCGTTATTTAATTTCTATGAAAGTTGAAGTAACTTCATGTTAAATTTGTTACGTAAATCACTTTTCGTAGTTAAAGATAAAAACATTTGGTAGAATGTCTACAGGATTTGCAAATACAATGGGTTAAAGTATTATAAAACTTTCCTTGTGTAAAGACACTTTTACATCTTCTCCATTAATGCGAGTTCCTTAAAAAATTGCATTACGTAATTTTTCAAAAATACTTTTTTTGATATCAACAATAATAATAAATATTTGTGCCACAAAATATTTTCCATCACACTATTACATATCCCGTATTCTAATTATTTGACATCCGGCATATTTTAATATGTACCACAAAAGAGATTTATCCAATATACAAGTGTCACTAATATTTCCACCCATTATATTAAATCTGAATATGTGCAATATATAATAATACAATGCAGCATACATAAACATTTCATATTACGTAATTGTCACTATATATTTAATATACTGATGGAAGAAATTGGGTTAAATATATTTAAAAACACAGAATTCTCAAAGTTTCTTCTCGATAATGCGAAAAAAATATTCTAAAATTAATTCCTTAAACGTAAAGAAAAAAAATCTTTAAATGTATGACAAACGGGAAATTATGTGGGAAGAAATATCGGAAATTTGTTATCAAGTTTTTAATGGAATACGCAAAATGTGATTTTATTTTTAAGTTTTCTATTTTATGAAAATTTAAGTGCAAAATATGTTTTATGCCCCATTTATGAGCATAATATTTTAATAATCTCATCACAAATCATGAATTATATTATTAATATCAAGGAAAGTTTCCAAACATTACATTTTGAAAATTATAGTTGAAAAATAAAACTTTTCTTTTATACTTTGTCTTTCATTTCCTATTTAAATATTAATTTTCGGGCAAAATATGAAAAAAATACTCCTTCAATTATTCACATATTTTCTTACGAAAAACAACAGATAAAAAATATTTGCTTACATTTATTTGCCGCTACAAGACACAGTGAATAGTTTAACTGCCCTAGTATTTCGTTATTCTTTGCCGAAATCCTCGTGGAATCTGAATATCGTAAAGCTCCGCAGCATCTTTTGACTTTGTCATTTGGTCGGTGGGGGATCGCGCATGCGTGTTAGCACGAAAATACCCTAGATCAAGAGTAAATTTGAGCAGGGAAAAAAATGCTTGCCTATAATAAAGTAACACAAAACTTTTTTAGGCCGTAAATTATGACCTAAAGTTTAGTAAATGCATTTAACGATGACTGTGTTAATCAGGGAGTGAAAGATTTTGAACATTTAATAATTATTCCCATATTTAAGTACTATTATATACTTGCTGTCCGAGAAAGTTTTATTTTTGTTTTCTTCTCTCAGACCTCTCACATTTTGAGAAATAAAAATTAAAAGCCACGTGATTTACTAAGCTTGAATTTTTATATTTTAGTCAAGTAAAATTCAAAATATTACATTTAGTATAAAAACGCAAAAGTAATTTAAACCGATTGATGACAACTGATATTGATACTTAATTTTAAAATTTTCAATTTTTCATTGATAGAAAATAAACTCTAAATTAGTTCTAAATATTCCTCTATTTCAAAAAAATTAAATTACGGTATTTTTTGGCCCATAAAAAGCATTGGATGATAAGACGCACATCATATTTATAGGAGGATTTTTAGAGAAGAATATTTTGTATTTTGTTATGTATATTAAAAATATTTTCAATTTCTTATTTAGTAAAGATACAAAATATATATAGAATATATAATAATAAATATATATAAAATATATTTAATATATAGAATATATAATAAATATACATATACCGTAGTTCCCGGCGTATAACGCACACCTAAAATTTTAAACTACATTTTTTAATTTTTAGGTATATTCTCCGTATAACGCGCATCCTTTTCTTGACGAAGAAATCTGAAATGTGCATGTGCGATGCTCTTATCTTTTGAAGTCATTCATTCGATGGATTCTCCCAGGCTTTCGAACAATGGTATACTGAATTGGCAAGTGTTAACGGATACAATATGTGTAAAGGGGGAAATGCTTGAGGAAGTAAATAATTCTGCAAACAAGGGGTAAGAATGCCCTTCTAACCCGAAGGAATTCGCGGAATTAGGAGTCAGATGTTTTCTCTTTCGGAACTCCCTTTTAGAAACAGAATTCGATGATGTCCCTGAAGATATAACGGAAGACGAATATGACGAACTATTTATGTTATACGATAATTAAAATTTTTAAATTCATAAGGTATATCATTTCTTTTAAACAAACGGCATTTAGGTACATGTAGAAATTTTTTTATGTTCATCTTTTAACTTATTTTTAAACCTATCATTTTTATATCCGGCGTATAACACGCACCCGTAAATTTCGATCTTGCTTTTTGTGTTAAAAGTGCGCGTTATACGCCGGAAAATACGTTAATAAAACATTCATTTTATTTTAATGTTATTCTTCTATTGAAAAGAAATTAAATACACTGCTCAAAAGAATTAGGGGAGCACATGGTTTTAACGAAATTACGCAAATACTTACACCGATAAGTAACATAAAATAAATCATCCATAATTTAAAGCCTAGCAAGAAACAGAAGAAGCAAACTTCATATGCAAATCAAAGTTCATGACGTCAAAAACCAGAAAAAGAACATAAGGGTGGAAATCGGGATGTTGCAGAAACGTCTGTTTCACTGCCTTAACTGTGAAATTCGATTGCTCAGTTATTCTTTTTGAGAAAAGGTGACTTGAAAATGTCTCAAGAACGTGATTTACCGGAATCCATGGCATGGCGTATTATAGGCAGACTTGAATCCGGGTAAAACACAACGTAGTGTCGCGGACGCTGTTGGAGTTGCCAGAAGTGTCGTTGCAAGGTTGTGGAATCGATTCCAAGAAACAGGGAATGTTAGACGTCGACCAGGGCAAGATCGGCCACGCGCCACTACAGCAACTGATGACCGGTATTTACTGTTAACAGCTCGTTGAAACAGAACAGACAATGCTACTCAGCTGCAAAGACAGTTGTTCTTGGCAACAGGGTGAAGGGTGTCCAGCCAAACAGTACGTAATAGGCTTCATCAGGGAGGTCTCTATGCACGTAGGCCAATGGTCTGCATTCCGTTGACCTCGTGCCACCGTGCGGCCCGAAGAAGATGGTCTGCTGAACATCGAGATTGGGAGCAACATGATTGGAGCCAAGTGCTGTTTACAGACGAGTCCCGATTCAGTCTGGAGTGTGACACCCGACGTGTTTTGGTATGGAGGGAAAGGGGCACTCGAAATAACCCCACATTCGTTCGTGAAAGGTCACAATACAGACGAGCTGGTTTTATGGTATGGGGTGGAATCAGCATAGGTGGACGTACGAACCTGCATATCATTCGGAATGGTACTTTGACGGCCCGAAGGTATGCAGACGAGATACTGAGACCTCATGCCATACCTTACTCTGCAGCCATTGGAGATTCCTTTGTTTTTCAGCATGATAATGCCAGACCGCATACAGCTCGTCTTCTAGAGAACATGCTTGAAGCTGAAACAATACAGCGTATGGTATGGCCAGCGTGCCCTCCAGACCTGAATCCAATCGAGCATGTTTGGGACATGCTCGGACGACGCACTGCTGCGAGACCAAGGTCTCCTTTTACTCTCCGAGACTTGGAGATTGCACTTCTTGAGGAGTGGAACATTATTCCCCAAAGTCTTATCGATAACATCATCGCATCCATGGAAAACAGGTGTGCAGCAGTCTTAGCTAAACAATACTTTTTTTATCGTTTTCATGTAACCAAATTGTTGCTCTAAATCATCTTTTCGCGTTTTTCCAGATTTTCAAAGAATTAAAGCTTAATTACAAATTTTTTTTTTTACGTCTTTTTTTCTGTATTGCGCATTGATACGCGTGTACTATCCATTTTATGCCAATACGTGGCTGTCTCGCACGGTTTTCTTAACTTCTTTGCTTGCTCCCCTAATTTTTTTGAGCAGTGTATGTTCTAAATATTCTTCAGGAGTTTTGATAACGTAAAATAAATAGGAACTGGGCAATTTTTTAAAATCTTAGAGGTATATCATTCATTAATCTAAATATATTCATTACCATATCATTATCATATCATTAATCTAAATTCATTATTCTATATCCAAATCCATTCATCATAACCTAAATTCATTCAATAATATCATAATCTAAATTCATTCATTAATATCATAATCTAAATTCATTCATTAATATCATAATCTAAATTCATTCATTATCATATCATTAATCTAAACAGTATATCATTTCTTTTAAATAAACAGCATTTAGGTAAATTTTTTTATGTTCATCTTTTTCCTTATTTTTAAACCTATCATGTCTATATCCGGCGTAAAACGCGCACCCGCAAATTTCGATCTTGTTTTTTGTGTGAAAAGTGCGCGTTATACGCCGGAAAATACGTTAATAAAATATTCATTTTATTTTAATGTTATTCTTCTATTAAAAAGAAATTAAATATGTTCTAAATATTCTTCAGGATTTTTGATAACGTAAAATAAATAGGAACTGGGCAATTTTTTAAAATTTTTTTATTGAAATTAAATAACGGCATGCTTATCATTTTCCGATAGTTGTTAGGCTTAAGCTCTTTCATGACACAGATTCCAACTTACAAAACTCTAAACAACCATCTGCAGATAGGGGTATTTGCTGTATACATCCCAACCTCTGCAAACAAATATAACGTGGCGCCCGACAATTGAAGATGACAGTTGCAAACATTTGCGCATAATAGCGAAAATATCTTGATGAAAATTTGAGAATCGTGGTAAAATTAAACAGACGTAGAATAAATATGAACGGTGAATATCTCGTGTCGTTTTGCCAGAAAGGAAAGGAGGAGTGTGTCACAAGGAGTCACCAAATATACGACTTCTTCACATCATCAGGATAGATAGGTGAATTATGGGACATGGAACTCAACTTTTGGAATTATTTTAATTATTATACTATTTTCACTCTAAAAAAATCATTCAATCCCAGCAGATTAGAGATTTTCTATATATATAAAACAGTTCCGTAACTGACTGACATACAACGCACAGACCACACCGCTGGACCTAAAGGGCTGAAATTTTGCATGGCGATTCTTCTTATGGTGTAGGGGTGCACTAAGAAAGATTTTTGAAAAATTCTTCTTACATTTTTTAAAATTAAATCTTTAAGCTATTTTTGCAACATTTTTTAAAGTTTGCATTTAAAATAATAATCTCAGGGTTATAAAATTTACATCACGATAAAGATCATAAAAATTTCTTTAAAATGAAATCTTTTCGAATCTTTACCTTCATTTTCTGATTTGCGGTGAATTTTTAAGGATTAATTTTTTAAATTTATATCATTAAATCCTGATCACGTTATTTCTTTTTCAGATACTTTAAATAAATTTATCGTCACGTGATAACAACGAAATAGATCAAAAATTTTTTTTTCTTTCTTGCTAATGCGGCAGACGATTGGACATTATCCCAAAAATATTAAAACACAGTAAAAGATATGTTCTTCAAACTGTACTATATTAACTGTGCTAAATTCTTTAGTATGTCCTATTAGATTTAATTTGAATATTTTCATCTACGTTATTTTGTCTTTAAAAATATCCCTTGCGAGTTTTTTATAAATATATATATATATATATATATATATATATATATATATATATATATTTTACATCAACTGTATACATTGATCGTCGTATTTATCATATATATATATATATATATATATATATATATATATATATATATTTGGCATTGATTGCATACATTGACCATTGTATTTAATTTTAATGTACTCCGTAGCGAAGTGCGAGTTTTGAGCTAGTTACATTATAAATTCCTTTTTACTTCATTTTGCTATCCATTTGTTCTCCATAAAACTAATGGAAATAATTTTTGTTACCAGGAAAATATTTATATTGATTTCGAAGATAAAAATTAAATATATTACTAGATAAGAAAGCGTTTTTGATGGCTTAAACATTAAATTCAAATTCTAGGGGGCGAATTTCCTCTGCCTTGCAAGTATTTTTTCTCATCTGGACCTCTTAGAAAGCTAAAGTCTTTCTAAGAGGACTTTAAATAACTTCCAATTAACTTCATTTTCTTTCAAGTTGATGGAGATAATTCATCAAAAATATTTTTAAAAGGTATTTATTAATACATAGAATTGTCAAGTTTATATGATTCAACAGAAAATTTAAAAGCATGGTATATAAAAAGTTCTTTTTATCTTGTAATTATTATTTCATAATCCAGATCCTATAAAGGAAGGAAAATTCTTAAACAACCCTTAAAAATCCACTTTAAAACAATTTAAAAACAACCTATTTGGAAATTTAAAAATCCGATGCGGTTTATTTCAGCAGAGTCGGGTTGAAAATCTCACAGTTTAAAGAATGACGGCAAAAATGGCACACATAGATGGCATTGCTATTCCACTCTCAGAAAAGGTGTATGTGTGTGTGAGAGAAGGGGGGTGTTGCAGGAAGTGGAGCAGAAAAAGGAGAAAATAATGAGTAATAAACACAAGAAAGAAGGTAATTAAGAAGAATACAACTAACGGGTGCCTTTCATAGTTTTCCTTTTGTGGAATGGCCACGTTCTCTTTGAGCACATTCATTTTTGTCACCATGGATTGCATGATGTACGATCTCTTGATCTGTTACTGATGAAAAAGGTCTTATCTGCTTCAGAATTTTTAACAGAATATTAGTTAAAAATTCTGAATTTATAAATTCCTTTGTTTGCTTTTTATACAAAATCTTTATACTTGACAGACATAATTTAAAACAATTATAAAATAAAATGCAATTTATCTCCAACCCGTACTGAAAGGAGGTGATGGCCAAATGAGATAGGGAAGTAGGGGAGGAGAGGGGTTACTGCTTGGAAGGAGAGTCTCTATCCAATAAAACACCAGGTGCTTTCACAGGTATGATGTGACGCTTTGAGCATGTATGATGTCATTTTGAACATGTATGCAATCATCAAGTATTTTCCCGTTTCTATGTTTTATGCGAATTTCAGATTGACATAGAAATTCAGATTAGCAGATTTCAGATTGGCAACAAGCTGAAAAGTTTAGCTTTAAAAGCGTTCATTTAGTTTTTCTCTGGAAGTTGTAAGGAGGATCGATGCTAGTAAAGTTGTTATTGAAGTTTAGAGATCAAGGGAAATCCTTGGGGGCGTTTCACAACAGGGATTCTCTCTCTATTCTGTCACTTAACACCACCGATCCCTGTTGTAGACTCCGATTTAGTTCACTACAATCCTATCAAAAGAAACTTGCTTTTGCCTACGTTCAAAAATGTTTCTGAAGTGAGACATTCTTTGATCACTAAACAAGTCCACATTTCGGCCCTTCAGAGATTTGTCAGGGTGATATTTTTGAATAAAATGTTATCATTCAACCTCGTTTCGGTCTTTCTTTGGATCCGGAGAGATAGCTTGTTTTAGCATGTATGACGACAAACGCAGAGCAAACGTCTAGTACCGAAGAATTTTTTTTTCGCGTCGAAATGCGAGGAGAACCAAACAAACGACGAGTTCCGAAGTAATCTTTTCGCTTCGAAATGCGACGAGCACCGAAGTAGATGAGTACCGAGGTATGACTGTAGCTGCTTTTCTTGGAAAACAACAGGGCTTTGAATTTCCAGACCAGCATGGACAAAGTAATCACGTTGCTTCTGGAACTGTGTAAGGTCTACCTAATGATCGATTAACAATAATCGATCATTGTATTTGTATAAATGCAAAGAAGCTACCAAAAAAATGCTAAATTCAGCATAAACCATTACTATAAATACCGCGTGGCCAGATTGCGGAAGTGACTGGTTTGTTTGGAGCTGTTTATGCAAGTTGCCTTCAGTGGCTCATAGCTAGATCGCCTCTGAGCCTAAGCGAGTTTTGGCCACTCTGGCATAAAGAGTTTGTTGTGTTAGTAATAGTGGATTACCGTGCAGCATCACTGGTCTGACTTTATATATACAGTGGAATCTCGATCTATCGTTTTTCAAGGGATCGACTGAGCTGAACGATAAATGCGGGAAAACGATGGATCCGGGAACATAACAAAGCAATATGATCGTCGGGACTGGGTGAAATAAACGATGATTCGGAAAACGATCGATCGAGATTCCACTGTATTGTGAGTACTTGAACTTCATTTCCTTGTATAGTGTTTATAACATTTTGTACCACTCTTTTCTCAGTATTGTTTTTACACTGCACGTTATATGTGTCAAGGGAATAATAAACTTTGTTATTCATCTATTGAAAAAAGGTGTCATTTCTACTTTATTAGAGGGTGACTTCAATATACATATATCCTAGAAAGGGTAGAAGTCAGATATCTCTATAACTGTCATCACATTCTTAAGCGAATTAAAAAGCAAAGCCCCTAATTGCATACTGTCCTCTCAATCAGTCGAAAACAAAACTCTCTGCCTCCAGAAGAACAGCCATAGTTTGCCCAAAATGAGTTGCAATTTTTCTTCCGCTTAGGAAGGAACTAGACTTTTGTGATTGTAACTCCCCATGGGTAACTTCTACCTCTCTTTCATATTCTCACTTATGTTTTACTAAAGAATCCATTAATGAGAGTGAAACTGGTCCAAGACTGCTGTTTGAAGATGCCTAAAGTAAATGTCCGTTGCACTTTTATGTTTCGCAAATGTAAATATTTTGTTGTGTATTTTCTACCACCTCACATATCTGCGGTGTCAGCATTCCTTTAAAAACGGATTTTATCGTTTAATTACAAAAAGCTTATAACATTTTCTCCTTTATTATCTAAAAATGCATGCTTCCCTTATTTTCCGACACTAAAAAAGGTGCCGTGAATGTAGGTTTTTCTATTTAAATGCCCAGAAATTCTTTAATAACCATATAATTTCTACGCTTATGCATTTACTCTCTCTTGGGAAATATATTTCGGGATATTCTAACAAATATTTAAAATTCATGGGTGTAGAATATATTCAAGAGCTAAAGTCAGAGAACAGGTGCAAAGAGTAAACAGAAATCTGCATTTCTTAATGAAATTTTCGTGTTTCATTAAATTCTGTTTATCTGTACAGATGAATCGAATGCGAAATGAATCCGTACGGAGCTGATTAATCCTATGCGGATTAATAACCTCTCTTCAGGGAGTACATAAATATTACAAGACAAAGTACTCGTGGTTTGAAATGATTTAGTAACGGAATGTTTATCAAGGTTATGAATGAAGGTAAATTAAACCTAAATTTCTAAATAATGAAAAAAATTTATTTGGAATTTTTTTCGAAAATAATATCGATCCATTTAATATCAGCTCTTAATTTTACATGAATGAATAAAATTTACTTCTGAATAAATGATTAGAAAACTGTTAAAATTTAAGGAGATTTTCCGACAGTGAATGGTACATCAAAAAAAAATTTAAAAAGTGACCTTTATGTATTGCCAGAAAAAGATAGCTTAGTAAGGATATTGTTTATATTAATAGACCCACAAAAAGTTTCCGGAGTATGAATACTGAACGCCTTTCTTTCTAGCACTTAAATGGATTCAAGTACATGATATGAACAGCACTGATAAACTTTTACACCTTGATAAAGATGATACAGATGTTGTATACCGAAGACAGTTACTATACGAAAGGGAAGTAACTGTACGTAAGATCAAACGACGTAAAACGAAGAGTCATTTCGTAATAATTTGCATTTTTAAATACATAGTATGTATGGGAAATTTTTTAACATACACAGACACGTATATGTATTTATATATATATATATATATATATATATATATATATATATATATATATATATATATATATATATATATATATATATATATATATATAATATATATATATATATATATATATATATATATATATATATATATATATATGTATACATATATATGCATATATATATATATATATGTATATATATATATATATATATATATATATGCATATATACTTATATACAGTGGAATGTCGATCGATCGTTCCCCGAATCATCGTTTTCCCGTATGTGTCATTTGTTTCACTCAGTCCTGATGATCATATTTCTTTGTTATGTTCCAGTATCAATCGTTTTCCCGCGTTTATCATTCAGTTAAGTTGGTCCCTTGAAAAACGATAGATAGATATCCCACTGTATATATGCATATATATATATATATATATATATATATATATATATATATATATATATATATATTATTGTATATATATATGTGTGTGTGTGTGTATATAAGGTAAGTGTCCCAAATATCACCTACCCTAACTTTTTTTCGATATTTCATACACTTTTTAGTTTCTGATTAGGCTGGAAACTTAAAGAACATCCCTAAGAACTATTTCCTTTGGTATCCTGAGATCAACTAGCTCCAAAACCAGTGCCAGTTTAAGTTATATAGCTAAATTGGAAAAATTGAAATTTCCAGTGAATCCCAGAGCGGTCCCTAATATGGCCTACCTCTGTTCCTATTACCTCCTACCAGGCGAAATTAGGAGTACCTGTTAAAAGGCGTTGCTAGCGAAGTCCTTCTGAGCAAGATTGCTGGAGTTGCATTAGGGGGGGGGGGAGGAAAAAAGAGAACAAGAAAAACTCAAATAAAAACACAGAACAAATAACAGAAAGTCTATTGTGGAAAAAGTTAAACAGAAGTAATACCAATAATTTAAACCTATTTTGGCCCCTTAATCATTCAAACAGAAGGAGTATATATATTTCCTGCTCTCTCCATTGGCTGCATCACTATATTTGTGGTTTCACTGAAAGCAGGAGGTACACATGAGCCGCTCCTGTCCACAGCTTCCCCCTCTCTGCCAATGACATTTTGTATACAGCTGATTTCCCTTTCGAGCAAATCACCTGTGCATTTTTACTTTGGACATTTGTAATGCCCGTTTCGTTAACATTAAAAGTTCTGGTAGGGTGGAACTTAATTTTCTCAAGTTCTGCTTTAATAATTGTGAAGAAGGATTTCGCGTTTTCTTCAGTGAACCCTAGGATTCTGGCTCTTGACAATGAGTGTGGAGTTCTGATTGTCAATTGGGAAGCGTTTGTTTTCAAAAACGAATTCAGTCACTTTCGAACAGCTGAGTTTGTTTTTCAGAGAAGGGGTGGAAAAGATTGTTTCTCAAGGCAAGTTGGTAGTCTATCTGCTTAACATCGTTTCGAGTCAAACCAAAGAAATTGGATTCCATTTCCTTGCAGTAGTTAACTTGCTAATTTTCTAAATTATCCGTCAGTACAGGTTTTCTCCCAAGTTTCTTTCTCACCACTATTCTAACCTCCGCAATTCCATCGTTTTTCTCATTCACATCTCTTTTAATGTACTCACAATCGTAGATCTTGGAATACCAAACTGTTTGGAAGCCTTTAACGTTCCCATTGCGGCCTGCAGACAAGACGTACTCCATGTCTGTCTATTTTTAATTTCCTTTGGCTTCTTAGACAAGAGGCCTCCAACAAAAAATAACGGAAAGTGTAATAAAATAACTAAAATTAAAAGTTAAACAAGAATGCAATACTTAGTTTTTAATTAAAGTAACTGATCCAAATATCGTCTGGTAAGCGATATTAGGATCAACTTGGTAGGCGATATTAGGAACACAACACAGTCAACACTATTATGCTAAGAACAAAGTTTAAAACGCAGTTTTTTTCAAAAATAATACCACATCTGGGTTCTCTGTTAAATGCACTTTCAAATGGTATAAGCAAAATTAGAATTGGGATGCACCTACCTGGTTAATTCACTGGATTCTTTGGAGCCAAAAGCTACGAAGACAACAGCCAAAACTACTTCAGACGCCATATAGTTTCTGTTGTCCGTGATAAGAGCGTTGTCGCTAGCGCCGCTGTTAGTACAAACCAATAACTAAGAAGTTACTGCATTTTCTCATACATAGCGTCAACCATACGTTAGAAACACGAGTAGGCGATATTAGGCACAGGGGCGATATTTGGGACACTTACTCTACCGTCGGTGTTCTGTAAAAAGAGCGAATACCCATAGAGATTTACATACATATCCGCCCTTTTTACAGAACATCGACTTTATATATATATATATATATATATATATATATATATATATATATATATATATATATATATATATATATATATGTACTAGACGTCCTCGGTAAACAAGATTTTTCAAGTGTTCCCCACAGCCAAAAGTCACACGGATTAAGATCCGGAAAACGAGAAGGACAGGTTGCCGGAAACGCACGACTGATAATTCTGTCATTAGTGAAACGTTGCCGAAAAAACTGCTGCGCACAGAGTCTAATGTGAGGAGGCACTCCATCTTGCATAAAAGTAACTGAATTAACACATTGCCGCTGCTGCAAATGGGGTACAATAAAAGTTTCAAACATCCTATTGTACCTGATGGCTGTTACGGTGCATGTTACAGGGCCATTGCGAGTAGCCTCTTCAAAAGAGAAAGGTCCAAGAATGAATGTGGCTGTGAATCCACACCAAACTGTAACTTCCGGTGAGTGGAGTGGAATCTCTTGGAAGGTACGGGGATTTTCCGTGTCCCAAATGCGACAGTTATGGGTGTTCTCTGTTCCACTGAGGTGGAAATGAGCCTCGTCACTCCACAGGAATCTGCCACGGCCACGATACATCCACTTCAACTCTAGCAAGAAATATAAATGCTCAAAGTTCAGTCGCTTCTCCCTGTCGATGGCCAGCAACTGTTGATTAGGACTTATTTTGTACGGGAAACAATGCATCTTTTTTCTCAGTACGTTCCACACTGTGCTATAGGGAACCCCCGAGTGTCGTGACACTGCACGTACACGAGTACAGCCTACAACATTATCCATTGACTGTCCAACAATAGCGATGGCAACATCTTGAAAAACATCTGAACGAACCGGTTTTCTTCCTCATCCCAGATGAACTCCAAGATGTCCAGTTTTCTAGAATGGAGCGATCATTCTCCAGAGACCTTGTGGAAGAAATGGTCCTTTGCGCAAATTCTTAAGTCGGCGAAACTCTCGAAGTGCAGCTGCAGCATTTCCTTTTTTTTCATTAAAGAGCTTGACAAACAAAGCGCGTTCTGGCAGCGGGACAGCCATCACTGATAAGAATGACATTCCCCAGTTTTTATCCTCTTTTATATCCAGAATATGGCTGCAAACCATAAATTTATGTAAATTTTTGTGCTTACAGTGCGAAATTGCACTTACAATGGTAGTTTAAGCTTCCTTACTTTTTAATTTTCTCTTTTTCCATAAAAGCAATAGAAATTAAAAAGTAAAAATTTCATTTCGCATGCGTTTGTTTTTTCTACTCAAATTTTAGTCTCATTCGAATTTTCTGTTGTACAACGCCACCTATCGGTGTATTTGGAATTCATTTGTTTTCATGAAATCCGTTTCCCCATGTCTTGCATAGTATGCGCACAAAGTTTGAAGCCTATACACTGAGTAGTTCGATATACAGGGAGGTCAGAGTAGGGGTCTTTTGATTCTGGTCACCCGGTATATATATATGTGTGCATATACCCGGTGTATATATATATATATATATATATATATATATGTGTGTGTGTGTGTGTGTGTGTGTGTGTGTGTGTGTGTGTGTCTGTGTTTGTTTGTTTGTGAATGTGTAAGAATTAAGGTACTTTGTTCTTTTACGATAGTTATTAATCCAACAGTATTAAAGACTCAGAGAATCCAGTAAAGCAGTTATTTTCGAAAATATATCATAGTTATAATCATAACTAAGTCAGACTCCTAAGATGAAAGATACAGAATTTACGTATTCAGATAGTTTTATCGATTTGGTGAGTAATGCAGCTGTTAATCACCCCCCGATACGCCGCGTATAACATTTACGTAAATAGCAGAAAAAAATTCCTCTGTAGCAAAGAGGTAGAAACATTAAACTTTTATTTCATTTCTTTTATTTTAATATCAGTCAAATCACAAAGTAGACTTCAGTCTCTCAAAAGAGTCAATCAAGAAAAGAATCAACACAGAGAGGATGAAAACACTGGCATTTAAAAGCGGTTCCAACGAGAAGACAAACAGAGGTCTGAGAGCCACATATTTGTATGACAGACGAATGCCGACTAAAAGCCTTTTATACCTCACTTTATTCTTCTTTATTCTTGTTGACTATGGGATTTGAGGTTAGCTTAGTGCCAAAGTCCAGCTATTTCGTTGGTCACAGCCGATATCGTCAATATCATAGAGGAGAATCTTATCTATGAAATGGCCTTTTGTTTTCAGTAGCAAGAATCAATCATCTAGAACGGAAATTCTTATAATGCAATTGGTTTTAGAGATCCGGATAATCTCTATGCGTATCTTTGTGTATGTGTACACACACACACACACACACATATATATATATGTATATATATATATATATATATATATATACATATATATATATATATATATATATATATATATATATATATATATATATATATATATATATATATACAGTGATTTCCGCTTATAAGAATCACGTTTGTTATTACTGTTTTTGATTCTTATAAGCGGTTGATTCTTATAACCGAAATTTAGATTTTTGGACAGGAACACACACACCTATATATACATATATTAGATAATTTACCATAAAATACTCTTTCATTTACATTAACTATCTTTTATTAAAATTATTTTTTATAGTTTTAAAAATAAAACTTAATTTTTAGACCTATAAGTAGATACACATGATTATAGTAAGAGAAGAAAAAAATTCTATATTTGTTACAAGTTACGACATACCTGCTTAACAGTTTTAACATTTCAACTACAGGAAGGGAGCAAGAAAAAGTTTTCGACGGTAGTTTGACGTAATGAAGTTTTCAGAAGGCTGTTTATACCTCTTTCAATACTTATAGTCTCAGACGAAGATTTACTCGGACGGGTAAAGTTGCCCCCGGGTCAAGCTAATAGGTCAGTGTTGTGGTAAAGCGTTTAAGGGGAAACTATTATGTTATGTCTAATAAAGAAAGGGGTGAATTTTAAGACTATATTCCATCCCATCTTATCAATCTTTCTTTAAAAAAAAGAAAGAACTTCGTGTCTTTTGAGGGTTTAAGTAGCTTTTTTGGAAAAATGAAAGAAAAGCGAAGAGTGTAAACTGATTCTTAAAAGCGGTGGATTGATTCTTTAAAGCGAAAATTTTAACATGGAAATAATTCATTTGTTTTTGTTTTCGCGATATTGATTCTTATAAACGGTTGATTCTTATAACCAGTGATCACTATAAGCGGTGGTTACTGTATATATATATATATACGATTGATTAATGCATAAGTATAGCCCCCTATTTCAAATTATGACCGAAGTATAAACGAATTAACTAACTAAATTGTCCCTTAACGCACGTGCTAAGGGAAAGTTTACGGGCAGTAGAAGTTTTTGGCCTCCTGGTGTACAAGGTCATGTACCTCCGCGTCTTTTGATTCTCCGCCTTTTTTTTTTCGTGATAGTCCTCGTATATTGATGTTGTCCCGTGTATGCCTTTGTATATCCGCGGTCTCTTGTACTGTGTTGCTCTATCGACGCGCGTCTCTTTCTAAATATGCCGTTACTGTTCCATTGATATCAAGCGTATTTAAGCTCCGGCTGGTTCCGAGCCGCGCCGACCAATTGTGGCACCAGAGGCAAGTTTTAAAAACGGCGCCTTCTCAAATTTTTTGTAGAGACTAAAGAAATGAATGTATCTCTACTAGAAATAGTCTACTTAACAGAATAACGGACATTTTGGAGAAGCATTTATTCATTTAAAAGACACATAATTTTTTCAATTACACAACTTTAAAAAAGTAGAAAAAGTAAATAAATGTTATTGTAATTTGTTATGTAATAAAAATAATTTCTAAACCATTCGTCGAGTTTTTAATGGCAGCAAATTCTTTGATCGCATCGCTATAATTTATTGTTTCTCATACTGTCTCTCTGTAGAAATGGTGGCTAGATCATTCCCTCGCTCATCAGTCGGTGTTGTTCGTAGATAATTCTTAAAAATGTTCCGTTCAGAAAAACCGCGCTCGGCGGCTGCTATAGTTACAGGTAGGAGGATTCTTAGAGCTACAACAACGTTTGGAAAAAGTCATTCAAAATTTAATTCAGGAGTTTATAAAAAAATATAAATATTCTCTTATATTTATATATTTTTAAGAACGTCCTCAAATATTAGATTAAACTATGACTTTCTATTCGTGATTTGTTGAAATTTTCTTATTTTTACTCTCTAATTTTGTCGTCTCACTGCGTCCCCTTTTGAACCAGCTCTGCATTTAACAACACTAGAAGGTAGATAACAAGGAAATAATTCAGTGACAAGAGGAAGATAAGCAAATGAGCTAATATAAATTTAATTAATTTCTTCCTTTTCCCTAATACTCATTAAATTAAAAATAACTCCTGTTTTTTATACCGATTCAAACCCTTATGAATCTTACTGGTGTCAAGTCCTATATTATGTGATAAGATGTTCTCTTTACGAGTCTATCATCAAATCATGTACCCAACTCAAGGA
The DNA here is from genome assembly GCA_907164885.2 of Dolomedes plantarius. Lineage (NCBI taxonomy): Eukaryota > Metazoa > Arthropoda > Arachnida > Araneae > Dolomedidae > Dolomedes > Dolomedes plantarius. The sequence goes on from OU015496.1 coordinate 97,108,910, forward strand.
TATGAACATCATTCTCTCAAAATTAACTATACCTGGATGACCGCGAAGTTGACGGTTAGCTTTTGGCTCAAGTTTTGTACCACTTATTTAAAAAAAAAATTGTAACGACTAAAAATTGTGTTTATCACTACTATATATATATATATATATATATATATATATATATATATATATATATATATATATATATATATATATATATATATGTATATATATATATATATGTGTGTGTGTGTGTGTGTGTGACACGTGCCTTATTTACACGTAACTCCCCGCTTAACTTTTCCCTTAACTAATTCCTTAATTAGCAGTCAATGAACATAGGCTTTTGGTAAATAAATACTATTAAGTTACCCCTAAGAGCTTTATTAACTATCATTACTTAATTTCAATTCAATCTGTGCTAAGTTATCATCATCTCTGCTGCCGTTCTTGATTGAAATACAATCCTGCGATGGGATTCAAACGTGAGAACATAGGGTTACCACAGCAATCTAGTGGTCGTCCTTAGAACTTAGAACACTTGAAAATGTGCTACGAATTCGTAAGTCCTTCTTTTCGTGAAGAAGATCCCTCCATTCCCCTAGAGACACCAACAGATTGATGGAATAGAGAACGGCTTTGGCGGTGCATCGCAAATAATGGGCGTTGTGACAGCGATTATATAGTGGGTTATTTTTAGTATATATGATGACAATGATTACTCATCAACTAACAATACATTGATTTATTAAACCTTTCGGCACAAATACATTTAAACACAAGCATATTAAAATTCATATATATAAATGAGATATATAATTCAATTCAAAATCACGCAATTCATTACACCCTCACTAAATTCAATAATTTCGCGTCATTATATTCAAATAATTTCCTAACTTTTAAGCTATATCATTCTAATTTGGCGAAAGAGCATTTTTAACGGACAGGTGAGAGAACACAGAGTCTCTGTATCTTTGGTTGGATGTGGCCATCGGGTAACGGTGGGAATTCGGCACGGCATCGGATACTGGGTTACTTCGGAACGGCTTCTGGGGGACGGCCGGTCTTCGGACTGGAAGCGGGCCAGACGAGGAACTGTTGGCGTAGGCTTACTCTGATGCACCGGGCTCGGAGTAGTGCGATCTTTTATAGAGTCCAGCGGTCATAATACTCGGCTATTTTCAGTGGTCATCATCAATCGGCTACTTTCAGCGGTCATTATAAATTGACTACTTTCAGCGGTCATCATCAGTCGGCTACTTTCAGCGGTCATTATAAATCGGCTACTTTTAGCGGTCGCTATCTCTGCTACCTTCAACGATCATTATACTCTGCTACTTTCAGCGGTCATTTTATCTGCTACTTTCAGCGGTCATTTTATCTGCTACTTTCAGCGGTCATTTTATCTGCTACTTTCAGCTGTCATTATCTCTGCTATCTTGATTCGATCATCATATCAACATCTGAATCTCCTTCTAACCATCTGATCTCCATAGTAATCCCTCAGTCTCTGACAATCTTAACTCCTATCTTCACATCCATGTTTTGCTCTCAGTCTAAGCTGATCTCTAAGAAGTTGAGGCTAAAGTCAAAGTCTACAGTCGCTGTATTTCGTCTTTTCTTCTCTTAAATATTATTCTTCCATTTCTTCAATTCCTCCCTCATCTCTACCATTGGCTCGAGGTTATAATTATATCTTTTGCTTCTGCCCAATCCTTTCTGAGGGGCGTACTCCCTATTTCTGTCTTCATCTTGATTTTATAAGCTTCTCGTCCCCGAATTTATTACTTCTGACCTATGCCATCTTGCATGTGTGGTCCACTTCCTATTCCATAAAACTCCCCCATCCTTGTTATTGTTACCATCTCTTTTGTTCCCGTTATGCTGTATCGCTTCTTACCTTTCTTCATCTTTATCAACGGCCTCTTATTATTTACGATGGGTTCTTTCTCACAAAATAGATTTTTATCTTCATGGTCTCTTCTTCAAACATACAATGTCACTACACTCCGTAACAGGCGTCACCTGAGTGATGTTATATTCGAAACCTAGTGGAAAAAAACTAGATTTTAAGTACACTTCAGAAATTTAAAGCTCTTTTCTGTAAATTGTTTCGTTCGTTTTTTATTGCCGTTTAAAATGTGGGAGTCTATTCTGCAGCATTCCGTATATATACATTCAAAAAATAATCTTTTTTTTTAATTTTACGGCTTTTGGAAAATTGCGATTCGCTAAAATTATCTATAGTTAGATTATAGAATGGTTCATTTATAGTTACAAGATTATGGATTTCCCGGAAAGTTTAGGTAAGCCAATCAGCCTCTTTGATATATCTTTTTTAATTTAGAGACTGTTTATCAATATTTAACTATTCATAATTTAAGGAATGTTTTCATGCCCCTTCTTATTTGAATACATTTCGTTTAAACTTTGGTTCCAATTCTTTGGATTCCTCATTTTATAACTCCTATCAAGGTAAATCGAAATCACTACTGAATTCGAAGTGGGCGTGTAGCGTTCAAAACGAAGAAATCTAAATGGATCAGTTAAAATTCCATATCCTTACATCTGTCGGTAAGCATTCTAACTCTTGAAATAAATTTGTTAAGAGCAGCAAACAAAACTAATTGAGATTAGATAATATCTTTTCTCTTTTTGGCGATTAGAAACCCCGAATACTATAGAATTTCACTTTAAAATACTGCATTTCGTGAATAATAGGAGATAAATTTTAAATATGTGAAACAGAGACTTCTTTTCTTTTTCTTTTTCTCTGCTATTGCAGAGAAATTCCAGCTGCTGATTAAATTTTGAAACTTTCCACATCGTACTGCTCTTTACGCCCTCGCACGACCTTTCTGAGTGTTTCTGTCATCGTTGTTACGACGATATTCTATACTTTACATAAAATTTGAAACTTAATCTCATTCTGCTCCTTCAAAGACTGTAAATAAGTAATGTTTAGGAAACACAAGACTAAGATACGAAAAATGCATAATGCTTTCTACAAAGTGCAAAATCAAAACTAAAAAATAGCAATTTATTCTTGTCTTTTCGTTTGATTAAACTTATAAAATGTAAGTTTCTGACAAAAACATTCTCTTAAATCGTACTTGAAATACTGTTATTTCTTATGCCCCAGGCCAAAAATATTCCAGACCATGTAAGTTCACATATGAAACCGGACAAAGATATGTGACTCCAGTTTATATAGGCCCCAACAAGGGTCGGAGCCCGATTTAGCCAAGTACCACCTCAATTTTGACCGAACAGACCCTGGGGGATCGTATCCTCTCCCACCCTCTCTGACCTCATAATGGGACTTTCTGGTCTACTGATTTAACGTGACCATATCTGGTCTAGGCATGAAGATATTTAATAGTGTTCGTCGGGATTCGATCCAAGGAGAGAGAGAGAGGGATGGAGAGAGAGAAAGAGACTTATCATTCAAGTAGAAAATAATTTTGGAAGTGCTTTATGGGAAAGATTGTTCAATAACAAAAGTTGTCTTAATTTTAAGTGGCTTCCTTGCATATCCATAAATACTCTTGAATTTTTCCTCTAAAGTTCCTTTCTTTGTAAGGAAGGCATCCGTGTTTTTTCTTAAGTAGCTATATGCAATATTACAAAACAAATATAAACTTAAAACATTATTAAGTTTTTCTTTTAATTTCACTTTCCATTTGTTTTAATTTCTTCCATATTAGAAAAGGAAAATAATACACAGCATGTAACGGGCTGTTAACTGTTGAGGCAACCATTTTTAGTACATCCATAAACCTATTTGTCTTAGGTATAAACTAAGACTTCTTTTGTCGGTTTTCCGGAATCCCAGTGTATTAGTGGGAGTGCAGTAATGCGAAAATATTGTAACGCACTTGTTACTGACAGCATTTCGGCATATTGAGTGAGTTGAATGTGTTTATTCGTGCTGTCATCGGCCCAAATCAACTCTGGTTTATTTTCATGATGTTTTTAACTCGTGAGCCTGAGCTAAAAAAAAAAAAAAGCAAAAGTGTTGATATACATTTTAGTGTATGTACTTCGAGGGATTCTAAATTTTATATAGGTTATATCCGAACATATATCAGTGTTATTCTGATTTTGTTGGCAATGTCTGAGATTAGCCAAAACCTTTACAACAACAGCAAAAACCCTAACTCCCTTAACATGTTTCTGCATTTAAAGTGTCGTTAATTAGGTTGACATAAGCTCAGTTTATAAATATTTTCCTCTTTAAATTATTATTTTGCTCTTATTTTTTATGTCAATTGTTTTTAGCTTTCTAATTCATTCTAGATCAGAGTGGAATTATGTCGTTCTCGGCTGTGTAAAGAAGGAAATAAAAAATCGTCATGTAGATTGTGAATGAAATGAAGAAAGTCACTTCCCTTCCGTCGCCTAGTGGCTAAGTGGATAAGGCATCAACCTGCCACGCCGGGGGTGTGGGTTCGATTCCCGCATAAGACTTGGCTGTACTCTGGGGAACCGGTCAGTCTTCCGCCTGCAATTGGAACCCCGTCTAGAAAGGGGAGCTGCAACCCGTCGTCCATCGCCGGTGTCATCGTCTGTCAATAAAATTCTTCTGTGATTGTGTCATTTGTCTGTTTCTATGTCTTATATTCATATGTACACCGGACTGGGGTGTAATGTTGTCATCCCCCAGGGACATTAGCCACACACACTTCCCTTCCATATTAATGTGTATGATGTTGACGAATGTGGCATTTTCTATTTGAAAGGCAAATTTTCATTTCTCAATTTATCTATCTATTTATCTAATGTTTATCTATCAGCTATATCTCTCACTGATTCTCTCTCTCTCTCTCTGTGTGTATATATATATATATATATATATATATATACACACATACATACATATGTGTGCGTGTGGGTGGGTGTGTAATTAACAAGAAAACGCGCCTTCCTAAATTACTATTAAAGCATATTCTCTTTTAATAAAGCACAACCCATTTTCCAAATTGTAACCTAAAAATAATGTAACTTAAAATTTATATTGGCCCTAGAGATCATTGTCGTGATCAAACACTAATTAAATACTTCTCTTCAAAACACCAGTTTATTCATATGCTCAATTAGTTGATCTATACATTTGACTGAAACAGATTAGGACATCACTTCAAAACAAGCATCGGGTGTCACTTCTTGCACAAGAAGACATTCCAACTCTGACAGAATAAAACTCATAAAAAATAAACAAAAGTTCACGCGATCGTAACGCCATCAATTGGCGTGAACATGAAACATTCTCCCCACCTTGAAACCCCAGGGTTTCAAGAGATTACAAAAGTTCAATAACATAAGCAATATTACAACTTTTACACAAGCTAGTAAAACACAAGAAATATAATATTCAATATATATAAGAAATAAGAAATCAAAACTCACAAATTACAAATTAAATATTACAAATTAATTGTTTTCCATAGGTAATACACAAATTTTTGAAATGGCTCTTTTACAAGTACTAGACTGTGTTTTAATTTTAACAACACGAATTTTCTTATCATCACCAAAATAAATTTTAATTATCCTACCCATAGCCCATTTATAGAAAGGCAAATTATCTTCTATTAATAACACTAAATCTCCTAATTTTATGTTGTTTTTCTCGAACATCCATTTAGATCTCTGTTGTAATTGACTCAAATAATGACGATGCCAAAATTTCCACATATATTGTACAAGTCTAGTAACCTTTTGCCATCTCTTGAGATGACTCTCCTTCAAAATTGTCAAATCAGGCTCATTTAAAGAGGTTAGAGACCTATTTATTAAGAAGTGTGCTGGAGTAAGAACTTCAAAATCGTCCTCGTTAGCTGACAAAGGACAAAGAGGTCGAGAATTCAAAATTCCCTCAATTTGCACAATCACAGTTAAGAACTCTTCATAAGTTAAGTTTATTCCCTTAACAACTCTTTTTAGATGATATTTGAATGACCTAATCGCTGCCTTCCAAAGGCCGCCAAAGTGTGGGGCTCTTGGTGGAATAAACTTCCACTCAATACCTTCTGCAGCTAAATAGCCTGCCAGCTTATCATCTGGTTTTCTAACCATTTCATGAAGCCTTTGAATTTCTTTATTAGCTCCTACAAAGATTTTGGCGTTGTCCGAAAACAACTTTGCACACTTACCTCTGCGAGCCATGAATCTTTTTAGAGTCGCTATAAATGAATCAGAAGTCAAATCTGACACAATTTCAATATGCACTGCTTTAAAACAAAAACATACGAAAATACAAATATAAATTTTATGTAAAGCACCTTTGCGCTGAGCCTTATTCTTAATATAAAACGGCCCACAGAAATCGGCCCCAGCACAATTAAAAGCAAAATCTGGAGAAACTTTTTCCTTGGGTAAATTACCTATGATTTGAGTAGACACAATTGGTTGTGCTTTGAAACAAATGATACATTGATGAACAATTTTTCTGCAGCTATTACGTCCATTCAGAGGCCAAAATTTTTCTCTAACAAGATACAGTAAAGAAGAAGCACCAACATGTAAATATTTCTTATGAAAATATTCTATTATAATTAGAGTTAACCTGTGACCTTTTGGCAAAATTATCTGATGCTTTTTATTAAAACTATAATTACTATTACACAACCGTCCTCCGACTCTTAACAATCCTTTAGAATCCAGGAAAGGATTCAACGCTTTTAATACCTGGAGGTACACAGTGGTGGTTTTGAAGACTACTGATGTCCTTAGCAAATGCCCAGGTTTGGACACCTTTAATTAAAAATGTCTCTGCATCGTTCAACTCTTCCGCATTCAGTGGACCTGTTGTCCTCACTGCTCCTCTTAGGTTCCTGACAAACCTAAAAACAAAACTTAAAACACGAACAATGTTAATGTAATTGTTACTAATTTCTAAAAGACACTCTAAAAAACTAGGATTAGTACAAAGGGAAAGGTGAATCAAATGATCCTTATTTAGCTCCGAGTTCTTTGCTGGTCCTTTCACCTCTAGGAAAAATTCATCATCTGAGACATCAGGATTGTCCTTTAAGTGTGGCCAGCAACTAGATGACAGGAAAGAAGATCCATTCCACCAAATGTCTAATTGTTGGATCTTTGAAGGAAAAATCCCTCGTGAAATTAAGTCCGCAGGATTCTCCGCAGTATGAACATAATGCCAATGAAAGTTTTTAGTAGTCTCTTGAATTCTGGTGACTCGATTTGCAACAAAGACCTTCAAAGCGCTAGGTGGAGTCTTGATCCAAGCCAGCACCACGGTGAAGTCCGAGAACAAATGTACATCATGAATGTCTAGTTGCAAGGATGACAGAACCTTAACGATATGTTTCGAAAGTAAATCTGCTGCACACAGCTCCAAGCGTGGGATACTTAATTCTTTGATGGGAGTCACACGAGATTTGCTGCACAAGAGTAACACCTTAATGTCACCATACCTTGACACAGACCTAATGTAGACGGCACAACCATATGCATCTTTCGACGCATCTGCGAAGCCTCTAAGTTGCACTTTCAGCGCCTTACAAATTAAAACATGTCGTTCAACAGTTAAATTATGTAATTGACACAGTTCAGAACTGAATTTGTCCCACTCTTTACGTAAGTGTAAGGGAACTTCATCGTCCCAATCAATTTTGAAAATCCATAATTTCTGCAAGAAAATTTTGGCAGTAATTATCAAAGGTCCTAAGAGACCTAACGGATCAAATAATCTGGAGATGTCCGATAGCATTGTCCGCTTAGTTGCAGGACTCACAATTTTTTTAATACTGAAGCTAAATGCATCCTTTTCAGGATTAAATTGTAATCCCAAAGTTTTCAGTGTTGCTGAGTTAGGATTTTCGAAGTTGTATTCTCGGTCCGACGTTGGAACCTTTTTTAACAGACCAGGATTATTTTAGCTCCACTTATGAAGCTCCATGCCGGCTGATTTTAATAACTGTATCAACTGGTCTTGTAGTTCAAGAGCAGAAGATAACTCATCGGTACCACTTAAGATATCGTCGACATAAAAATCCCTACCAGCAGCGGCAGCTAAAGGATAATTTTCTTGTTCATCACAACATATTTGCTTTAATACTCTGGTTGCTAAGTAAGGGGCGCATTTGGTTCCGTAGGTAACAGTGAGCAACTTAAATACACGTAATTTCTCTTCCTCTAAACCCTTCCATAAGATGCATTGTAAGGCACACTGATCTGGATGTATCCAAATTTGCCGATACATCTTTTTTATATCGGCGGTGAAAACTATAGAATGTTTTCGAAATCGCAACAAAATAGCGAATAAATCATCTTGAACAACAGATCCTGAATACAAATTATCATTAAGCGATTTTCCAGATGACGTTGCCTCCGATGCGTTAAAAACAACGCGTAATTTTGTAGTACTACTATCTGGCCTAAAAACGCCATGATGAGGCATAATATACCTTGGAGTTTCGCAAGTTGCCTGCATATGCCCCAAATTCTCATACTCAGTTAAAAATTCCCGGTATAGTTGCATATACTCTGGTTCTCCTTTCAAACGTTTCCAAAGGGAATTAAATCTTTTAGTCGCTATGTGTTTTGACTAGCCTAAACATGGGGGTTCTATCTTAAACGGCATTTTAACAACATAGCTTCCATAGTCCCTTCTGAAATGCGTTTTCATAAAATGTTCCTCACATATTAACTCTTCCTCATTTTGTAATTTGTCCCCCTCAACATCTTCAATTTCCCAAAATTTCCTTAAATTTGCATCCAAATCCTCTATTATTAACCCACAATGAACAGTAGTTTCGTTTTCGATTGGAACACTTCCAGTAACAACAAACCCAAACACGGTATTTTGAAAAACAATGTCTGTACCCGGAATCCTAATTTGACCCGCTCTTAAAAGTTCATAAAATATCTGAGCACCTAATAAAATATCCACCTCTCCAGGTTTATTGTAACTCGCATCCTCAAGCTTGAAACTATCTATTTCTAGGGTATTAATGTCAAATTGTCTGGAGGGTATATAATCTGTTATTTGGGGTACTACTAATAACTCAATTTCCCTTTCAAAGCTTCCGCTAACGTTCGAAATTTTTGTTTTTATGGTCCTATTAACAACAGAAGACGACTGATTTAGTCCAGAAACCACGATATTTCTTTTTTCTTTTTTCAAATTCAATCTATCTGCTAACCTTTTTGAAAGGAAATGACTCATACTCCCCACATCAAGTAAAGCGCGTGCACTCGTAAACATTCCAACATTATACTGAATCATCACATTCGCAGTACTTAACAAAACCATCTTGTTTACATTTATGCTTGTAGCAGTGAATGACTGCGTGCTGGTCGCAGATGCCTCATTTGACAGTTGAGAAGAATTACAACTGGGATTTTCAATTCGCGGAATAAACACATTTGACCTTGGATTTAACGCTACACTTGCATTCCGCGGACGAGAATCAGTTTCGGTTTCTCCCAAGTGCAAAAGAGTGTTATGTTATCTTTTTGCAAACAAAACAGCCGGATTTTGAATAGCAGTTAGCAACTTTGTGGTGATTTAAACAATTGAAACATAATTGCTTATTTTTAACTACCTCAATTCTCTCATTAACAAGCATATCTTTAAACACAGGACATACATTCAAAGAATGCTTTTCATTAGATTTACAGACTACACATTTCGGAGTTTTAACTTCCGATACAAATACTTTTTGTGTACTGTATTCTTTACGATATTTTTGCGAATGGTTAACAACTTGCGGCCGTGAAAACACATTACTATCGTTTTTGAATTTTGACGATACATAAATATCGCAATGCCTGGCTAATTCTTGTGGCACATAATAAGATTCCCCTTGTTTTACGCCAATATGAATTTGTAGTTCACGATCTAATGAATCAAATATTTTTTCGGAAACCATAAGTTCACAAACTCCTTTGAAATCATTTACTTTCCTTAATTGACAATAATGATCAAATGCTGCACTAAGTCGCGAAGCAAATTGGATATAACTTTCGTTTGAACGCTTTTTCGCTTTACGGAAATTATTTAAAACTTCTTGTGGGGTGGATTGAAATTCCTTTAATACTAATCCCTTTAATTTTTCATACATACCCAGTTCATCCTCACTTAAATATATCATTAAATTGGTAGCCTTTTCGCCTAAGATATTTAATAGAATTTCTGACTTAAATTGTTCTGGGACATTTTTGGTTTTGAAAACTCTTTCAAGCGATTGGAAAAATAAATTAAACGATTCTGCTCGTGTAGGAACTGGTATTGTTCAAGTTTTGACACTCTTTATCAAACTTTCTAAACTAAAATTCGAATCGCAATCACTATTCATCACATTAACCCTTTGAGTTACATCTTTTTGTAAATTTGCAAGCTCAAGTTGTTTCTCTAATTGCGCGAGTTTAAGTCTTTCCAATTCTAGTTTCTGAGCTTCATTTTTCTCGTACTCTATTTTCTTTTCAATTATTGACTCAACCACAGTTTTTACGACTTCATAATTATCTTTATAAATATCGCTTTTTTCAATTAACTGTTTAATAGTAACTACTTTGGCACCCGAAGGAATACTAATTTCTAGTTCTTCGGCAACTTCAATTAATTCACTCTTTTTAAGTTTTGAAAGCATTTTGATTGAAAAGAGAACTCTGACTATATGCAACTCATAAAAACGAAACTAATACACAAATTTGGAAAACATAATAAAATAAACAAAAGTGTACTCACAGTTACCTTGAAACCGAAACGGACATTAATCCAATAATGATGAAATCCAATAATGATGGCACACACAAACACACTCGGTAAAACGAAACACTAGGCAACTTTTTCACAAAAATTCACATTTCGCTGAGATACACCTCTTAGCCGACGAACCACTTATGTCGTGATCAAACACTAATTAAATACTTCTCTTCAAAATACCAGTTTATTCATATGCTCAATTAGTTGATCTATACATTTGACTGAAACAGATTAGGACATCACTTCAAAACAAGCATCGGATGCCACTTCTCGCACAAGAAGACATTCCAACTCTGACAGAATAAAACTCATAAAAAAGAAACAAAAGTTCACGCGATCGTAACGCCATCAATTGGCGTGAACATGAAACAGTCATTAAGCAGGCATGTGTAATATCTGAACTCAATAACATTCCCATATATCTGGTCGGAGCCTGAAAGCCTCATTGAATTTGTGTAAAATAAAAAAGGCTTCTTTTCAAATTCTTCCTTTTTGGTGAAACACAGTAGCGCAAGCGTCATTCAGAGATGAGTCAAGACCACGAGCCTATTTCGTCATAGCAATTAATTAATCCCCGGGGAAACCACGATGTTGGACACCACGTGACAAAATTTGGCCAATTAAGTAACTCCCAATCCTAGTGCCCAGATCAGAAACAGTCATTTGAAAATACAGTGGTACCTCGACTTACGAGTGTCTCGACTTACGAGTTTTTCGAGATACGAGCATTCTCTCGGTAGATTTTGTGCCTCGAGTTACGAGCTAAAATTCGGGTTACGAGCAAGCTTCAGATATCCCACCGCTAGTTTGAGCAGCGAATGCCATGTTACGTGCTCATCAAATGAGAACACAAGAAGCATATGATATTTTCAAACTTTATGTGCAATTATTATACAACTGTACACATATTATTCTGATACTACTATCCAGTCTTAAACCCAGAGATTAACACTCAACAATTACCACCCGGGGAAGCTTGCTCTGCCCAAACTTGAGTCGCCATCTGAAACCGAACAGCACCCAACCTCTCGAGGAGAGATGCAGAGTGATAGCTTCAATTCCCTCCCCCACACTGGAACTGCCCATGGGGACTTGGGGATGGGATGACCTTGGTCTTAGGATCGCAAGCTCTCCTCCTTCTACGGATTCTGATTAAACGTTCTTCGGATTCTCAGAAAGAAGAATCTGGACATTGTAGTCACAGTGAACGATGCAACAATCGCCCAGCTTCCGTGTCTCGCTCGTTCACTTTAAGAGAGTAGCTGGTAATAAAAGCGAAAGTGAGGAAAGCGGGGCGAAAAGGTCAAAAATCAACGAATAAGATTTAATTTTTCAGTTCAGCCTTTCTCCTCCTCTTCCATCAGCATTTTCAAGTCTGATCTCACAGGCAAATGTTGTACATTACACTTAATAAAACAAATTTATTGCAGTACATTCTATTGTATTGCGTTTTTATACAATGTTCGTCGTTTATAAGCACATTTTTCTTATTTAAAAACATGTAACAAAAAATTGCGGTGTTTTGGGGGAGCTCGGAACGAATTAATGGCATTTCTATTCATTTTAATGGGGAAAATTGATTCGAGATACGAGTATTTCGAGTTACGAGCTCCGTCATGGAACGAATTAAAACTCGTAAGTCGAGGTACCACTGTAATTTGAACGGAAGGCTCTTCCTCTTTTTCTCTCTTCTAACTTAACTCTGTCATGTAAGCACTACTGTTTTTGCGTCTTGTCCTGTTGTGGACGCCCTATCTCCACTGATAATTCTCTTCACTCCTAACAACTTTTGCGTGTAGCTACTGCAAACAATTAAATATCATGCTCTTTTCCGGTCTAGCTATGTGACCACTACAGTGATAGTGCCTTCGTAATGCGTACTGAATAAAAGTGAATTCCTGGAGTGTTAATTGCGGTTTATTATCGCAATTTATATATATATATATATATATTAATTACGAGATTCAAGGTGAGAGACAAAACTTGGATCGTTTCTTTATTTATTGAGGTATCACTAGGTCTTCTGCATTTGTTGATTTCACCCTGCTTTTTGCTGATACATAGTCATTCGAAATCAAATTAACAATTTTGAACTACCTTGTATGAGGATTAAAAATACTGAAACAATTGCTTTTATTGCATCTTATTTGTATGCAATTTATTTTATTTCATCTTTTAAAACTTTCTTCCATAGTATTAAAATTTATCTTAAAGTTTAAAACACGTAAAGATCCTATTTAAATATGCTTTTTGCTAGTTTCTAGAAAATATATCTAATTTTTCAGTCAACGTTTTGTTCTTCATTATGTCTGCAGAGTCAGTAGGAGTGTTACTGAAATGCAGCCGATAGCAGTCAGATAAGTTCTTTATGCTCCTGTTTTTCTTTTCTCGAGCAACGAAGAAAAAGGTGCTCCTGAGCTGTTGATTTCTCTTTCTAGTTTTTATCCAAGAAAATTAGATTTTATTGAATTACTCCTTTTTAAAATGTCCCCTTAATTTTTGCTGCAAAATATATTTGATCTTGTTTATGTCCAAAACAATAGCTGCAAGGGAAATTTTCTTTTTTTGATGCTGAAAAACAATGGAGGATTTTTAGCATAGAGGAAAAAGTTCATGAATATTTCATGCCTCGGTTGTTTCTGCTCTTTCGAGCATAAATTCAAAATTTTTAAAAACTTCAAAAACATGTTTCAGAAGAAACAATCGTTGTGCAAATATTGGAGCAAACATGAAAGTATCCCACTCATAGAGACAAACAATAGAAACTTAAATGAATGGGGACAAAAGTTGATATAAAGCAACTTAAAAAAATATGCACATATGCAAAAAATATGCAGCGAAAATGCACACCTGTGTTGCAAAAAGTTTTGCATTTTTGACTGTATGAGTGTGATGTCGTCGTGACTTATACCTGCAACTTCTACCTATAAACGTTCAAGCCGACAACAAGTACACGTTACATTTTCATACAGAGTAATTTTCGCCAGCCCTGACAATAAACACATGATCAATATGAGTGAGGAATTGCTTTTCTTTATTAATATGAATACGGGTGAGAAATGTTTTTGTGGGGCATTACAACTTCGATTATCGAAATTAGTTGGTTGTAAGCATAGGCGTAGCGTTGGGGGGGGGGGGCACGTGCCCACCCAGCTTAACTTGATATAAATTAAAACGTTAATATAAGTTCAGTTAAAATAAGAAAAATTGTAGTAAAATTTTAAGAAAGTTGGTTTTTTCCCGCTTTTTCAAACTGTGAAACTGAAAATTCCGATTATGTCTTTAGCCTTAACATAGTTTTTAATGATGATATGATCCATAACAAAAATTCGATGCTATTTTTTTTCTTCTTTTATTTATACTGTATATTTATTTTTCTCACTGTATAACTTTGAATTCTACTCAACCATCAATTCTATTGTTATTCAATTTAAAAAAATCCTAATATTTCATATTTTAAGGACCGCCCGTTAGTCAATGCGCCGAGGAGGACCCTAACGGAATTCAATTCATGCCCCTCCCTCCCCCCCCAAAAAAAAATAGTTAGAAGCATGCTAGGTAAGAGGGGTTCAAAAATATCAAATATTGGGGTAAATTGAATATTTGTAAATAACAGCACATTTACAATATTAAGCCAGAAAATTCATGTAACGAAATTGTTTACATTTAGAATAAAATGCACTGAAATCGCAAAGTATTATCTTCTTGTTGTTGTTGTTCCAAGTGCCCTTCCGGCCGGAAGTTCCAGACCAGGTCCATATAGGTTTTGGGCTGAGTAGTGTGGCTCCGGTTTATAATAGCACCACAAGGGTCGAAGTCCGATTTGGCTAGGTGCTACCACAATTTTGAACGAGCACCTCCAGGGGCGACGTCTGGGAGATCGTACCTTCCCCATCCACTGACCTCATACAAGGATATTCCGGTCTACGGATTTAACATGCCCATATCCAGCCTAGACATGAAGGTATTTAATGGCTCTTGTCGGATTCGATCTGAGCTCCCTTAGTACCAAAAGCCAACACGCTACCACTAGGGTACCTCTGGGCCTCAAAGTATTATAGATCGACGAAAAAACTTCTTTGTCGAAGCCTTTTTAGAAATCCAACCTCTCTTGTTCCCTATTTTAACAATGCTTCTTTTCATTTTTTATATATTTGCATTTTTTTTTTAAATTTTAGCATCAAAAATAGCGAGTTTGCATATGACTGAATATTGAGCATTATTAGTTTGTAATATGCCCATCAACAAGCCTTGGGTGAACATTATTGTACGTACGAGCATGTTCGGTTATTACTGAAAACTTGCCATGTGCAATGTGACTGTAATATATTTGCATTGTGTTTTTAATATTCAAATTGCACACTGTGAACGGTAAGTCGGCTATTCATATAAATTAAAAGTTTTCAGGGCCGGAGGTAGTCTAGTGGTAGTGCGTCGGCTTTCGGTGTTAAGGGTTCTCGGATCTTATCCCGACAAGTGCCATCAAATATCTCCATGCCAGGCCGGATATGGGCCCATTAAATCCGTAGACCGGAAGGCCCTCTATGAGGTCAGAGAGGGTGGGAGAGGGTACGATCCCCTTAGATGTTGCCACTGGGGTTGCTCAGTCAAAATTGAGGTGGCACCTGGCTATATCGGACTACCACCCTTGTGGTGGCATTATAAACCGGAGTCGCGCCTTTTGGTCCGGCTTGCCTATATGGTCTGGAAAACTTCCGGCCAAGGGCATTGGAAACAACAACAACAATAGCAACAAATGTTTTTCATTTATAAAATTTCATTTTGATGTATCTGAATAAAAAGTCACTGAAGCCCCAAGTTCGAGTTTCCTCCAAGGGCAACTTTTCATGTGCGTTGAAGAATTGATTTCACAAGCACTTTAATACTTTGCTAAAATGCTCGAGTAACAATAAGAGAAGTGACTCTATTCCCAATATCTTTAATGCAAAGAAGGACGAGAGGCTTTGCGAGCAAGTCCATATCCGGGAAAACTTTTGAAATGAGTCGCAAAGTAATGGAAGAAACCCTTCTAATGCTTTACAACGTGTTTATTCTGGGAAATTCTTTTCTATATAATCTAGATTTAGACCTTACGTTATAAAACTCTTTAACTCAATTTAAGTACGTGATGTGATGATAATTTCTCTTAAATATCGCTCTAAAATTTTAAGTGCATTACTAAACTCGTGCTTTGAATATAATCTAGACATCATGCTTGTCTTCTGTTATGCTAATGAGAGAATACATCTCACTCGATGATTAGATTAGATTCCGATGGGTGTTTGAGAATTACATTTTTGTTGGAATCGCTTCTTTGTGCAATACATGTATTGTATCAACCTTCAAAGAATTCACGTACAATTAATCACGTACAATTAATGAAAGGATATTTCCGTTTCGGGACATATTTCGAATTGATTAAGACGTCCGCTTTCTTTACCTCCTGAATCGACGAGGGAATAAAAGGGTAAGAAATTTAAATGTGAGTTTTCATTTGTCATAATAGAACTACTTCACCTGATTAAAAGTCAATGCAGATTATTAATATGCAGAAACAAACTGGCATTTCAAAATATTGTTTTTATTACATATCGTACCAAAAAAAAAAAAGAAAACGAAATACGTACGTAAAAATTCTCATTAAAACGAGGGGTAGTTATTTTTTTACAAAATTATGGTTTATACAACTTCCTCTTCAACAATAATCTCAGCGTATCAAGGAAATAGAATTCAAACGTATGATGCGTAGATCAGTGTTTCCGAACCTGGGGGCGGCTAAATAATTACAACTGAATTCGTAAAAAAGAAATCTAATCGCTCTTTGGCTCGTCGCCATAATTTATGATTGCTGTTATTAAGTTTCAGTCGGGGGGAGGGGGGGCTCGTGGGCTAAAAAGCTTGAAAACCGCTAGCTGGGATTAATGTATTATCCACTTGATTAAAGATTTCACAAACATGCAAAAGGAATGGGAATCACCTACATTTGCGGCATCTGTGTACTAACCCTATTGAATTTCCCTCGCCTCAATGTTAACCTGAGGAGAAAATGTGTCCAAAGATTGTCGACTTGGATTTAAGCATTTTTTATATAAAAAAAATTGTACTCCGTAACAAAGAAATTTTACACCTTGGGGCATTCTTCGTTTTTTCAAATGCAAATAATAATTTAAAATTTAAGTTATTCGAGGGAACAAAATCTCGTGTAGTGTGATTTAAACGCTCCTAAATTCCTTTGACGGACGAAATTTATAAAATGAATCCTGTTGCAAGGTGCAGAGAAGTTCAGACTATCTTAAAATACTACTATTTTTATTCGATCATCAGCATTTATGGTACTGTAAATAGTAGACAAATTTTCTCCGTAGGTTAACACTGAGGTGAGCGAATCTAATAGGGTTAGTACACAGCAGCTTTAATGAATCTTCATCAGTCTTGTATGTAAAGGACATTTTATTTATAAGATTGTCATACATTTACACGGAGAAACATTATCTGGTTGATGTGGTCATTTCTAAGATCACCAATCCCGCAACACTTATATTAAATTTTTTTTTCTCTCTCATCAAAATAAATGATTGCTCAAACGGAAATCTTACCGTCCATCATCGACATCGAAAGTCTACAGCTTGGAGAATTTACAGCTTGGAATAATTTACAGCTTGGAGAGATGGTCTATTTTTCCCCTCAAAACGTTACTGAGCCAGTATAAAATTCATCTGTTCATCGTTAGCACCAGATACCAAATCAACTACTTCGCAAAATACAAACAGGAAGAGGCATTGTAATCATTATAAATCTTTTACGAATATGGAAGTGCGATCGGTATATCACTGTTAAGCACATACGCGAGCTAATCACTGTAGCTACTCCCGAATTTCGTGTTTCTTAGCACTCCTTTAAGGCTGCTGTGTACTAACCCTGTCGGATTCGCTCACCTCAATGTTAACCTATGGAGAAAATTTGTCAAAGGAATGCCGACTTGGATTTAAAGATTTTTTTTTTAATTTTACTCCATAATGGAGAAAGAAATTTTGCACCTTGGGGAATTTTTCCATTTAAAAAAAAAATACAAATAATTAGAGCTACGTAAATTTCGCATAAAATATATCGAAACTTCGCCAAAAAAATTACAATATATAAAATTTCCCATTTATTCGCAAAAATAAATATATAAATTCAAAAATTTCGCATTTATTTTTTTTAAATCACAATTTTACTTGGTACGAATCAAAATTTTTAGTTAAAATTGTAATAGTCTCCATATTCTCTTCCTTAAGTCTTTAGCAATAAGTAATAAGAAAATTTTGAGTGTTATTTCATTTAAAGACCGTGGATGATCTTCGTTAAGCAATTATGTTAATAAAATATTACTATTATTACATAATTTAACTTAAAAAGCCGTTTATCACTGAGTTTTCGCTGAATAATTTTCGCATTTATTCGCTCATATCGGCACATTTCGCATTTATTCGCGTCTATTTCGTAAATCCGAAAATTACGTATCCCCACAAATAATATTTTATAATTTAAATTATTTTGGGAGAAAATCTGGTATAGTGTTTTTTAAACGACCATAAATTCTTTTGTTGGACGAAATTTGTGAAATGAATCCTGTTGTAAGGGTCAGAAATGTTCAGGCTATCTGAAAATACCATTTTTATTGGATTATCAGCATTCATATAGATGTAAACAGTAGACAAATTTTCTCCATAGGTAAACATTGAGGTGATCGACTCCAATAGGGTTTGTACACAGCAGCCTTAAGGTTCTCTCCCTTACCGTCAGAAAGCAATTTAAAAACACTGCTGAGAACGATATCGTCTACTCATTAAAGGGAGAAAAGTACAATCACGAGAATTTCGATCAGCTTCAAGTGGATCGTTTATACAAGTAGATTTCTTTAAATGTGTGTTAACTGTACGCGTGTTCTTCTTTATTTTCCTAATTGAATAATCCATCTCAGTGTCTTGCCAAATCTCAGTTAGTACTAAGACTGTAACTGCAATTTCCAGCAACCTGCTGCATTTTTGGAGCATTAGTAACTCACTCAGAAGAGTGAATTTGCATACAGGAGTGAATTGAAGTTGGATTTTAAAAAGCTTCAGAAAATAAATTCGATGCGTCTTTGAAAACTTAACTTATTTGTATTTTTCTTTGTAATATGTTCATTTATATATCTATCGTGCCCTGTATATAAGGCTTAAGTAAAAAAAAATTAGGTAGTCTCTTCTAACAAAATTACCGTGGGTTATTAACGTAGGATTACTTATCGTTGCTTACCTCTTTTGTATGTACATATGTATGTATGTGTTATGTATGTATGTATCTATATATATGTACATATGTATATATATATGTCAAAATTTTGACGCCTTTTGGTACTTTTCTGTTTAACTGTTTACTGCTTGCCCAAGCGATACAGACTGGGTTTGGCGTGCTGATAAAATTATAACTCGCGACGCAGGACATCTGAAATTTTGCTTTCCTTAGGATCATTATGGAGGAACGCAATCGTTAAAAGTGATTTTTAGGTATTTGTTAGTATTGATAAAAAAATCTTTTGAGTTATATAAAAGGCTTAAGTCTATCAATTTTGTATACAAAAGTACATTACAAAAGACTCAAGTCGAAATAATTGTTTTGCGATTGGTATAAAAGCCGATAACTTGGTATATTTAAATCACTGTTTTTTATTTAAGCCCTTTATACCGGGCACCATTGATATTTCCTTGATACAATGAAGTAATAAGCAGCCCATATAGTATTGTCGTAAGCTTCCCCGCTGTGGGCTTGGGTTCAAATCCCGAATAAGGCTTGATGGTTACAGTGTTGTCCGCCCATAGGGAGAAATGCTGGCTCACCTAAATGATGCTCCCATAATAAAGTAGTCAGCTAAGACCTCGCGAGGAATAACAAAAGGCGAATGTCTCATGGGAAGTGCCTCCGCATTAGAAAGAAAAAAAAAATGAGGGAAGAATCAGTGTTTGTGTTGTATCGTTTCCTAGATTTATAATATTGTAAGATTTCACTATCATCCGTGACAAACTTTAATATTACAGAACATAAACCTTCGGTGTATAAGGTTACGAAATAATTTCAAAAACTGATTTTAATATCCTTCAAAGAATATTTATTTTGATATATTATTCAAGTGTCGACAATAAACAGATTTTGTAACAAAAGTAACTTAAAAATATTACTGTACAAATACTGATCAAGTAGAAATTTTGATTATATTGATCATGTAACATTAGATAAGTAGTTTATTATTTTACAAATACTTCTTAAATTCGTTAAAATCTTCACCAAACGAAGGCTATTAAAACGAGGAAACTTCAGTACTTTAAAGAATTTTTAGACCACACATGTATACTATGTTGTTTTATACGATAAGTAAATGATTAATATGAATTATTTAAATTTTTTGTGTTCACAGCGCTCTTTTGACTTCTTTACTTGTGATACACGCTTAAATCTCATAATTTTAAAATTATGAAATATATCTTTGAAATTCTTGATACAGTGTGAGAAAGCTGTAATATAATTTATAATTAATCTATTGACCTCTTTCTGAACAAACAAGTCTTAGAGAAAGTTACTTTACCAGAACGAAATATCTAACCCCTTTTTTAAATAATATCAGTGATATGTTATTAACGTTAAAAAAACATTACTAATATTGGTTAATTATTTTTTCCACTGTTAATACAGCTAATTTATGTCTCTTTACTATAAATAGTTTTCAACTGATTATCAAAATTTTACTTACACTGGAAATATATTCCTCGACAATCACTAATAATTCATCCATATTAACTTTGCACGGATGATATTTTCAATAAATCTTCAAAGTAGGAACATTATAAAAATATTTAATGAATACTTAATTTTTTTGCTAGGAAAATTGTTGTCCAAAATTATCTTATATATGTACTGCATTTCCTAGCAGATGTTAGTACTATGGCCTTGATTCACTGTCACTGTATTAGGGCAATATTTTTGTCAAGAAATCAGGAACTAAAATATCATCCTCTCTATCAAATTTGTGATGATGATATATTACTAGATTCTGGGGTATTACCTTCTTCTTTATGCACATTTAAAATTAAAAAGAACTTCTAATATAAAGCACTGTATATTCAATCCAACGTAAATCTTCACCAGGTAGTAAAATTGTCCAATATTAAGTAAGAATATCAAATCCAAGCATAATTTTTCGTTAAATATGTTGTAATTATTACCTATTTCGTAAAAAAACTTTTAATTAATAAGCAACTTTTATTTAATTCCCTTTCAATTCTTTATGTTGATTATAATTATTACTTTGGAGGCGTAGGGTCTCAAATTATTAAAATCCATTTACTTCTTTCTCGAGGGAGGAGAAAATAAAAGAACATTGCATAGAATTTCGCACCACAAAATCCGCATAAATGTTTACAAGATTCAATATCTACATGTTTAATCAATCTGTGAAGAAATTAAATCATTATATTGTAATTTGCTCTATCGCACAGGAACGTTCCGCGTTTGTAAGTAATGTAACTGTCATTTTTTGGTAGAAAAACGCCAACAGCATTTATTTCTCAGAGCGCTTGTTCACTTTAATCTTAAAGAAGAACTTCACTTTAATCTTAAAGAAGAAGTTGGTACCCGTCAAAACATTGACGACTAATACGCAAATTATACATCATTGCCAAATGTTAAATATCATAATATTAAGGATAGAGAAATACGCTTTAAAAATTACTATTGAATCCAATAAAAAGAAATAGGGTTACCTAACAACGCGACAATTTCCAGGTTTAATTCTATATAACATAATTAAAAATAAAAATTACAGAGAGAGAGAGAGAGAGAGAGAGCTAGAGAGATTACTCAAAATAAACAAATTAACATGTTTTGGCGGCCTCGTGCTTAGTGAGTATCTAAAGCCATATTTAAACTGAGCATGCGCAGAAAGCAATTTTTTTAATCGTAAATTATCACGA